>KN834796.1:326000-358892 GCA_000827265.1 Collybiopsis luxurians FD-317 M1 | reverse complement strand
CCACCCTCACACATTGACTTCCATGGCCAATCTTGCAAACACATATCGTGCACTGGGAAAGTTGAATGCAGCTGAACAGCTGGAGGAGGATGTGCTTTCTTTGAGGAAGATAGTGCTTGGGGATAACCACCCTCACACATTGACCTCCATGGCCAATCTTGCAAACACATATTGTGCACTGGGAAAGTTTAATGCAGCTGAACAGCTGGAGGAGGATGTGCTTTCTTTGAGGAAGATAGTGCTTGGAGATAACCACCCTGACACATTGAACTCCATGGCCAATCTTGCAAGGACATATTGTGCACTTGGGAAGTTTAATACAGCTAAACAGCTACAGGAGAATGTGCTTTCTTTGAGGAAAATGAATTGACATTGAAGAAAGAAGTACAAAAAGAAACCAATGACTACATCTAGCAACATTTGAACTAAATTTTTAGACATATAAACTGGCTTCTTTGTGAGCAACGTCACTAGCGATATCTAGTTATCGGCTGTTTGGGTCCAACGGGTCCATTTTCGGCAAGGCAACAGCAAGGGTGGATTTTTTTTTCTCGCCTGACGGTGGGACTAATTAACCTGGCGCCGTATGGGCACTTAAATTCTTGAGCCCTTGTGCGGGCAGGGTTTTCCGAGATTTGGTCGATCGCGATCATTCAACTTTCCCGAGTAGCACGAGACTTTCGGCCCGAAAGTTCTTTCCCGCGCACCCGTATCTTCCCACGGCCCCCTCATCCGGACGCGCCCTCCCGAATCCCGACTCCCAACTCCCTCTCGACTCCCTCCCGACACATATGCTTAATAACCGACGAAAAGCCCCAAAATCTATATAACTTGAAGTATGTACGTACAAATATAGTTCTCGCTAGTCCCTATTAGATAAAGTAAAGTAAAAAGTATAAATACTTAATACTTAGTTAGTCCGCATGCTTCCAAACCAAAGCAGCCAAAAAAAGGAAAAAGAAAAGGGTACTCGGGAAGCACATTGTCATATGTGTACGTGTAAAATAGATACTTGCGACTTTATGTAGATATCGATGTACAGTTAGGGGGCAAACAATGTGGATAGGATAGTATATGGACGTAAAGTGATACGGTGTGTATATGGATGGACGGGAGACCCAATTGCAAGAGTGAACCATGACCAGACAGATTCGAAGAGGGAGAAGATCACAAAAAAAAAATTGAATGACAGTCCAAGCTTCAAGACAATGCACAACAAATATACCCTTCCTCCTCTTCCCTCTCCTCCCCCGCCGACCGCCCCATCCATTCATCCATTCACTTCCCCCCCGACATCTTAAACAATACCAACCCCGCAAGCGCAACACTATACCCAAACACCTGAATCACCGTAACCGTACTCCCAAAAATCAACGTCGACCCCGTAATCAACAGTATATCCTTAAACACCCCCGTCAGCGTCAACACCAACCCACTTCCCACACCCACCAAAAACACCGCGGCCACGTTCAGCAAAAACGCCACCAAGGCGTTCGTCAATAGGATAACAGGCCCGATCCGCGCGAGTTCATAGAACGGAGCGAGGCCTTCGGTGAGCGGGAGAGCGAAGAGGTTGATGATGGCGCAGACGGGTGCGTAGTAGTGTAAGGAGACGAGAGGGTCCATTTTGAGGCCGTGTAGGAGGACTTGGATCATGACGAGGCGAGCGGCTTCAAACTGCGAGATAACGGAGGTAAGTGATGGTTGGAGGATAGTTGAAACAGATGGGAAAAAGATAGAAAACGGAATGTCAGGAAGATTGATCGAGGAATAGAACAGAAAAGGCTATGGCTATGTATAGCAAGACTTACCCCGACAGCAGCAGCCTGCACGATAAACCCAAATAAATTAAACTTGAGTTCTCCGCCAGAAGCTACGGCCACTCCTGACGAGATCATGAGGACGATAAGCGCAAGTTTGCGATTCGGCTCTGATATACGGAAGACCCATGATACGAGGAGAACGGCGACGGCGTTGAATGCCTAGAATTTAAAAATGAGCTATTACGGCAAAAAGAAGAGGACGGAATTCCCTCGGGAATAGAAAAACGACGAAATTTGACAGATGGACTGGTTAAATGAATATATAAATAAAGAAAAACGGTACCTTTAGCATCTGAATATAGGACACGCTGAGGTACAGATACGCCGTGTTGCTGAGGATCAGGCTTCCGCTGAAGAGGAAGCCGATGGGAAGGATGGATTTGAGGAACATGTCTTTGGAAACAGGAACGTCTTTTGCGCCGTCCAAAAGGGACGTGGTGCGCTGCAGGAGCCGTGTCCCAATGGCCTAAAACACAAAACCAAAAGCGGGTAAGCTTCCGCTTGCAATTCGGGACGGGAAGGGGATATGAGCCCGTGTTCAAGTACGCACCGCAAAAGTAAGATGCCAGGTCACGGTAAAAACGGGATATCGAAAGTGGAGGGTGTTGTAGAGGTAGTTGTTGTAGATGATGACGGAGGAACTGAGGATGATCCATATAGGAATGATGACGGTCGCTGTGAGCTTGGGTTTCTGTCTTGGGGTTTGGGCAATGGCGGGCGAAGGGAGCATGGAGGCTTGTTCGTTGGCGTCATCGACGTCGAGATCCTCTAGTTCTCTGATTTTGCCGTTGTGATGTGACTCTGAAAGGGAAACTTCGACCTTTGAGAGTTGAATGTCCTTTTCTTCATGAGGTGAGCTCAAAGACATTTGGTAGTTGTGAGGGAGCGAGAAGAAAACTAAAATGCTGCAAGAAAATTGATGGGTCGCCGCCGAAGGTAGAGATGAAAACGTACAATGACTAGAATAGACGATAGGTGTGGCAGAAACCTTCAAATCTAGCGACTGCAAGGACAAAAGTTGCAGAGGAGAAGATGAAGGTTGAAAAGGAAGAATGGTAAAACAGGCGTGATTTGATGGACGCCCCTCGTGGCTATGCTCGTTATCCGTCGGGACAGGGGAACGTATCTCTCAGAAATCTATTACTTTTAATTACTGAACGGCGAGCGAATAAGCCTGGTTACCGGGCATGCCTTACAGATTCACGGCATGTACACGAGACAGTGAGCACAAGGGACCTGCCCCGCGAATTGTCTGCGGAACCAAGTCCTGCGTTGAATGCAAGAACGCGATTAGATTCTAGTCACAAGGCCAGGCAAGTACTAGCTTTGGGTATGGAAACAGAGGGTCGTGTCCTACGAACGCGCCTTGACCTATCTAACAACCTTCAACTCTGTCAACCCACCTCAGCACCGAGCCCAAAACGACGCGTAATAGCGCCTTTATTTTTACCAACCCAGCCCAGAAACCCCACGACGAACGGCATATGGTTGGATTATATAGATAGAATCGATTTGGAAAGGTTATTCTTTTGAGTCCTAGTACCGAATCGGAGGTAGAGGTTCAGCCCGTATTGAGGAAAGATCAACTGCCTGGTCGACAGATTCGTCCAGTTCACCTATGAGGATACTATACCCCAAGGAGCTCGTCAGTACCGCATATTGTTGAAACTCGATACCGTCACGTACATCATATCCCCTTTAACGAGATACAAACCCAGAGGTATCTCTTCGACGCCTTCCTCCATGCTATACACTCTTTCTTTCGAATCTGATAGAACTACATTCGATTTCTGGTCAAACCCTGCCATTATTCCCTACAAAACATTGGTTTCAGAAAAAAAAAAAGTTGAACATTCAACCTACTACAATCGCTCGTCCATCTTGCAATATCAGGAGGACGCGCCCTATTCACAACAGAATCCCATTAGCTTTGTAGAGAGAAATCAGAAAAAGAACCGACTATCGACATAGCCCTGCAGGCTGGACATGGCGGCTCTGAGCAAGCGATGGGGTTGACCCGGTCACGGTTTACGTCACACCCACCGACGAATTATCCGTGGACCTTATCCTCAAACCACCATCTACCAACGCCAGTTCACTCAAATCCTCATGAAAGTTATCATAACAGGTAACCACATCCTTTTCGCTCTCTCGATTCCACCAAGAAATTCACTGTACCCGTAGGAGCCTCCGGAGTCCTAGGCTCAGCAGTCCACAAAGCTTTCATCGATAAATCCCATCAAGTCTTAGCATTATCCAACTCTCGCACCGGACAAGGCTTGACACCTCTGGATTTGACGAATACAGAGGTGGTGGAAAGGGTGTTCACCGATTTTAAACCGAATTGTACGTCCTAGCCCAGTATATCAATTCCCGTCCAGCTAATACACACGCGCATTCGTAGGGGTGATACACTGTGCCGCCGAACGACGACCTGATGTTGCTGAAAAGGTACGTATGCAACCACGATACCACCAGTACCGACCCGACCCGACCGTCCTGCTTAGGATCCTGAACGTACCGAAAAGGTGAATTCCGAAATCACTCCTCCAAATCACGTTCTGAAATCTGAGGTCTGCAGCTGAATGTAAAAGTACCAGGCCACCTCGCGAAATTAGCTAAATCGTTGAAATTCACGCTCGTTTATATCTCCACTGGTAAGTGAACAACTATGTATATACATATATACTCTGTTCCACCATCCTCCATACTCTCGAATCCTCCGCCTTCATACCCGTACTGGTCCCCGTCCCCGTCCCCATCCCTTCTATCCCCCCACTCGTCTTTCCTAGCCTCCCCCGCTCACAACACTCATATCCCCTTGCTTATCAGACTACGTCTTCGACGGCACATCCCCACCCTACACACCCTCCGCCAAAACGAACCCCCTTCAACTATACGGCAGGACAAAACGGGATGGAGAAGAAGCGGTTCTTTCAGTAGACGGAGCAAAAGTAGTAGTGTTGAGGGTACCAGTATTGTACGTTTCCTTGTCCCCTGTCCAAACCAATCTCCTCTCCTCCCCCTCTCCTCTTCCGCCCATCTACTTAATTCTCTCCCACGCGCTTCCACTGACAATTCACTCTTTACGCAGGTACGGCCCAGCCCCATCCAACTCTGACAGCGCCGTCAACATCCTCCTCGACGTCGTCCAAGACCAGTCGGGAAAACAATACAAAATGGATCACTATGCGACACGGTATCCGACGAATGTCGTTGATATTGCTGGATTTCTTGTGAGGCTTGTTGGTGAGTCGCGTCGATGGTTTTGTTTTCTGTTCTACGTTTCTGCTTTGGCTGCTTGGGATATTTGTTACCTTGCGCGTTTCATGCTTTGTCTTTCTACTGCCGTTCCGTTTTCTTGCTTTGAACCGTACTTTTTCTTGGGCTCCAAACGTGCGGAGGATGGCTCCGATCATCCATCCATCCATCGAATAGAATCTGGATGTCCTTGACGTTCTTCTTCCCTCCCGCCTCCACGACCGAACCGTTACGACTTACCACGTTTTCACAGAATCCAAACTCCCACCCCCTACAATCCCCCCCATCCTGCACTACTCCGCCGCCGAACCCTTCACCAAATACGAAATGTGTCTCATCTTTGCCAACATCCTCGGAGTACCGCACGGACATATCGTTCCGGATGCTGAACCGCCAAAGGGGGACGCGGCTACGACGAGGCCGAGGGATTGTCAGCTGTATACGAAGGAGACGGAGGATTTGATGGCGGGGAAGGGTGGGTTGGGGGAGGGTGGGTTTGAGGAGTGGTGGAGGGGGTATTTGGGGAAGTAGGTAGGTATTGGGTGTTCGGCCGCGTATGGATAAGAAGTTGGAAGTTGGTAGGTACTAGGTGTTGGGGCTGTATGAAGAGAGGAGGGGAGGCGGGAGGCGGGGGGGACAGACTGTGTGCGAATCTGTGGTTGAGAGATGTATGTGTCTGGGGCGATTGTAGGAATAGCCAATGAACCGCTTGAAGAAATGTAAAATTATCCTGAACTTTCTCCTCGGACCGCTTTATTTAGTGCTTTATTTAGCGGGTAATGGGATGTCCGTTATAAGACTTGAGGTTTCTGCCAAAGGGAATCTTATGTCCCGCATTGTGGCGTGCCTTCGCTGATAATTTGGTTTCCCTTGCTATGGTATGTAGTTGAATACACAGAAGCTTCAAGACAGGATCCAGATTATCCACTTTACATCTTTGCCCTATGTAACTCAAAACCAGGTAGAAAGGGTAAACAACAAGTCCTATATCATTCTGCCCAACTGCAACTGCTACTTCCTGACCATGACAAGGGTAACTATATCATTCAGAGTCCCAAATCAAATGTGACACTATGAAGAGTATAGTGGGATAGAAAGGCTGCCATAAGCACTGTTCAAAAAGGTTCAAATGGAGGTGGACAGAATATTACTCACTACAATCATAACAGCCACAGCTTGAATAATAAAGTAACTTGGTAGGTAAGACGTAGTTACACTCTTGGCTTCCAAGTCAACCGTAATTGTTATTGCATAGTATACTACCTGTCAATTCAGGAGTAAAAACGCATATGATATGCACCAAGAGGTGCAATGGCCAACAATAAACTTTTCAGAACTTATTTCAAAAAAGGGTCAAAATACTTACCTGAAGGATACAAAAAAGAACTCCAGATTCCACTATAAACAGGAGTACTTTCTGTGCTCGAGTTCGATCAGACTGGTATTTGGCATATTCTTTGCTAAATATATTGGCCGTCCTGGAGTAGACAGTCTTGGTTACATGTCAGAACCTCACAAGATATACCCTACTAACCATGCTTTATATGCAATCGCTGATGTAGCCAGTATATTTGAAATGAGAGAAAAGAACAAGAAGAGATCGGATTCGAACACTGATCCGAAACTTTCACCTGGTTCATCCAAAGGACCCACGGTGGTGCTCAAAATAATCAATACTTTATGAATCAGGATTCAGCATGATGCAATAGCGCCGAAATAAGTCCAACTTGGCCAAGGATTCATTACTCACCTGCATTGGACGTGGCAAAAACAATCAAAATCCATTGTACAAATTTATTTCCATGCCACATTGCCCAAGCTCTCCAGAAAACTAATATGTCGGCAGCCATGAGCTATTGTAAATTGAGTGGATGAGCAATATTATTGACATCTTGGTGCACATGCTGATGACTAACACTCAGGTTACCTGAAAAGCTATTGATATAACCTATCCGATGTGGACCCTTTGCTGTGTTGTAAGCTACTACTCTTTCTTCCATTGAATGACCATTGTTAGATTGTATCAGGATCATTTGAAGAAACAAGGGTCCTGCTGCACACTGGGTCAGGAAGTTGATGATGGTTATAGTGTAGAGACAAAGTTGAATAAAAAGAGCTATTTGTCGTGGCCGCCTTCTAAGTCCATTCTGGCTGCAGAATAGTGAAATGAAATGAGTAACATCAGATTAACATTTCGGGAAAAATAAATCCTGACATCATGAAGTAAATTGCGATTCCTGAGGCTCCAATGTACAAGCCTGTGGAATATTGATAAGTAAACTTAATGGCTTCAAATGCAAGATAAAGGTTACCAACCAAAAAGAATAGACACGATGATATATCCAACGCTGGTATATCTCATATAAACTCCTGTCTGAAGAATGACAGCCGAATCTTTTACATCCATAATGCAATGCTTTAAATGACAAGTAAATAGCCTGACTTGGGAAGAAGTACAAATCCAAATCACTAGCACCTGAACAGGTTACAGGGATGAAAAACCTGGACAGGATCAACCTATATGTATACGGAAGGATAGGGCTGTGTTCACCTATGTTCTAACATAAAAGACACAAGGGCACAAGGGTCATCACATCTGTCATATTTTGCTGAATGATGCTCTTGTTGGACTTTTCGATCAGTGTTTTCAAACAGAACGCTCGCATCATGAACTTTGCTTCATTCGGCTCGAGGGCTTGATAGCTTCTTTATTTACCTCTATTTCAATGTGCAGGCCAGATAGTTCTCCCCCTGCGCATTTGCTAGGGCCTTTTGCTATCAGATTGGATTCAGTATTTGCATTGTTTCTGTGGAGTTCATTCCCGCAGCTCTAGCATCATGTGGTTTGATCTACATGAATGGGGGATGAATCTGATAGCATAATCAGAAAGTTGATGGATAATGAACACTCATCAATGCATGCCATTGTATCGGCTATTGCCAGGCTTCCGCTGTCCATCACCCGCGACTGGACTGGTTGCAAGAGGTGTAAAGCACACTGAAAGTGGAAAAAATTCGGCCAATTTGAATCTTGCGATGAATAATTTAAATAATGTATCGGCAAATCGAGAAAAGATAAGCCTTATAAAGCTTATCTGGATCACGTGAAATATCCGTGGTGGAAAAATCATGATCACACAAATTGGCCGAAATTTTTCTACTTCTGGCGTGAAGGGTGTTTACCGAGTTTAAACCGAATTGTACGTCTAGCCCAGTATATCAATTCCCGTCTGGCTGATACGCACGCGAATCCGTAGGGGTAATACACTGTGCCGCCGAATGACGACCTGAAAGGTACGTATGCAAACACGATACCAACAGTACCGACCTGACCCGACCCGACCCGACCGTCCTGGTTAGGATCCTCAACGTACCGAAAAGGCGAATACTGAAATCACTCCCCCAAATCACATTCTGAAATCCTAGGTCTGTAGCTCAATGTAAAAGTACCGGGCCACCTCGCGAAATTGGTTAAATCGTTGAAATTCACGCTCGTTTATATCTCCACTGGTAAGTGAACAGCTACGTATATACATATATACTCTGTTTCTCCGTCTTCCGTACTCTCAAACCCTCCGCCTTCATACCCATACTGGTTCCCGTCCCCGTCCCCATTCCTTCTATCCCCACTCATTTTCCCTACCCTCCCCGCTCACAACACTCATATCCCCTTGCTTATCAGACTACGTCTTCGACGGCACATCCCCATCCTACACACCCTCCGCCAAAACGAACCCCCTTCAACTATACGGCAGGACAAAACGGGATGGAGAAGAAGCGGTACTCTCAGTAGACGGAGCAAAGGTAGTGGTGTTGAGGGTACCTGTATTGTACGTTTCCTTGTCCCCTGTTCAAACCAATCTCTTCTCCCGCTCTCCTCTTCTGCCCTTCCACTCAATTCTCTACCACGTGCTTCCACTGACAATTCAATCTTTACGCAGGTATGGCCCAGCCCCATCCAACTCTGACAGCACCGTCAACATCCTCCTCGATGTCGCCCAAGACCAATCGGGAAAACAATACAAAATGGACCACTATGCGACACGGTATCCGATAAATGTAGACGATATTGCTGGATTTCTTGTGAGGCTTGTTGGTGAGTCGCGTCAATAGTTTCATTTTCCGTTCCCTGTTTCTGCTTTGGTTGCTTTGAATCGCCTTTTTTTTAGAGGGGGGGGGCTATTTATTACCTTCCGCGCTTTATGCTTCATTCTTGCTACTATGGTTTCGTTTTACTTGCTTCGAATTGTACTTTATCTCGGGCTTCAAACGCGCAGAGGATGATTCCGATTATCCACCCATTAAATAGACTCGGGATGTTTCTTGGTGTTCTTCTTTCTCCCTCCCTCCTCCATGACCGAACCGTACGACTTACCACCCTTCCACAGAACCCAAACTCCCACCCCCCACAATCCCCGCCATCCTGCACTATTCCGCCGCCGAACCCTAAACTAAATACGAAACGTGTCTCATCTT
Source organism: Collybiopsis luxurians FD-317 M1 (assembly GCA_000827265.1). Lineage (NCBI taxonomy): Eukaryota > Fungi > Basidiomycota > Agaricomycetes > Agaricales > Omphalotaceae > Collybiopsis > Collybiopsis luxurians. The sequence continues at coordinate 349,332 of KN834796.1, read as the reverse complement.
CGCCGATATCCTCCGAGTACTGCACGGACGTATCGTTCCGGATGCTGAGCCGCCGAGGGGGGACGCGGCTACGACGAGGCTGAGGGATTGTCAGCTTTATACGAAGGAGACGGGGGATTTGATGGCGGGGAAGGGGAGTTTGAGGAGTGGTGGATGGGGTATTTGGGGAAGTAGGTGGGGAAGTAGGTGGGTACTGGATGGTGCAGCTGTGTGAGCACCGAGGAAAGGGTAGGGGAAAGGTGTGCGGGAGGAGAAGGAGGAGCAGAGGACTGTGTTTGTGTTTGAGAGATGCATGTGTCTGGGGCGAGGGAGCGGGTCAATATGTGCTAGGAAATGTAAAACTATCTTGAACTTTCTGCGAGGATCGCTATATTTAATGGGTAATGGGATGTCCGTGAAGCTTGAAGCTGAGTACCGAGGCGTGAGATTTCCGCCGAAGGGAATATTGGTATGCTATTCGGTGCTGCCTTCACGGACACTTTGGTTTGCTTTTGCTTTAAGTAGCCATCCTATATCTTGTAGCCGAAGGAGAAAATAACTCTATGCAAGTAGTTCCCGAATGTGCATATACGTTTTAGATTATATATCATCGGACCACTTCCGACATCCGTAATGTCAAAACTAAATACTTGTTTGAAGTCCGATTTTTTCTTTCAAAATTTTATTTATTACGCACCATGCTCCTGGACCATGGATGTCAGCAGGATACGGTCAAGCTTCTTGTACGTATGTAAGTTTAATGTAGGTACTATGTAGGAAAGGGAGATGCCACAAGGCATTGTCGGAAAACCATTCCCAATGTCACCTGCCAGTGCTGCAATCTGCTTGTCACTTCCAGCAACTTGGCGAAATGAGGCATCATTGTCCGAACCCTTGCCCCAATGTGACCATCTATTTGCCTCCAGCAGCTCTGTATAGTAACAGTGTATCCATGTGCAATTTACCGATATCATATAAAATGCCATCAACTCCGAGTCTTCTCCAGCTCCTCCCCAAGTTAATCAAAACTTCTATTCAGGCAAGCTTGGATTACTCACAGAAAGCCTACTGCTTACTCACCTCCACATAGAACACTGCAATGACCACTTACACTCTTAATGTCCATGTCGATACCGCCCGGCTTGTAGAGCTGAAAGACGCTGGTTACCATTTATGTCTTGCCAGAAAAGTCAACAACACGTATGATTGTGTTTGGAGGGCCGATGAACGATATTTGATGCAGAACCAATACCGATGGGCCCAGGAATACCAGGTTTTCGCAAGCCAAACTTCGTTTCAAGTAAGAAATCATGGTGAACCTTGGTTATCGAGTAGTTCTGACCTCTAAAACAGGTTGGGAACGTTGTCAGAGCTGAATCGAACGTGCAGCAAATTGCATATAAACAGGAATGTGATTTTGATAAGAGCGGGATCATGCATCCTCCCCGCACTGACCCGAAAGGCGTGGATGGTACTTTCAAGGTTCTCAACGACTACAGCGCCATCAGCTTTGCCGTTGACGCTAAATTGAATGGGACCTTCAGCGTCATTTACCAAACCCCCCTAGCTATCAAAGGAGAAATCCAGTTTACTCCGAAAGATGAAGTTCGTGTCTGGTTCCAATTGACGTTGAAGACTGGAACTATTGTTTCGGACATTATCGGGAAACACATCGATGTCTCGTTTGGAACGGCGGTTGAGAAAAGCATCTCTTATGGAGAAGATGGAGATTGGCACTTGGTTGGCTGAGACCCCGGAGTATTCAGCTTCTGCATACCTTTGTGCTGCTCATTCTGTAGGAATGTAACGAGTTCATATGTTTGGAAGACTAACATCGAGATTCAGTTTTTTAAGAATGGCTTGACCTTACTTTTGAATGATTTTCATCGACTCAAAAAATGTCAATAGGAAACAAGAGAGGCAGTCTCCCTCTTGTTTCCTATTCACATTTTTTTCCCGTTGAAGCTACCACTGGCTGTGTCCTTCATTCATGACCTTTTTTGCTTCCCAGGAACCATCCCCTCGTAGGTCATTTTAGCACTCTTCACCTCGTCTAGTGTTGAAGTCAAGTCTTCGGAACTCTGCATACTTTGGGTCAGAACTTAGGCTTGATACTGAATTCTATCAAGTGTATGGTCTTCGGTCAAAGGTACCGCGTGCGAAGGTGGTAAGTTGCTTGACTTCGAGCTTTTTTGGTCCTTTCTTGGGGTTTGTTCTATTTTTAATCTTCTGCTTCGTTTCTTTGCTTTGAATTGAGTCTTCTTCCTGGGCAGTTGGTTTGAATTTTGGATTTCAAGCGCGCGGCCGGATGGAATAAAGCAACTCAACCCGAGTGGACATAAAATGTCTGTAACTTCCACCCTCCTTTTCCATCTACGAGCTGGGGCCTCTCCATGCCAATGGATAAGGTTTGTTTTCACGAGTCATATTTTGCATTCCTACTTCATTTTCATTTGATATGTGTTCTTTCTTGGGCTATTCCTTTGAATTTCAAGTGCGCAAGGGGATAGTATTGGATAATCCATCCATTGAATGGACTTTATTTGTCCCCCTGTGTCCCATCTCTGTCCCTCCCACTCTCCTTTCTTTCTCCCATTTCTTTTCCTCCTGACCAAGTTCCTTCCTCCCCCCTAATCAAACCAAATGACTCACCACCTTCTTTTCCTCTCCACAGAATCCAAACTCCCACTCCACTCCATCTCCCATCCTGCACTACTCCGCCGCCAAACCCTTCACCAAATATGAAATGTGTTTCATCTTTACCAACATTCTCGGAGTACCACACAGACGTATCATTTCGGACGCTGAGCCGCGAAAGGGGACACAGCTACAACCAGTGTTCATCTTAAGGGCTAGTTAAGGTATTAATAGAAAATCAGCTTCTGTCATTCTATTTGTCCCAGAATCTGTATTGCATGATTGTTTAACATTTCATGGCTCTCCTCTTATGCAAAGAGCTTAAATGATACTTCTTCACTATAAAAAAAAAGGCTCCAACAAGGCTCAGTGTTCTGGCAGGTATAACTTTGTTCAGTCACATCACTAATCTTTTGCGGAATTCCTTCACAAAGTGCATCAATGGAAAAATAAACAGATCCCCCTTGTAGCATTCATTCTGAGTGAGTAGTGCAGCAAGTATGGTGCAATCGCTGTAGCAAAACAAAGTTCATGTGAGAGGGCACATGTTAATTAAGACTCTTAATTAAGGAAATTAACCTGGTCGTTCAAGTTAACCCTCCTTTAATTAAGAAAATAAGGCCTTAACTTAAGGCAAACACTGGCTACAACAAGGCCCTGGGAATGTCAGCTTTATACAAAGGAGACGGAGGATTTGATGGCAGTACATCTTTCCCCGATGTTACACAAAATGGGTACAATTTCACAGTAGATATAACATATCACTCAGATTTCCTAATTGAATGTAACACTATGAAGAGTATAGTTGGATAGAAAGGCTGCCATATGCACTGTTCAAAAAGGTTCAAACAGAGATGGACAAAATATTGCTCACTAGGATGAAAACACCTACAAACTGAAAAATATAATTAAATGATAGGGACAATGTAGTCACACTGTTGGTGTTTAAGTCTGCTGCAACCACTATTGCATAGTATGCTACCTATTAAATCAGATTAATAAAGTTCTTCAGAACAAGTTATTGAAAAGAAAAAAGAAGTCAAGATATTTACTTGAGCAACACAAAACAGAATTCCAGATTCCATCAAAAATACGAGTACTCTGTATGTTCGAGTTTTTCCAAGGCTTTGAAATTCTCTGCGAAATTGGTTTGTTTTCCTAGAGTAGACTGCAATTACTAGGTGTCAGAATGCACAAAACACACCATACTGACCATGCTTTATATGTAATTGCTGATGTAGCCAACATCATCAGGAAAAGTACCTTAAGCCCAGGGAAATACAGGAAGCCTGAGGGTGCCCAGGAAAATGGCCAAATCCTAGGAACCCTCAGGCACTCTCAGGTACTCCAAGTTGCTTAAGTTGCTTAGGCTTCCCAGGTTTTGGGCCAATTCTTAGGCTCCCTGGAAGATGTTTGAAAATAACCTGAGAGTCCCTGAGGGCTTCCTGGGGCTCCCTGAGGCTCCCTGAGGATCCCAGGAGCAGAAATATTCTAAATGCTACAAATCATGCAAAGTTACATTGCAAATATACAGCTATGCATTATTCTTGGGTAAATGTACAACCAGAACATTTATTTGGTAAGAATTATGCAGAGGTTTTCACTTTTTTCATGAGTCACATGATGAGCTCACTGTGAACTGTCTACAATCAAAAAAATTTTCCCATAGTCCAAACATGCACAATATTATTATAACTTATTGTATATACACTATATACATATGTATAGGCTTTGTACTACACAAATATACTGTGCTCGAGTATGTAAAGTCAATACAGAGCTTACATTAGTATAATAAACTGTACTTAAAGTATAATAACTAACTAGTAAAACTGAAGTAAAGGTAACAATAAACCATTACAGCTATATAATAAAATACAATACTACAGTACATTCAAAGCAATACAAGAGTAGGCTATACAGAATAGAGTAAAAGAACAGATGAAAGTATATTTTATTATTTCACATTTATATATTGAAGCCTTAGGACACCTGAAAGATCCCCAGGGATCTTCAGGGCAGCCTCAGGGATCCCCAGGGACTCTCAGGCTCTACAGGATTTGGGGGGTGTCCCTTGGCATCCTGGGCAGCCCATGTAGCTCAGGACTCCTGAGAAGCCTTAAACTGCCTGAGGACAACCCATAACAACCCATATCTGCCTGGGCTATAGGGCATTTTTCCTGATGATGTTTGATATGAGAGAAAGGAGCAAGGACAGGCTGGATTGAAACACTGATCCAGAACTTTCACTTGGGTCATTATTTAGAGGACTGATGGCGGTGCACAAGATAATGAATACTGTATGAATTAGAATAATGCAATGTCAGCGGATATGAGCGAGACAGGCCCAGTGATAAACCATTCGCCTGCATTTAATATGGCAAATACAATCAAAATCCATTACAGAATTCTATTTCCATGCCATACTACCCAAGCTCTCCAGATTACTAATGTGTCTGAAATTAAGAACTATTGAAAATGGAACAGGTGAGCAATATTGTCATGCCAATTGGTGTGCACACACAAGTGTGTCGATGACTGACATTCAGGCTACCCAAGAGGTTAGTGATGTGAAATAAAAAAATTGGAGTCTTTGCTGCTGTGTAAGCTTTTACTCTCTCTTTGAGTTCCAATGGATGACTATTGCTGGATTGAATCAGGATCATTTGAAATTCCAAGAAACCTTCTGCAGCGATGGTCAAGAAATTGATTGCAGATGTAGTGCAGAGACAAAGCTGAATGAAAAGAGCTACTTGTCGCGGCCGCCTTTGAAGTCCACTCCTGCTGTGGAACAGAGATATAAAATGAAGGGGGTCAAATCGGCATTCCAGTGGGGCAGATAGATCCATACGTCATGAAGTAAATGGCAAATCCTGAGGTTCTGATATACAAGCCTGTGGAAGATTGATCATGGTCGGTCTCAAATGCAAGATAAATTTTACGAACCAAAAAGAATAGATATGACAATATATCCAACACATATACTCCTCATCACATCTCCAATTTTGAGAATGATAGCCAGATCTTTTGCATTCATAATGGATTGCTTTAAATAGTAGCAACAGCCTGACTTGGAGAGAAGTGAAAGCCTGAATCACTAACAACTGAATGGAGGATGAAAGGAGAGAATCTTTGGCAGAATAGGACTATGCCTGCTTATATCTGACAAGGCATAAGGTTTGTCGCATGACAATGTGTCATGTTCCGCTGAATGATGCTCTAACCTCATGTAGCTTGATCCTCAGGGGACGGAGCATAGCTTTAGTACTATGGTTATTAGAGATATTGAAGGGTTAGGGGTAGTGAAATTTTCAAAAAAAAAAAAAATCACTGAAATGAAGGCCTTGCGCTTGTCAGACGGCTATGATAATTTTTTTGCAGCATCTTTGGGTACTAATACATACTTCTATCTACTTACATTGAGCATATTGCAAGAGAAAACAAAATTGTCGAAGAAATAATGAATATCCTCAACCGCATATTGTGATCAAACTGCCAGGAACATTACAATAGTGAATAGGATAAGTACACAAAAGTAGCTGGGGCTTGATAATATGTTTAGCAAAGCCTAAAATCCAAATTTCAAAAGAGTACATGCAATATCGAAAGAATGAGGAGCAAAATGAACAATTTGCGCCGTCTCCGTGACAGCACTGTGAGAAATGAGTGAACTATCCCTAACCCCCCTCAGTCTCTGCCCAACGAGGTCAGTAAAATCAAGAAAAATCTCAGAAATTCAAGGTAACGGTTTTTAAGCACTAGCAATCTGGCTATCTACTGAGAACTATAATACTCAAACAGTTTGAGAAGTTACTAGCATTTTGATCCAAATTTCATCATCCCTAACAACCATAGTAGTAGTGTTAATCGAGAATACATAATCAAGATAAAAGACACAAAGGTAGCAATAGCTGTAACACCGGTGCAAAGGCACTTATCCCTTGCATAATTAATGGCAAACATGCTTTTGCAAATAGACTAAATTTTCACTATAAATTTCACCTGAAATAGCCATTTATTTTCCTTTGAAATAAGTTTTGGATAATACATTATATATCAATATCAATTACACACAAAAAACATTGTGACATCTAGTTTTAATTTTGCTGAAGAAGAGACCTTTTTTTGCCCAAAATCAAATGGTAATTTTGGGCCGCATCATACCCAGAATGAATAGATATTTTCACATGTAATATGAACGATGATCTTTTCCAATTTTCCTTTGTGATAGATTTTGCCCAGTACATGCTCACTATATTTTCCTCATTTTTCCCTCCCTGAATTGTCAACACATAGATGGCCGCCTACTGGGATAAACGGACTGAGCTTCCTAAAGAAGCAACTGCTACCGAGGAAGTTCCGATGAAGATAACGGCGATGATAACAACGGAATTAATAATAAATATGATGATGATGATGATGATGAGCAAGGTAGTCATTATGAAGCTTCATCTATGGCAATCCCTTCAAGCCCTGCACCTGAGGATAAATATCCTAAGGATGCCTAAGCCAGATTTCATGCTGAAAAAGCCAAGGGTCATAAATCCTTTCATGAAGGCCGGTCACTCTGGAAACTAGCCATAAATTGTACGGCGCTTGTGGAGTTCTGTGCCCCTTGCAACTGAGATGCCAGCTGTATTGAATACACCAACTGCCGGCTCTCATGGCACTGCCGTAACTGAAAATACCATTGAGTTGGGTGGTGGGGGATATCATGTACTACTATCGATGTACTAGAGTTGATACTGAAAATGTCGGTATAGAAAAGCTTTTGCACTTCGTTGCGTATCCTGCTTAAACTTGAAATATGCCAAGTAGACATCTTGAACTTCAAATTTACCACGTTGGGAGTTTTTTGAACTCTCCATGTTGTACCAGCTGCCTCCCAAGAAAGGACGCCAAAATCGCAGGAGTTGATATCTGGACCGCCACTTTCTGAAGCTTATGGGAAAGTGCAGCTTTCACCATCCTCGTCCATTTGAGAAGAATATGTTTTGGTTAAAATTTCCAGATGGTACTCAAAGGTTTCTATCTGACATAAATAGCATAAACCTCAAAACAGGAAAGAGACTGAGTATTCCCCATGCTTCCTGATGCTGATAAGTGGAAAAAACCACTGTTTTAACACTTGAAAAATTTGTCAATTATTTTCCAGCTCATTCATCCTCACTCGAAGCTGATAAATCTATTAAATATTGTTAATTTGGTGTAAAGAAAAAGTTTTAGGGTGAGCAGTTTAGAAATGCACTCAAACAGAACAATTTCTTATGGAAGTATCAACTCTAGTACATTGATAGTATGTATCAAGTTGGGCTGAGGTCAGTTGCTTGCTCCAACTTGCATCAACTCCATTATTTGTTATTCAAAATAATCTATATGGAGTTTCTGTGCTGTTGTTGCCATTAGTGTCTGTTTGCCTCCTTCATACTACTCCCACAAAATGGAAATTTGTTGACATTTTCTGCCATCTCACAAAAAATGACATTCACCAGGTACTTTAACATGCTGGGTGTGAACTCAAGTACACTGTGACCCGCAGTAGTTCCGGTGTGACATCCAGAGTTACTGTGTGATTTTAAGCTGGCAACCCTTGGCAACAGGGTTGCCAAATAGAATTATCCTGTGCAAGTACTGGGAAGTGAGTCGTAGTTGTAGATTTTCTTCATGCTTTATTAACAAATAATTAATAATTCTGTCTAGACTCATGCACACAACTTTACATCTGTTCCCCATGTAACACAAAACTGTGTAGCTGACTATCCGTGACTTGGAGGTATTCACCATAAATAAGCAATGAGTCTTTATACTCTGCCCAGCTGCAAGAAGCTTCCTGACAGTAACAATGGTAGATATATCATTCAGACTCCAGAGTCCCTAATCAAATGTGACACTATGAAGAGTATAGCTGGATAGAAAGGCTACCATATGCACTGTTCAAAAACATATAAACAGAGATGAACAATATATTACTCACTAGAACCATAACAGCCACCACCTGCATAATGAAGTCATATGATAGGGTATAAGTAGTCACACTGTCGGCGTTTAAGTCAGCTGTGATTATCATTGCATAGTATGCTGCCTATTAAATAATGCAAGTATTGTGCGTGAAATTGAAACTTGTCAGAGGATGTTGTAAAAAGGAAAGAAAATATGCACCTGTAGGAAGGAAAATAGAATGCCAGATTCCACCACAAACAGGAGTATCTTCTGTGCCAGAGTTCTATCAGACTGTTTTCGATGTTCTTTACTAAATATATTTGCTGTCCTGGAATAGACAGTGCATCAGAACTTCACAAGATACACCATACTACTAACCATGCTTTATATGCAATTGCCAGTGTAGCCAGTATATTTGAAATAAGAGAAGAGAACAAGAAGAGAGTGGATTTGAATGCTGGTCCAAAGCTTTCACCTGGGTCTTTGAAAGGCGCCAGAACAGTACTCAAAATAATGAATACTTTATGAGATCAAATGCAATGTTACTAAGGCAAATCTAACATGGCCAGCAATATACCACTCACCTGCATTCGACATTGCAAATATGATCAAAATCCACTGTAGATATCTATTTTCATGCCACACTGCCCACGCCCTCCAGAATACCAGCGTGTCTGCAAACACCAGCTGTGAAAGTAGAGCAAGTGAGCAATACTGCCATGATTGGTGTGCACCCAAGTGTGCTGATGACTGACACTTAGGCTACCTGAAACTTCATCAATTTGATTTACCAAAATTGGAGCCTTTGCTACCCTGTAAGCTACTACCCTTTCTTCGAGTTCCAACAAATGACTGTTGTTGGATTGCATCAGGATCATTCGAACTTCCAATAGGCCTTTTGCACACGTGGTCAGGACATTAATTGTGGTCATAGTAAAAAGACAAAGTTGAATGAAAAGAGCTATTTGTCTCGGCCGGCTTCGAAATCTATTCCGGCTGCAGAACAGAGACATGAAATGAGTGGGAGTAGATCAGCATTCTGGCAGCCAGAAGACTTCTTACATCATAAAGTAAATGGCAAATCCTGAGGCTCCAATGTACAAGCCTGTGGAGTATTGATCATTGAAGTTCTCAAATGCAGGATAATTTTAACAAACCAAAAAGAATAGACATGATGATATATCCAATACTGATATACACCATAACTTCTCTCAGTCTAAGAATAATAGCCGAATCTTTTGTGTTCATGCTTCAAATGGCAATTAACTGGGGCGCTGTCAACCTGAATTGGGGAAAATAAAAATCTGGACCACTAGCAGCTGAAAGGGGGGTGAAAACTTGGGAAAGAGTTTACACACATATATACATTATTATACATAATGCGCCGGCGGAATAGGGCAGTGTATACTTATATAAATACAAGTACACCAGGTCATCTCATCAGTTGTATTTCGCTAAATAATATCCTTGCATCATGTGGCTTGATCTACATAGTAAGAAGACAGAGCGCGCACATACATATCAATAGAAAATCCATGATTGAATATAAGATGGAAATGATGGCAACCGTCAATGACAAGTTTAGTCCTTTCCTCTCCAGGCTTCTAGTCTCCTCTAAGCAGACATTGGCTGTCAAAAGTGATGTGTGTTGTTAGCAAACGGGCAGGGATCTCAAAGGAGGCAAAAAGAACAATTCAGAATTTTACAAAACTGTATATATAAGGTAGCTAAATGGAATGAGTCAACAGAAGTAAAATGTATGAAACAACGGATATTGGGGCTTCAATAGTATTGAATTGAAGTAGGAAAATTCCCTTGAAAGTAATCAAGATTATCCACTTAATACCCTTCCCTTCATAATGAATGGCTGAGTCATGAGTGAATCTCCTCTGTCTGAACAGCAAAGACTCAAAATCATAATGTTGTATTTTAAGGGGTGTGCATATGTAAGGAGCAAAAACAGTTTAGTATTGCGCTTGTCGAGGCTTTGGGGGTTTGCCTAGCAAATGCATGCCCCATTGCCTGTTTGTACATGTTTTATATACTGTACTGTAAGTACCCCAGAATGGTCTGCTATAATCTGTAAGTACCTAAGTAAGAAAATATTTTTCTTTCTTGAGCCCCCTTGCATAATAGCATACATATATATATTCCTCCAGTATGTACCAGGCCCCCTGGGCATTCGCTGCAGGTTCCCTGCCTATATAAAAATTTGTCCTTACTCATCCCTCAGGATTAAAATCCAATACATTGTACATGCAATTGCTGAAATTCCAATGAAAAATGTAATATGTATGTACATCATTCAAACTATAATGATGGTAAAAGAGCAAACAGTGAAAAACCCAGAAGTGTAAGTCACTGGCTAAAGGTAAAATTTTTGAATTTCAGGCCACTGGAGCAGGGCTTGGAGCAGGGAACAAACACTTGAATTGAGTCCTCGGTCAAATCCAACCTTGATCTCAGTTGGATCTTCCAATCAAATGTGATACTATGAAGATTACAGTTGGATAAAATGACTGTCATACATACAACTCAAAATCCTTAAACAGAGACAAATGAGATATGACTTACTACAAGAGCAGGACCTAGGTATTGAATGATGGCAGCATATTCCAGGAAGAAATGAGACTGTCTGTTGGCTGTAAGAGCCTTGACTGCCAGGACATAAAAGATTGCCTGTCATCAGGTACCAGTAGTAGGAGTAGCAAATAGCCTTTTCCTTCAGAAATTATTGCAGACAGCAAAAAGGCACAAGACTCACCTGAAGTATAGAAAATATAATTCCGGATTCCATCAAAACCAGGAGCATTCGCTGTACTGGGGTTTTGCCTGGTGTACCTTGGGATCCTTTCCTAGATATTCTCAGTATCCTTGAGTAGCTAGTACGGGACAAGTATTTGAATATCATATAACAGAGAGTTTAAAGATACTTACAACAAGGCCTTGTATGCAACTGCTAATGTGACCAGGAGATTTGAGACCAGGGAACAGAACAGGAATAGAGTGTAATTGAACACTGATTCAAAAGTATGATCTGGTCCATTGGAAAGTTTCCAATTCCGAACAGTAGACAGAACAAGGAATACTTTGAAAATTTCCAGGATGATGCAACATCAGGTACGTCCAACTTCGTGACAAGTAATGAAATACTAACCTACTTCGGAAATACCAAAAAGAATCAAAATTCTTTGTGCAAACTTGCTGTCATACCATACTGCCCTGGCTCTCCAGAATACTAACATGTCTCCAATTAAGAGCTACAAAATGGATGAGCACGCTGCACTACTAGTGCCATGCTTACATAGCTGTGCTGGTGACTTACACTGAGGTGAGTAGATACATTATAAACGATTGCGAAGGATACCCGGATCAGATCTTTTGAGGGACTAGAATCCGCCATTCTTTCTTGCAGTGAAAGGGTCTTAGTCGATTCAATGAGGATCGTTTGAAGTGTCCAAAGGAACACTCCACATATGGTCAGGAAGGTGCAAGTGCAAACAATTGAAAGACAAAGTTGAATGAAAAAAGCTATCTGTCGGGACCGTTTTTGAGCTATATCTTGGCTACATAACGAAGATTCGGGATGAGTGCGAGTCGCGAATAGTGGAGCATCTCGAGTGGAAAGTAAATCCTTACGTTGTGAAGTAAATAGCGAATGCTGAAGCTCCGATGTACAAGCCTGTGGGATGTTGAGAGTCAGCAGCTCCAAATGCAGGATGAATCCTACGAACCAGACAGAATAGATACCATGATACCTACGAAAATGCTATCTTTTATGGAAGATCCCAGTTGAAGAATGATCATCGAATCGATTGCATCCATATTACAGAGCTCCAGATTTGTAACTGTCAGCAGCTTGATCTGAAGGAAAGTATGAGGTTGATTCAGGAGCGACTGGACAGAAAATAGAGAACCAAAAGCACTTGAAAAGCTTCCACCTTATATAGATAATGGGATATACTATACGATAGGCACCTACACAAGTCGAGCCTGTGTACCGTTGCTTAGCGTCAACTGGCGTTCTAGTGTCATACGACTCGATTTGCATAAAGCGGAGTATAAATTTGATAACCTTGTCGCAAAAGATCGAAAGAAAATCTATGATGAATAAATAAGTAATATGAAAAGCTGGCAACGGTCATTGTCAGTGAATATCAGAATTCCCTTCTATACAATCCAAAATCTCACCCTCCTCGATCCTCCAATGTTAATGCAGCAGGCTGACATATCGCCGATCCAGTTTCTTACTTGTCTATGCCGTTGCATATGATTTGCCTGCGTTCATGATTCAGCTCCCCATTTACCGTACACACTCTCGCCAATCCTTGATTTACTACAATACATCACTACGTTCGCTTACCATCTACTCACCTCCATTATTTGCCGCTGTCAAGTAGTCGCCGTTATCACTCACACCCTCATCATGATGTACGATCAGAGCCAACAAATACAAATCAAGGAAACGTCTTCTGAAATCGAGACAATATCCTTGTCAGTTGGTAGGCTTCAATGATCGCCCAATTGCTTTTGACAAGACTTACCTCCTCCTATATGTTGGTATCACTCCATCACAGGTATGCTGCATCAAATCTGCCACTACTCCCCCAACAAACCATGTAGTCCTCTCTAGGCAAATCAGGATGTACATTGACGATCCATCCGTTTGTGTGGAGTCATTCCAAAGCGCTCATCAGTTCAGAATCTTTCTTTGTCAGGTCATCAGCGTTCGGGTACAATTTTAACATTAATCGAAACTGCCGAAGGAATGAGATATAGTTCGTCCGTGGAAGGAGGGACATGTTCAGTGTACTGAATACATCGTAAGTTCACCTAGCGTGTACCGTCACTCCTTAGTGAACTGGGCCATTTTTGGATTCATAACGCGGTTTTGAGCCTGCACTATCGAACATGTTACCGAGGGCCGCACGTAAGTAATGGAGATTTCACCTTATAAAGTGCCTAAATCATTGTCTAGTACCATTCAGCATGTATATAGCGCACTCGACCCTGCCCGAATCACCGTGCGTACTGCTAACGATAACTCCAAACTTATTCGATGCGTAGCCCGCAACGCAGGGCAATGGACTTGTGGGTTTTAAGCTTAGGCCATAACGCGTAACCCCTACGAACCATTGGTCGTAATGACATACATTAATGGCGCGGTTAGCCTGTATACAGCCACGAAATGACATTCTGAGAGGATTGGTGTATATTCTGACATGAAGATAACCTCGGCAGGATCTGTTGATGGCTTCAAGTTTGAGCTGCAGCCACAGGAGGTTTGCCTGAAGCTACCGAGACACCTGTCAGTTGGTTGACGACATTAAATTGCAAACCAGTCTATCCGTCTGTCAGCATCGAGCTCAACCGGGGTTGCCAAGATATTACATACTTCGGGCAGGAGAGCCAGCTTTCCTTCCAGCACGTCCTCCATTTTGCTCAGATTCATCTCGAGTGTCCAGCGTTTCAATAGAGATGCCACCAGCAAGTTCCTCAGTATGGATAGTACCGAACGAGGCTGCTATTACGATTCGGCAGTATGGTTTGGAATCAAAAACTTCGACGGTCAGGGAGTTACACATTCGGATAGTACGGCACAGCGATTCGAGCGTTTATTGGACTAGAAAAGTCTACGAATTCAAACGAGATTGACATACACAATCATATTTGAGCGACGGATGAGAGTCAAACTGCCAAGATCCTTCAGAGGAAGTTCAGTTTACATAGTTTCTGTCATAGAAAAAGACGGAAATGCATACTAGAGGGGACCGACCACAAGTAAAAGTGCCAACGTGTCGGAGCAAGGAATGTCGATGAAAAACAAGCACAAGACAATTGCAAGACAAGCCTCGTTTATTGCCGGATAGGGCGGACCGTGTGCATGGCTGTGCGCGCGGCACTTGACGGCTCCTCCTCCGCTTCCTTGGCTGCCGCCAACACTGACAGTACTCAAGACAGCGCTAGATGCCGACTCCTTCTCGACTGTTTCGCAAGTCCGCAATGTCATGCCAAACCCGCAAATGAATCGGAATGCCCTCCACAACCTCCGTTTCCATGTAGCCCAGATTTACGCCCTGTGAAAGTCTTTTTCACGTCAGCAATGCTAGGGTACGCAGTTTCGAACAGTGCTTGGTTGACCAAATCGTTCACGAGGGTTTCCAGTACACATTATCAACGAGTTTGATGCACTAAGCCAAAGGTGGCTCTTTAACTATGAAGCACGAGAGTTTTACTCATAGACAGCTCGGAAAACTGCCTGACGGCGACGCGTTGTAGACCATTCTTATGATCAAGAAGCTCATCCTTCTGGCGCATTATCAAACTAGAAAGTCCTCTTCTTTATTTCCGTCATCACCTACAGAAAAGGTGAATTGCGTGAGTTGCGATGATGGTCTTTTTACAATTGTTTTATCATTAAATCCCGTTACATTCTAGCATTATCTAATCTCGTTCAGGACAGTGAACTCTCCGAAATTCGATGAATGCCAAAGATGTGGAAAGGGTCCTTGGTGAGTTTACCGTGCGATCCCAATATCTTGTTTCAATAATTAATCACAGCGCGTCTCTGTAGGCATTCCATGTGTTCAATACGCTGCGCGTCTGAACGACGACCAGATATTGCTGAGGTACATATATCATACCATTCGATATTAGACAGATGAGCAGTGCCGACAAACTAGGCAACTGACTATACATGACCTGTCGGTATTCACAATAAATAAGCAATGAGTCTTTATCCCCCGCCCAACTGTGGGCCGCTTTTCGGCGGTGGCATTGGTAGATATATCATTCAGAGTCCCTCATAAAATGTGACACTATGAAGAGTATAGTTGGATAGAAAGGCTATCATATGTACTGTTCAAAAAAGTTCATATAGAGATGGACAAGATATTACTCACTAGGGCCATAACAGCTACCACTTGAATAACGAAGTCATATGATAGGGTAAAAGTAGTCACACTTTTGGTGTTTAAGCCAGCTGTGATCATCATTGCATAGTATGCTACCTATCAAACAAAGCAAATAATGCATGTCAAGTTGCGTGATAATGGAAACTTTGCAGAGGGTGCTGCAAAAAAGAAAGAAAATATGCACCTGAAAGAAGCAAAATAGAATTCCAGATTCCACCACGAACAGGAGTGTCTTCTGTGCTCGAGTTCTGCCATTGGACTGATTTTGACATTCTTTGCTAAATATATTTGCTGCCCTGGAGTAGATGGTCTTGGTTATGTATCAGAACTTTATAAGACATACCATGGTACTAACCGCGCTTTGTATGCAATTGCTGATGTAGCCAGTATGTTTGAAATGAGAGAAAAGAACAAGAAGAGACCGGATTTGAACACCGATCCAAAACTTTCACCCAGGTCATCCTTGAGAGGACCAATGGCAGTACACAAAATAATCAATACTTTATGAAATAGGATGAGGCAATGTCACTGAGGCAAGGCTCACATGGCCAGGAATACACCCCTTACCTGCATTGGATATGGCAACAACAATCAGAATCCATTGCAGAAATTTATTTCCATGCCATACTGCCCATGCCCTCCAGAATACTAACGAGTCTGCAAATAGGAGCTGTGAAAATAGATCGGGTAAGCAATATTGCCCTGGTTGGTGTACACATAAGTGTGCTGAGTACTGACAATTAGGTTACCTGAAAGATTAGCAATATGAAATTCCAAAGCTGGAGCCTTTGCTGCCCTGTAAGCTACTACTCTTTCTTCAAGTTCCAATGAATGACTGTTGCTGAATTGAATCAGCATCATTTGAAGTTCCAAGAGTCCTTGTGCGCACGTGGTCAGGACATTGATTGTGGTCGTAGTGTAGAGACAAAGTTGAATGACTAGAGCTATTTGTCTCGGCCGGCTTTGAAGTCTATTCTGGCTGTGGAATAAAGATATGAGATGAGTGGAATTAAATTAGCCTTCCAGCCGGAAAATAAATTCATACATCATAAAGTAAATGGCAAGTCCTGAGGCTCCGACGTACAAGCCTGTGGAATAATCATCATCGAAGGTCTTAAATGCAGAATGAATTTAACAAACCAAAAAGAATAGACATGATGATATATCCAATACTGATATACATCATAACCTCTCTCAGTCTAAGAATGATAGCCAAATCTTTTGCATTCATGCTTCAAATGACCTTTAACTGGCGGCGCTGTCAGTACCTTAATTGGGAGAAGTAAAAATATAAATCACTAGCCGCTGGACAGGGGATGAAAACTTGGAAAGAATTTACACATATATATATATAATACGCCGGCAGAATATGGCAGTGTTTACTCATATCAATATCGGCATACAGGGTCATCCCATGAACCAAATTGCTAGATGATGTCCTAGCATCATGTGGCTTGAACTAGATACAGCTATTCAGTTATTTGTAGCATGTTTCTTAAAAAACGCTCCTTAATGATGGTGTTTACTACCAAACAAATGATGGAAATGATGGTAACTGTCAATGTCGAGTAAGTTTAGTCCTTTCCTCTCCAGGCTTTTACTTAGTTTCCTCTAAGCAGACAATGACAACCACAGGTGATATGTATATACCTTGTCAAACCGATTGTATGTAGGCGCGGGGCAATTGCAACGCCAGGATTCGATGACATAAGAATAGGCCCACAGCCAATTATCCAGTCCATTCAATTTTGTGGCTGTGATCCATTTCTTACAAAATCAAATGAATTGAAATCTGAATTAAAATTCTGGCCTTGCCGGACCCCTTGGCTTCTCGCAGACGACATATACACACATCCTATGGATCATCAGTGAATATCGTAGTCTGCTTAGAGGAGACTAAATTGTATGTGCGCCATTCAAGATAATACATAGTAATGATAAAAGGGTGAAGGGTGTAAAACACGTGTACATGAGCAGTGTAAGTCACCGTGGTTAAGGGTAAATCTTTTGAAAGTTTTGCCACTAAAGCAGGCAACCAACACTTGACTCGAGTTGAATCCTGTTGGAGTTATTATTTGCCGAGTGTCGGTTGCTCGCCGCGCAGCTCCATTTCAAATGTTACTTTCACTATATAGACGCAGATTGTAGTTTTACCCCTCGTCCGTTTGCCTCCCTTCTACTCCCACTATGAGGTCAAACAGAATGAATTGCTATTTCTGCTTTACTCGAGTGACCATTCCGACGAGTATCCCAAGAAATTCAACCTAGATATCAGTCAGACCTTCCAATCAAATATGATACTATGAAAATTGCGGTGGGATAAAATGGCTGTCATGTGCACTGTTTAGAAGGTTAAACAGAGATAAACAAGATACAACTTACTACGAGAACAGGACCCAGGTACTGTATGATGGAAGCATATTCCAGGAACAAATGAGACTGTCTGTTGGTTGAAAGAGCTGTCATTGCCAAGACATAAAAAATCGCCTGTTATCCCAGGTGATGGTAGTAGCAAACAGCCCCGGTGCCTTTAGAAACTATTGCAAACAACCAAGGAGGAAACAGTACTGACCTGAAGCATAAAGTATATAATTCCAGATTCCATCAAAACCAAGAGCATTCGATGTACTCGGGTTTTGCCTGTTTTGCCTTGGGATCCTCTGCTAAATACATCCATTGACCTTGAGTAGCTAGTATGGGCCAAGCGTCTGAATATCAAGTAACGGAGAGTTCCTCAAAAGATACTTACAACAAAACTTTGTATGCAACTGCTATTGTGACCAGGAAATTTGTGACCAGGGAATAGAACAGGAAGAGAGTGTATTTGAAAACTGATTCAGAAGTAGGATCTGGCCCATTGGAATGTTTCCAATCCCAAACAATAGAAAAAACAAGGAATACTTCGAAAATTGCCAGGATAATGCAACATCAGCAGGTATTACTCTGGCGAGCCCCATGTGGCTAATGATAGAGTACTACTCACCTACTTCAATTATACCAAAAACCACCCAGATCCATTGCACAGATTTACTTTCATACCATACTGCCCGAGCTCTCCAGAGTACTAGTATGTCTCCAATAAAGAGCTACAAAACAGATGAGCAATAGTATTATACATAGATATCTGTGCTCATGACTGACACTGAGCAAAGAAGAGAGTGTATAGATGATTTTGAGAGACACTATGACAGGATCTTTTGAGGTACTGAGAACTGTTACTCTTTCTTCCAGTGAAAGGATGCTAGTCGGTTGAATCATGATCATTTGAACTTCCCAAAGGCCCGCTGCACATATGGTCAGGAAGGTGCATGTATAAACAATGGAGAGACAGAGTTGAATGAAAAGGGCTATCTGTCGGGACCTGTTTCGAATTATGTCTTGGCTGCAGAACAAATATAAGGAATAAGTGCGAGATGCGATTGGCAGGTCATCTCAGGTGGAAGTTAAATCCTTACATTGTAAAGTAAATGGCAAATCCTGAGGCTCCAATGTACAAGCCTGCGGAATCTTGAGAATCAAAAGCCCAAATGCAAGATGAATTTTACGAACCAAAGAAAATAGATACCATGATACATACGTAGATGCTATATTTTATGGAAGATCCTAGTTGAACAATGATTGCCGAATCGATTGCATCCATAATACGGAGCGCGAGATTTAGCGTTGCCAGCGGCCTGATTTGAAAGAGAGTATGAGGCTAATTCAGGAGGGACTCGACGGAGAATGAAGAACCTAGGAGCACTTGAAAAGCGTCCACTTATATATATGTAGAAAATGGAATACATATACTTATTTAGTATACAATAGACGCACAGTTCATCACGTTGAAACCTGTAAACTGTCGCTTCGCGTTCGCCGGTTCAATGGCGTCTAGTGTCATACGACTTGATCTGCACAAGGTGGGGCATGAATTTGATACTGTCGTTGCCAGAAAAGATCGACGGAAAATACACAATGAATATATAAGATGGAAAGATGGCAACCGTCAATGTCATGGAAGGCAAATTATTTCCTTTATAAAGGATCTAAGTTCTCGCCCTTTCATTACTGTAGGTGGCTGTCACGTCGCCGTCCCAGTTCTTTTTCACATAGCTGGACCCCCTATGACCTGCCTACATGATGCATTTAGTTCTCCGTCTGCCGAACAGATTCTTGATCGACTAGATTACTCTACCTTGAGGCTTTCATCGAGATAGAATTTTGTCTCATAAACAGTTTAGTAGCTGTAATTGATTTACAACTGCCAAAGGAATGGCGAAAATGGGGAGGCTTTTTTCGTCCGTGGAAAAAGGGAATTGTCTATGCTGAATACCTAATTTCGACCATGGTTCCCCTAACGCGTGCCGTTACCCCCTTAGAGAGCTTGGCGATTTTTGGATTCATAATGCGTAATGCGGGGCTTTTAGCTCGCACTATCGAACGTGCTACTGAGCGCTGCACCTATGTTAATAAATCTTAACCTTATTAAGTGCATAAATCACTATTCGGCGTCATTTCGGCGCCATTCAGCATGTATACCACACCCAACCCTTACTGAACCACCGTATGTGCCACTAATCACTTCAAACTCATTTATTATGCTTAGCGCAATGAACTTGTAGTTTTTAAGTTTACGCGTAACCCCTGCAAACTATTGGTCATGGTGTCGTTAATTGAGAGAGGATTAGTGTAGGAAAGATAACCTCGGGGGGATCTATTGACAGCTTCAACTTTGAGTTGCAGCCACGGAAGGTACGCCTGAAGCCACGGAGAGCACCTGTCAGTTGCTTGACAACATGGAAATGCCAGCCAATGTATCTTCAGTATTGAGTAGTCCGTCTTACAACTTCGAGCTCAGCCAGGGTCAAGAGAGCCGGTTTTCCTTCCGGCACGTCCTCTATTTCGCTCGGGGTCATCCCGAGTGTCCAGGATTCCAAGAGAGACGAGACCTAACAAGGCTATGGTTGCCATTACGATTGGACAGCAGGGTTGGTATCAAGAAATCTAATAGTCTTCTGGTCATGTCTCAGAGTTTAGGGAGTTGCAGGTGCGAATAGTACCGCACAGTAGTCCGTGGATTTGAAAAATTTGAGTAACTGTTGGTCCAAAAGATGTTCACTAATTGGAACGTGAATGATATCTTTACATCGCTGATTGGGCCAGGTGAGAAAATTCCCCTCCAGCTGGCAGACGTGAGAGTAAGAACAATGAACTTTGTATTTTAGTCATTCATTTGAGCGACGGATTAGAAAAAACTGAGAGCCAGCAAAGCCCAGAATCAAATAGTAGACTGCCAAGAGTAGAGAAGGTTCAGCTTATATAGTCTCTGTTCAGAAATACCTACTAAAAGGGATCGACCTCGAGTAAAAGTGCCAACATGCCGTTGGAACAAGGGACGACTCGGAAAAGACAAGTTTCATTCATCGATGACATGACCATCTTCTGCATCGTCTGAATATGCAGAGATGTCCTCACAATAAAGAGGAGGACTGGCAAAAAGATCCTACTGTTCTGCCCCCATTTTTTTTGATACTAAATATGTTTTCGAGATTGACAATGATTTTGAGGGGTCGGGACACGAATCCTCCGGAATTCATTAAGATCATTAGTCTCTCTTATTAATAAATACTTTGAGAAATAAATGGAAATAATGATACCCAGGATTTGAGAAGATGGATACGAGATACCCGCAGGTGTTACGATGGTATTTATACGAAAGAGCAAAATGGTATATAGGCGCCCTACGGGATTGTGTGGCTGTGAGAGCGGGCACCCCGGCTCCCGGGACATGCTAACACTGACAGCGCCAGATGCCGACTCCTTCCTCTCGACTCCACAGGGTCATGCTAAACCCAAAGATGAATCTGACGTCCCTCCACAAACCCCATTTTCACACAGAACAGATCTGCGCGCTGTGAAAGTATCTTACAGCATGAGCTCCGCCGTATGTCAGCAATACCCGAGTGAGCAATTTTGAGCTCTGTTTACGACTGTTTCAGCAGAGCACCTCATCGACAGGCGAGGCTATCGATGTATATAGGTTAAATTGCCAGAAAGCGACATGTTGTAGACAATTCATATAATCAAGAAGTTTATTTTTCTCGACCCCAAACTCCACTTCCTTTCTTCCGCCGACATTGTCCAGGACTAGTCAGGAAAACAGTACCAAATTGACCACTACCTTTCTGACAGATGCGATTGGTATTCTTGTAAGATTTATTGGTGAGTTGTTTGTGATGATCTTTTTTACTTGAATTGTGTTTGATGTTTCTGGTTTTGGTTTTGATTCAGTTTTCTTTTCTTGCTTTGAATTACCATTTTTCTTGTTCTATTTTTTTAATCCTCAAACCGCGAAGGGAGGGTTGGTTTGCCCAAGGTGGATGTGATAAGCTCTTTTGTATTCACCTTGCTTCCCCTTTGCAGTGTTGCCGCGGTTCGGTGCGCGAACCT
The DNA here is from genome assembly GCA_000827265.1 of Collybiopsis luxurians FD-317 M1. Taxonomy (NCBI): domain Eukaryota; kingdom Fungi; phylum Basidiomycota; class Agaricomycetes; order Agaricales; family Omphalotaceae; genus Collybiopsis; species Collybiopsis luxurians. The sequence continues at coordinate 327,433 of KN834796.1, read as the reverse complement.
ACTGAACCCGGTGCGAACCTGAACCGGACCCAAGGTTCAGGTTCAGGTTCAGTAAAATCTTGAAGGTTCACGAACCTGGAGGTTCAAGGCTCGGGTGGTGGTGAACCTGAACTGAACCTCTGAACCTGAGCCGAACCTGCAACAGTCTGCAGGCCAAAATATGTATCTGAAAGAGGCAGATTGATTTTTTCATCTCTTCTAAGGTTAGTAACTCATAATTAAGGTAGAAAAAACTTCCTCAATTGAGTTTCTAAGTGAACAAATTTAAATCTTGTTATATGATATGCTATTACATCATACTTGTTCCCAGTAATTGAGATAAAAGCTGATCTATAGGACTATTTAACAACCTGACAGGCCCATTTTGAGTGAATAAATATGTATGGGTAGCAAAAATTCAAGTTATGGAGCTTAAAAAAGTACTCATCTATTCAATCTGAAATTTTGAAAGTTCAGAGGCTCAAACCCAGTTCTGAACCTGGACCGAACCTCAGGTTCAAGGTTCAACAAATGCTCAACCAAACCCCGAGGTTCAGGTTCAGGTTCAGGTTCAGGTTCACCAAAAATGGCAGGTTCGTGCACCGAACCGAACCGCGGCAACACTGCCCCTTTAGAAAAGTGGGGAAAAAAAGGGCTTCCTTCCCAGTATCAATTTCTTCCTCCTTCTTTGCCTGCATGACTAACCGCATTTTACCCCTCCCCTCCCCTCTCTTTAGAATCCAAAGTCTCTCCAAGTTCAGTCCCTTCAACTGTGCACAATTCTGCCGTCAAACTGTTCACCAAATATATAATGTGTCAACTCTTCAGTGTTTGCAAACATCCTCAGTTTCCCACATGGATGTATTTTTCCGGATGCTCAGTTACCAAAGAAGGGTGTGGCCGCAACAAGGCTGTCAAATTGCCTACTTGAGATGAAGGAGATGAAGGGTTTGGGATTTGTTGGGGCTGGGGGGCTGAATGTGAGTTTACAGAGTGGGGACATTTGGAAAACCAGGCAATACAGTGGCCTGGGAAGGAAGAAAAGGGGATTCAGGGTGCATGTTTTATTGGATTATTATTAGGTATTCACAAGGTACGATTGGATACATCTATATATGGAACACTTTCTCGTAGTTGTACTATACTTATATTTATGTTCCCTTGCTATCTCACACTGTTCTATCTTTAGTAGTAGTGTACTTATATTTTGTCTCACCATCACATCTCAGTTCTCATGATTCCTATCACATATACCCATTCTCGTGTACTAGTTCTCATGATACTTAGTTACATGTTCTCATCTATCTTTTATCCAGCCAATGGTTGACTACGTATAACATTGTGTACTTGTATATAAAGCCACCTACATACACGAACAATCTAGTGGCGCTTTTTCCCCCTTTTGATCTGTGTGATCAACTTAGTGCTGTGTGCACTTCAGCTAATTCATTCTC
>KN834796.1:234267-321045 GCA_000827265.1 Collybiopsis luxurians FD-317 M1 | reverse complement strand
GATATCTTCACCAAAGCCTTACCTTCTCTAAAGGCCAAACACTTCGCTACGTCCATGGGACTCACAAAGGTTTGAAGGGGAGTATTGGATTATTATTAGGTATTCACAAGGTACGATTGGATACATCTATATATGGAACACTTTCTCGTAGTTGTACTATACTTATATTTATGTTCCCTTGCTATCTCACACTGTTCTATCTTTAGTAGTAGTGTACTTATATTTTGTCTCACCATCACATCTCAGTTCTCATGATTCCTATCACATATACCCATTCTCGTGTACTAGTTCTCATGATACTTAGTTACATGTTCTCATCTATCTTTTATCCAGCCAATGGTTGACTACGTATAACATTGTGTACTTGTATATAAAGCCACCTACATACACGAACAATCTAGTGGCGCTTTTTCCCCCTTTTGATCTGTGTGATCAACTTAGTGCTGTGTGCACTTCAGCTAATTCATTCTCAAGTCCATAACCTCTAATATGTTTGAGGTCAGGGAGTCTAATCTCCCTGAGGGAGATTAGAGTCCACTGAACACTATTTTGATTAGAAATATATTTGTAATATTATTTTAACATACCAAAGAATGATTTTAGACAACTCTAGATATTTCTAACCTTGGGAAATTTCCAATTGGGACTTTCAAAATAGCAAAATGTTGTGCACAAAATTTCTATATTTTGAGTACATGAAGTCTATCATGTAATGGCATTTTCAGCAATCATAACCTCTATATACTTTAGCTATAGGACTCTACATCTCAGTTTCACTTTGGAAGTGTGCTTAGGGTTGATATCTCTCAGCCTGAGGTATGGCCTAAAACATAGCTTGGTAAGCAGTCAGGTCGCAGGTTCCAAAATTTTGACCCGACCCGACCCAGAACCCGGCTTGACCTGGCTGACCCGGGTCACACTACCGCTTGCTTTACAAGTATCTCAAGATGTCCATAAACTCTGTCTCTATGTAATGAATAATCGGGTAGCAGAGTCTCTAGAGTCTAGATTGAATGGCATAACTACTGCAAGCCACATCTACATGCCGTTAGTAGGTATGTCATTCGCTGGATCCTGCAATCAAATGTGACACTATGAAAACTGTAGTTGGATAAAATGGCTGTCATATACACTGTTCAAAAAGATTTGAATAGATATGGACCAGATACAACTCACTAGGATGACAGGTCCCACATATTGAATAATGAGATCATATGATAGGAATAAATTAGACTGAGTGTTGGCTGCAAGGGCTGTGATTGTTAAGGTAAAAAATGTTACCTATCATCCAAGGTAGTGGGGGTTATAAACAGCTCTTTTCTTTAAAAACTATCCCGAAAAATGCAATACTTGCCTGAACAGCAAAAAATATAACCCCAGATTCCACCATGACCAAAAGCACTTGCTGTACTTGGGTTGTTCCTGTCTCACTTTGGCTTTCTGTGCCAAAAATATTTGTTGTCCTTGAGCAGCATATATGAAATATGCATCTGAGTATCAAGTTACAGGGATTTTTTAACACATATATACTTACAACCAGGACTTATATGCAATTGCCGATGTAGCCAGGGCATTTGATATGAGAGAGAACAGTATATACAAATTGAACTTGAACGATGATCTGAAACTTTCATTTGGCTCTATTGGAAGTGCCCAAACAATTGCGGAAAAAATAATTAATGCTGTCGCAATCAGGATGATGCAAATAGAGTAGATATGACCCAGGGAAACTTGATTTGGTCTGTAATCAATTGCTCACCTGCATTAGATATAGCAAAAATAATAAAGATCCATTGCAGAAATACATTTCCATTCCATACCACCCAAGCTCTCCATAACACTACCATGTCTCCAGCTAAGAGCTGAAAAATGGGTGAGCAAAAACGCCGCAGTTTTTGAATACATATCAATAATTATGACTGACAATGAGGTGGCCAGAAAAGCTATAAATGAAAGATAGCAGGGCAGGAGTTTTTGCTGCATGGTAAACTGCTGTTCTTTCTTCCAAGGAATAACTGTTAGATTGAATTAGGATCATTCGAAGTTCCAGGAGTCCTTGTGCACATGTAGTCAGCCAGATGCACGTGGTAATAGTGGAGAGACAAAGTTGAATGGAAAGGGATATCTGTCGGGGCCGGCTTCGAAGTCTACTCTGTCTATATAGGTAGATGCAATTAGCGAAATTAGTTCAACGTTTCAGCGGAGTAGGAAAGTTCCTATACATCATGAAGTAAGTGGCAAATCCTGAAGCTCCCAAGTACAACCCTGCAGAATAGTGATTAGTAGTTGTCTCAATTGCAAAACAACTTTCACTGACCAAAAAGAATGGATATAGTGATATATACAGCAATGGTATGGTTCATGACATCTCCCAGTTCAAAAATAATTGCCAAATCATCTGCATCCATAATGCAAAGCTCGAAATCCGATGTCGTCAACAGTCTGATTGGGTGGAAAGTATGAACCTGACTCAGTAACCTCTTGACCAAAGCTCACAGGAAATGGAGGACCTACATCGAAAGGACGCACTTATATATCAAGATGGGGCATTGTCACGTCTTATTGAATGATGTAACATATTTAGATACAAGGCAGCTTGATCTGAATAAGACAGAGTATAAGTTCGATAGCATTGTTGGAAAGATTGACAGAGAATACATGATCAAGATGTAAGATGGAAAGATGGCAGCAGTCAATGTCATGTAAGGAAAATTATTTTGGGTTTGCACCCTACTGATTCTCCAGTCATTCACTGCTCCCCCCCGAACCATGCACAAATATAAAACATGTCTCTTCTTTACAAAGATTCTTTATCAGACCCAAGCTATCTTATAGGTAAAGTAGGTAATATTGTATAGAAGGTGTGTATCGGAAGGAAATGTCAGTTGTATAACTCTTCTGGTCCCACCCAGTTCTGACAGCGCCGTCGACATCCTCCTCGATTTTGTCCCGTACCAAACAGGAGAACAGCACAAAGTGGACCGCTATATGACCACATATGATGTATCCAGTGAATGTGATTGAAATTTCAGAGTTTTGTGGTATGCTTGTTGGTCAGTTACTTCGAAAGTTCAGGTCTTCGCAGCTCCACCTTTATTTGATTTATCTGTCGCTTGTTCTAATTCTTTGAATATCAAATGGGCGGAGGGACGTAAAGAGCGACCATTCGGATTTATCGAAAATGGACTTTGTGAGTGGTATCTGAGATTCCGACGCAGAGACTTCTATTAAGTATCCTCCGGTGAGTGATATTTATTTAATGCTTCATTAGCGCTCACATTGTCCTCCAAAAATCGAGGGATAGTTTGTCCAGAGTTGAGCTACAACATTTATCTCGAAGTCGGCCACTGCTTCCGTAACTGTAAGGTCTTCTCCACATTGAAGCTTACTGACTTTACTTCTTTTACGGAAAATCACTGTTTGGCAGCACCACACTCTCGCGCGAGGCTAGGCTGTTGGAAACTCATCAGCGAGTCCGATTAAACTCATGATTGGTTCGCAGACCCAGATGAAACCCAGCTGGCATCGAAGTCGAGATTTCATGGAGATGATTAAATATGGAAGAAGAATATGCGGTTTCCTCACTTAACAAGGACGCATTCATATGAAAGGAACGTAATTAGATGAGAAAAAAGATTTCATTCCGATGGCCCATTTTAAGTACTCAACAGGCAATACTCGTAGTATCACTGTCATGAAATGAATAAAAACCTGTTATATGCAATCCTTCATGTCCATTACTTCTGATATTCCTCGAAAACATTCCGGCACATTCTACGAACAGCGCTCCACTTCCGTTCTCCTCGCTAACGGGACCTGGTACCTTCTAAGACGTCCTTCCCGGCTTCAGGTTCTAACAACTATTTTCTATCACTCTTCTCTCTCGCGTATCATTTGCCAACACCTCATGCACCTCAAGATCCGACCCTTAGTATGTATAGTCAGTTCGAGAAGGCTTTAGCTTGGAAGCGCCCATCATCGGCCCCGCAACCCCGAAGCCCCTGCAACTTGTCAAGTTTGTTTCTCTAAGGTGTCAGCGAGACTTTGCCCCATCGCATGTCCCTTTGGTGCTGTCCTTTGTTTGGAGTTCTGATCAGAAACAGACAAGGAAATCACCTCATTAGCGCCTAGGATGCGGATGAAGAAGAAAGACGTACGGAGTTCTCTTGCTCAACAGGTTCGAAATATTCTATGAAACGATACGTATGTTAGATATATTTATCAAGTAATTAATGTGTTAGTGGGAAATATAAGCCGCGGGATCCGCCAACGTCGCATCTTTGACAGGGTACCCGCCGAAAAAAAAAAAAGAAAAAAGAAAAAGGCGATAAAAAGGCCGAGATTAACGAAAGATTGGGGATTAAGAGAGTATGTACTTGAATGAGGACGTCAAATATTTACGGACTTACGTTTTCGTTGTTCTTTGTCAGGGACGGCTTCAACTGTGTCACCTCTTTGTGCACTCTCCACGGAAGATGCGCCCATAGGCTTGTCTTCTCCCGTTGCTTCCAAGGGCGGAGATTGAGTTCCGGAAACTCCTGTTACTGTAGGTGACATTCTTTGCGAGCAGGTTGATGTTGGGTAGATGAACTGGTTTCAGCTGAGATATGTTGAGCGAAGTAATTTGTACTGTGCGAAGGATCCATCTTGACGTCATTCGACTGTAACCTAGTCGTCACTGACGGAGGTTGGAGTCTGGTGCTTACTCGAAAGGCAATTTCATGGAATTGCTAGATCCTTGCGCCGGCCACGTTCGGATTCCGATTAGTTAATTTGTTTGAAGTTGTATAAAAAAGACTGCGCAGGGACAGAAGTCAGCAATCGCCGTGAATTACAAGGACACCTCCAAAGTACATACTCTTTTTTACCGAGACCATGATACCCGAAGTTTACGAGCTCGGTAAGGTCTATTGGACCGAAAACAAAGGTGAACGGGCAGGAGATACGATGGACCAACTTACACATCGAGTCTATTTTATATACCCGATGTCTATCAGTGTCTATCACGCTACGGACACTATGAGACATGTTTTGTTGCCGCGGGTTCGAATAGACAGCGACTGCTTCGGTAGAGAATATACAGATAAAATCATGATTTGCGTACGACCATCAATCCCGTTGCATCACGGTGCTATCCCAAGTTACTTAGTCCCATTGAACCTTCGATGCAGAGTATCCTCTCTCCGTAGTCGCATAGTCGCATGAGATGAAGTTAGAGTGATAAACGCGCTCAAAAATTAGCCTAAGGCGGATCTGTTGAACATGCGCTCGACGGATGAAACTCGGAATAGACGTCGACGGAGAACAACCCGAAAGTCAGTATTCATGACTCATAAGCAAGGACGGGAAGGCAATCAGTCGGCGGAGCGGGGATATGACATTCAAAGAAGTTTAGAAAACTGTGTAGAATTAACGAGAGTATCGTAACCTCAGGCTGCAACAGTGCTAAAGTCTGCTGAACATGAGTTTTTGACGGAAAGTGGAAAGGGTGAAGACGCGAAGAGAGTACATACGTACATGGTCCGAAATTGAGCAAAAGTTCCAGATTTGTTTACCCAGAAGAAAAAACATTGGGAATAAGAAACGAGAGGTCTTGAACTTTGAAGGCGCTTACTGAGGTGAAGGCAAGTTGTGACTGTCACAGAGCGTTGCGTATCACATGATCGTGTCATTCTGCGCACGGGCCAGCCTTTCCGCGCCTCTTGGAATTGATCTCTCTAACGATCCACTTGATTTTGGGCTCATTTCGCCAAGCTGTGTACTCTCTGTTCTCGATCCATTAGCCTATGTAGCTAAATCTCTATTCGCAAAATGCCGCCAAATGACCACATTGAGAGCCGTTTTTTGGGTTCAGTCTTCCGAGTCCAAGCTATCTTCGAAAAGATACCTGGCGGTCAAAGCCTATCCCAATAATTTTCCGTCGAGCTGGGGTATGCGCGTCTCAGGCTCTTTTTCGTCTCAGGCTCTTCCACCACCCGGCTGTCCTCCTGACCCGTCTAGGCTGTATCGTTTTAACCTTCTCTGGTAGGTTTCCTTGGTGGCGTGATCTCGAAATTCTCCGAGAAGGTTGTATGCTTTTATCGTTCTCGCTCTGAAGATCTCGCGAGAACGAAGGGCAGCAGGAACAACCTCGTGATGAAGGTTAGGGTATACGAAATTCCTGGACCCCGAAGGTTTGTTTAGTCCACGACGTGCTTTGTTTCTGTTTTCTTTCATCCTCTTCCCATACAGCCTTATCACTTAGTGTAACCGGATCTTCTGAGGTACACAGTCTTCCTTCGCTCAAGAATGGTTATCTTTGTTATTACACCGTATCAGATGCCTTAATCCTGAAGTCGAAGTTCCATTGTCCATATGATCCGTGTCTGTGGCTTTCAATTCGCACTCTCCGATGTCGAAGCAAGGTAAGAGTTCCTTGCCCTTTCTTACCTAGTTACTTAAATCAACCTAGCCGTTGCTAGGTCCTGCACAGTGCAGGGCTAAGTTAGGCTGGGGAAGTGTAGTAAGGGATTAATTCGTCGAAAATGACGATGTCAGTGGTGATAGAAAATCAGTTCCATCAGAAGGAAAGTCGAAATCGGTGATTCCGGTATGTGTACAGATTGCTCTTCCCCGACAACATATTCAAAGATTCGATTCAAAAGGGTTTACACCTATGGACTAGAATTCTAAGAGTTCCATTCCGAATTCAAGCTCGAACAATGGGCCATTTCGCGAGCTCTTTGTGAGTTGCCTAAAAATCCGACCTCACCTGGTGTTGATCATATATGTAGTGTCATCTAGTAGCTCTTAGTCCCTGAGACGAGTACTCAATCAGCTAGGATCTGCCAGGCTTTGTATGTGACCCTGACTGAGAAATGTATTCCCCTATGACCGCTCATATGAGGAACCTGCTCAAACCTGTTATCGCTGTGAATTCTTTTTATCTTATGTAGTACATACATAGGATGAAAAGCACCCCTTAGGTATGCAAGTCAGCCCTAAACATTTGTTGACAGGTTTTCTCGTTGTTGAGTTGCCTTCAGATCTACGAAACAACAGGTGACATCGGACAGATTCACGCAACCGTGACTCTCTCACCGTCCGGACTCCCATCAGCTTCCTTCTTCCACATGGCTTTTGATTTTAAGCGACCCGAGACTTTGGATGCATGTTCGCTAAAATTTCCGCTGTAAGGAAGCCATCTTAACTTGCCTTCCGTACGTATGTATGAATATATACAAATTCTACTACTAGCGGTTTTGATTCTTGCCGGGGTACATCACACATATATTAGGATTGATATTTCCTTCTCATGTTTCCTTTTTTTCCCTTTAGCTCATTTCGTTCTTCCCGACTGCTCGATTAACCCTTCCCTTCGTTCTTTTCATGGTTCTTCGGCGTCGCACAGAGTCCCTGTCCAATGCGCCCCGCCCGCCCTCTAGTTTCGTACCGACTTCATCACATTATGCTCATGTGTCATGTTACCGGTAAGTATTCATGGTCTTTTTTCTCTTGCGCGCCGATGCTGAGGGTGGGCTCTTGCAAGTTCATCCCAGATGGAGGTACGAATTCACAGTGCGTCTGTGAAGGTCGCGGGCAAGGACAAGAAACAGTTGATACCTGTGTTTGGTGAGGGAGACAAAATTTCAGGGACAGTTACACTCGATTCCAAGGCACCGTCAACGGGTCACTTGATAATTTCGGTACGTATGAACTAACGCCGGTCGCTCGACATCCATGACGGCTTATCTCTCTCCAACGTAGATTGAAGGCGCCTTTTTCTACGACGATTTTGTTGAACCTGGGGAATCCAAACTTTCCGTCGACCCTCGGAAACATGTTTTTTGGTCAACCTCAACTGATATTCAAGTTTCCCCTTCATTAGACTCGTTTCTAAGTCTCTCGACGCCGCGGTCCACTTTCCGGGACGGATTCGCCTCCACCATCAAATCTATCCGAAGAAGGCCAAGTGGTTCAAGCTTGAACAGCGGATCGAGTGCGTCGTCGTCGTCGTCCCAAAGTGGCGGCAGATCGCCGATTTCTCCTGGATTCAATCGCACCTATTCTTTCTCCTTCGACTTTCCGCGTAGCAATCGGACTGGTGAGGAGATGCCGCCAACGTTTGTGTCTCTCGGTACTCCTACCGAAGCCACGATTTCGCCAGAGATACCAAAGCCAGCAGATGCAAATGTTGCTCGTTCTTTTGGAGTAGAGTACAAAATCTCTGTGGCCTGGGAACCAACTGAACCGTCCGAATATCCGTCCTTGTAGGTCTTGTCTTTAGCGAAACAGATTTCAGCTCCTGATAGGTTCCCGCGTAGTGTTACTGCTCCGATCTACTACCATCCGGATACAGAGTTCCAATCCTTTGATGCCAGTCCTTCCCAAGAGTCGAGCTCTTGGTTAGAGATGCCTTTACGTTTCGATCGACCATTGCCTTTCCGTTGCGCTGTAAGTATTTTTCTACCCCTTTTCGCGACATTAATTGAAGTTTCTCTGCTAGGTCACTTTACCGACTTCAGTTTCGTTCTCTCGCTCATCGTCGATTCCTTATTATGTCGTCTTTACCACTACCCCTCGAAATCCAGTCTTGGCAAAAGAGATAGCAACTGATGCCACCGTCTCTGCGACACTTATTCGCCAAATAACTGTCACGGAACCGTCATCATTCCCTCCGACACCTCCGAGAACTCCTTCGGGAGGAAGTGATGAATCTGAAGGCATTCGCGGTGTTCAGCTGTTAAAACGCGTTGTGAAACCTTTGTCGCCGCGAAGCTCTGATGAAGCACTGGAAGATGTCAACAAAGATCTACCCCGACTTCCGATGCACGCCGTGTTCAATGACTCCCGGATGCTTCATACAAGCATTTGTATTGGGTTTCCTAAACGGCCGCGCCAACATACTAGAGCAGATCAAAAACATCCCTCTCTCGAGGCCCAGTCTTCACTTCCCGATGGCCTACATAAAGCAAAATTCAATCTCAACAAAGATATGCTTCCTTCGATTGACTGGTCAGGCGTGAGTGTCAAGGTAAGAGTTCTTTATCTTCTCAAAAAAGAATCCTGGCATTGTACTAATCTCTCTTTCAGTACTATATCGACGTATCGGTGCTGGTTGGACCAGATAACCTCCGAGCGCGTATACCGATACGTGTAGTGTAGTTTTCAAATTTGCTGCGGACCCTCAACTCTTTGTTCGTCAATGTCGTGCTTTGCATTTTGATTTCTACTTCAACTGGCTACAAAGTTCGAATTACTTTACTAGTTACTGTTCCTGCAGAGCACGAGCCTTTATTGCAAGTATCATTAAATGTAAATATTACCGATGTCGATAGGAATTTCGTAGTAAATGTACAGGAAATAGTCAAATGATATTCGGTCTACAGAAATTTGCGCTTGATTTTTGCTACTTGTTTTGGGCCAGCGGGTGACGAGTCGCGTTGGCGCCCGTTCGCTTGGCGCCTAACCGCTTCACCTTGTACTTGTGCCAATGTCGGAGCACCCAACAACATCATGGCAGGCAATGCAGAACGGGTCTGCATTTTATCGTCGCCAACAGCTGTACTCGATATTGGGCAAATTCCCCGACTTGGGCGACTATATAATTGCAGGATGTCGTTACGGTGGTCCTCTTGGTACGCGACCACTTTGTGACCGGTTCCGTGGCCAGGAAGCTCAAACTGGAATTTTGTAGCTCTAATGCGAGATAACACGAAACTTGTCGCTGTCGGCCGTGCAACACCAGCTTTTGCCAAATCGCAGATTCAAGTGTATTCTTCCGCAGGCGAGGGCCTGTTACTGTTCAGTGTGGATGCTCTTTTTGCCTTTTTCTTGCTTCATTGGCTCATTCTAGTGCTAACCAGTGGGAGCAAAGTCGAATTATACGCTTTGGATGGACCGTTGACGAAAAGCTGGTCGTGTTGAACGAAGAAGGCGTGTACCGAGTGTATGACCTACAGGGAGATTACCAACAGTATTCTTTGGGAAGTGAGGCATCAGAAATGGGGGTCATTGACGCAAGGATATACGAGAACGGACTAGTGGCATTGATAGGTTCACTGGCTCTGTTGGAAGTCAAGGGATGGGAGGGAGCGCGGCCAATGACTCTAGCCAACCCTAGTACGTTTCTTCATCCCGATCTTCAGCCTAAACAAGCTCATTTGTTGACGTAGATATTACTGATCCACCCGTATCCTGGACCATTATTCCGCCGGACGCGAATGTCTCGAGACACGTCGAGGTCCTGCTTTCGGTCGAGAATACGATCTACATTGTTGACAATCTCGAAAGTATTGACCAACGTCTATCTCAAGGTCCCTTCACTCATGTATCCTCCTCTCCCAACGGAAAATTTCTCGCCCTCTTAAATGCCTCTGGCACCCTTCTGGTCATATCCTCTGACTTTCAGCGACGTACGGCAGAATTTGACACTCTCGACGTGCCCGGCGCCCAGGGGGAGGTTAAACAAGTCGAGTGGTGCGGAAACGATGCGATCGTCGTCACTTGGGATTCTCTAGCGGTGCTCGTCGGCCCATTCGCCGACACCCTTCAGTATTTTTATGCCGGTAACACCTTTGCGGTCACTGAACCAGATGGAGTTCGGATATTCAGCTCAGATGTTTGTGAACTTATTCAAAAGGTTCCTTCTTCAACGCTATCGATATTTAGGCCTGGCTCAACCTCACCAGCGGCGATACTATATGATGCTTGGGAGAGCTTTTCTCAACGCTCTCCAAAAGCTGACGAGAGCATCAGAAGCATTCGCCCAGAACTCGCTACCGCTGTTGACGGATGTATCGACGCTGCGGGACAAGAGTGGGAGCCGTACTGGCAGCGTCGGCTGCTGAGCGTAAGTCTTAGAGATTGTTTATCATACGGCGTGTCCTCATAGGCCTGAATTTTAGGCGGCAAGGTTCGGTCAGGGATTCTTGGACCTCTATAATCCAACCGACTTCATCCATATGGGTCAGACACTCAAAGTGTTGAACGCTGTCCGCTTCTATGAGATCGGCATCCCATTAACATATGCGCAGTAAAGGCCTTTTTTTCTGATTCATCCTTTCTGCTCACACATGAGTAGATATTCTCTAACCTCTCCTACTCATCTCATTTCGCGTCTCACTTCGCGCAACATGCATCTCTTAGCGCTACGGATATCCACTTTCCTTTCTCTGAAACCTGACGTAGTATTAAAACACTGGGCTAGCGCTAAAATATTACGATCTCGTCCAACAGCCAGTGGAACTGGTAAAGGAGCCGAACCGGATGGTGATGATGAAGTATGCCGGCTCATAGTTGACAAGTTCAAGGAGCTCGGAGGAGTGGACGTAAGCTATGCCGAAATAGCTAAACGTGCTTGGGAAGTTGGTAGGACTGGACTGGCAACGAAAGTAAGTTAGATGTCTGGTGTTCTGAGCCATATCTAATCCGTCATTCCCAGTTGTTGGATCACGAGAAGCGGGCGTCGGACCAGGTTCCTCTATTACTTTCGATGAAGGAAGATCGTCTTGCTTTGCAGAAGGCGGTTGACAGTGGCGATACCGATTTAGGTACGCTCATCGTGTGGCCTAATTATCTCCAACTCCGCCGATTCACGCGCTACTCAGTCTATCAGGTCCTGCTGCATCTTCACAAGCACCTCTCTCTCGGGTCGTTTTTCCGGTTGATAGAGGATGGCGGAGAGAGATTGGCGCCCGCTAGTCGCTTACTGCAAGTCTATGCTCGGGAGCAGGACAGAGACATGCTTCGAGACTTTTACTATTCTGATGACCGTAGGGTGGAAAGTGCCGTATTAGCTTTGGACGAAGCTTCGCGTATGGTGGTGAGTAAAAGCATACGAGATCACTTGAGCGTTTTAATTTTTCTCATCGAGATTTTCCGCTAGGACCCTTCCGCTCGGATATCGGCTGTCAAGTCTTCTCAGAAGTTTTTCTCAGAAGACAAGGATCGTGTCTTTGAAGCCAAGGTATGTTTACTTTTTTTCCTATTTCTTTCTTTTTTTTCTATGTGCGTCAAAACTTAGATTTCATTTCTCATACTAATACACATTTTTATACATATGCGATCAGATGATGGACGAATATTCTCGTCTGCTTTCACTTCAGCAGCAATTGGAAGCAGAGGCCGACGGCAAAATCCCATTCTTCGGACAGAGCGTGAATGAGACGATTCACACCTGTATAGTAAATGGCATGGTCAAACGAGCGGACAAAATTAAATCAGATTTCAAGGTTCCGGACAAACGGTGGGTATTCTCCTAGCGCTCTGTTCCTTTAATTGTGAATTCAATGCGAATCGATAATGCGATTTTTCGTTGTGCAGGTTTTGGTACACGAAGCTTTATGCCTTGACTGAAATACGGGATTTCGAAGGCTTGGATGCGTTTGCGAAATCAAAAAGAAGTCCGATTGGGTATGAACCTTTTGTGCGGCACCTCGTAGAGAAGGGGCATAACAAGGAAGCTGTACCCTATGTCGCCCGATGCGATCCGCCCAAACGAGCGGATCTGTACGCTGAATGTGACGAATGGCGGATGGTGGGGAAGGAATGCAAAGATCGTGGAGATAAAGCCAAGCTCGAGTACGTTGAATCGTTTTTTTTTCTGTTCCTTCTTCCACACCGTTGTTTTTCCGTCTATTTGTCCGTCATGTGTCGAGTTTTGTTCTGATTTCCTTATCCTACTCTTTGTACCTTCCTTTTTGTTATTTTTTTCAGGCAACTTCGCAAGAAATGTCCAAATTCTCTGATAGCTAGGGAACTAGAACAAATTGCGGCTTCTATGAAATGACCCAGGGGTACACTGTCATCTTACAAGTATATGGTATACAATTATAGCGTTTTACATTTTAACCTTCTTTTGGACTAGTCGGATTCATTCAAGTGCGAGCTACTACTAGTGAGCGTGCTCAAATTAATTAATGTCCCAGTGGATTCTTGTTGCTATAGTGTACTGCATACTCTAAACAGTACACTTTGTATAGTACACTTTGAACAAGATCTCGTTCTAAACACATGCCAACTAGTTTCTCCCAGGTTCATTTCGCTCTAATCTCTCATCCGCGCTGGGATAAACCGTCTCACAATAACCTCCCTGACAGAGTAATGGGCAAAACAGGCCGGGGAGCTGAGTAACTCCTTTGACAGTCGTGAACGTGCAGGGATGGTCACATATGCCAGAACCAGGGTCTAAGGACCCAAGCAAAAGAAAAAAGAATTAGGCTTTGCAGGTAACGGACGGGGGATAGGTTAGACAGGGGAGCGGAACCAGCATACTGACCTTCATTACTTGCGAGTTCGCGCGATTGATAGTGCCGAGCCATGACCAAGTGAATGGAGACGCGTTTTGGAGATGAGTCACGGATACTTCTTGGTCCGCAGGATCTTCGTACACGGGACATACGACGATGGAGAATCTACGTGTGGATGTCGAGTCAGTCAGTCAATCGTGCAACTTTGAGACAAGGAAGATTGAACCCACTCTGCATGTGTGAATACCGGACCTCGTTTATACAGCAGGTAGTCGACGCAAAACTTGAGTCCGCTCTTGACGACCCAGCCCAGGGACCGATAGTGGTGATACACCGCATAGTGTATCAGGAACGGATTGTCGAATTCTAGTCCTGGGGTTTGGGTTGGGAGTAAAGTGGGTATCGGAGGCGCGAGATAGATTTGTTGAAACGTGGTCCATATTTCGTGTAATGAGAGAGGTTCGTCCTGTATATATGTAAGAGGAAGATGAGAAAAGATCGAAGATAAAGGAAAAAGAAGGAAAAAATGAGCGTACAGTTTCTGGATCCAATATCGTTAAACAGTCGAAATTCCAAGCAAGGAAGAAAGCTTCCTGGAGCGTAAGTTGTAAATGCTCCATATCCTCCAAAGGCTCCTCATCGTCATCCACCTTCTCCTCCCCATTCACTTCCGTCCCCGCTCCTCCCTCCGGTAGTAGCCCAGAACCTCCTGCATTCGCCGACGATAGATGCGGGGGTTCAGCTCCAGATCCAGATCCAAGTTCGGGTTGGGGTTCAACAGGTTTAGGCCTCCACGTAGCCCCAGAAGGAATCTCCGGTCCAAAAAGCACAGGAACCACCACCCTCCCCTCCGTCTCGAATATTTCTTCAGCCTGCTGAGCAACCTTGGCTATCGCCTCCGCCCGATCCAATTTAAACTGTCTGCGCTCCGCGCGACGTTTTTCTCGCAGTTCCTCAGAGGTCATTGCTACAGAACAAACCAAAATTTAGAAAAAGAAGAAAAAAGATTACTGGACAGGAGGAATCTTCACTCACTGCTCCCTCCAACCCTCCTAGTATTCCGATCCTTCATTTGCCTAACGAACCAACTAGGCTCACTCCGCGAAAGATTCCCCTTGCCAAAGAACCCCCTCCTCCACAAAATCTCTGCATCTCGATGCGTCACGACCCATACCGAACGCGTAGATACGTCCAGGTATCCTTCACAGTGTGGGTTAAGCACTTTGGTTGTGGAGAGACCTATGAGGCCGAGGAGGGATCGGCGGACGCGGTTGGTGGTTGTAGATAACGACGATGGGGATGAGGATGATGATGATGATGGGGATGAAGAAGAATCGGAGAAGATGAGAGGAAGTGGGTACGCGTAAATTCGGTTATTTTCATTGCGGCGTGCACCTCCGCCCTTGTTGGGTCCTTTGGATTTCCTGTTGCTCATGGGAGTCAAGAATATTCGCGCGTACAGCGTAGACGCGCGGTTAAGCGCTTAGCGAAGAGTCAGTCCAAGTAATTTATAGATAACAGATATACTCTAGATACGTAGACAAAATAAAAACTAGTCAACTACAACGAGCCTAGAGCACTAATGATCCACAGAAAGCATGACGCCTAGTAAACGTACGGAATGATCCTGTAGGGAACCATCGTTTTGTATTTGTCCCAGTCCTTGCCATACCTGGGGTATTTTCTCGTCAGTAATCGCACCACAAAAAGGACAGCCGCAAAAACACCCACTTCTTATGGCAATGCTCATCATCCCTCCTCTGCCTGTGTATCAACAGCACCGCAAAGTACGTAACATAAAAGTAGGTGATGGGAGTTTCAAAGCCGGTCGGGAGAGACCACGCGAGAGCCATGAGGATATCGCCGAGATAATTTGGGTGTCTCGAGCGTCCCCACCATCCAGAGGTAATCAGCTTCGAGCCAGATTCGGTCGTAAAGTATTCAAGGCCTTTAAGAGGTCAAGTTAGTATAACGAGGACGAACGGAAGGAATATAATATACCCCTGGTATCCTTCCCGTTCCTGAAATCATTCTTCTGGCTGTTGGCCTCCCGGAAGATCCAGAAACCAGTAGCGTTGACCGCGAGGATGAGCGCCGTAGCTACAGGGCCAATAACACGAGGACGGAAGACGAGATAGCGCGCTTGAAGGGAGTAGACAAATGGAACTGTACAAAAACGGAATAAGCAATAGGCTTATAAACGTGTCATTATACACACCCCAAGCAAGATCTCCAACCGAAAGCATAAACCCAAACCCATCAGAAGTGATATCCATAGTCGTAAGAATTGCCGGTTCATTGTACAGCCCATCCGCAACATAACCGAACTGGAACAACAACACCAACCACAGCGAGTCCGTCACACCTCCAAAACCACCTCGCCTCACGGCCTGCTCACACACCATGCTGATATCAATTAATGCCCAGAGGATCAAACCCGGCCTGAGCTCGTTGAATGTCTTGATATCGAATTCCGCGCCGAGAATGTTGATACTAGGATTGAGTTCGCGCCCGATGTACCAATCGTACAGCCAGTTTCCCGAGTTGCCGCCCAAAGCGAGCAATGCGCCCTTGCGGAACGACATGGCGTAGACAGCGAATGCCTGGAAGATGGACATGAGGATAGAGGCTGTGACGAATCCGATCCAGCGTTCATATAAGAACGTAAACTTTTCTGGCCCATAGCGGACAATGGTTCCAACGGCGAGACCCATAGTGAGGAGGAATGTGGAGAAGGCTATGAACAAAGACTTGAATACATTTCCTAGTAACCTATAAAAACATACATACCATTAATCTTATACTTTTTCACTGACCCATCCCGAATTTTTGTCCCTTCAACCTCAGCACCAGGAAGCACTCTCCACGCGACAACGCAAAAGATATACCAGGCAAGATACATCAACGCCGCTTCTGTATCCCAAACCTCTTGCCATACGTTTTTCCACCACGAAGCTTCGAGCAGTGCATGCAGCGGAAACGCAGCCAGATCGGAAGTCAATTTCGTCAAAGTCAGTGTAGGCGGTGGGCAGCCTCCTGTTTCCTCGCTGCAGCCGTAGTACAGGCCGTATATGAGGGAAGGCACCCCGGTTGAGATGAGGAAGGCACCTGGGGGACCGAGGAACTCGTATTTGGTTGTGCGGGGGTTGAGGTTTGACATGATGATGGTTGGTAGGAAAGAAAAGAATATTTTCTAAAGTCGAACGATGATCATGGTGCGACGTGAATCGATCACGTGGTATGCCTCACAATGCAAGGTCACGGGTGACCGTGCGCGTCTATGTGCCTTTAGTTTGCGATACTGTACAACGTATATGCGGCTTCTATGCCGACTTTCAGGTTCTGGGACGAAGCCTGTCAGCCTCATGGGATTCCTTGAGCTTCAAGTGGTACTTCTCGGAAGCTGAGCTTAATCAACCTTCTCCAAGTCTTTTTGCAAGTCTCAAGACCTTTTTTTCCTATTCTTTTGCGTCCACACTAAACGGAAAAATCTCACCCCGATGTTCTGCTCAATGCCTGGTGAGAAGGATTGCATTACGTCTCTGAATATCTCTGTCCCATTCTCTTGCTAACGAACAAATCTCAGCCAAATCCTGTTCAATGGCCTCGCAGCGTCTGCAATAAGTCCGACAAAAGTTAGGCGAGACTTTGAGGTAAAATTTAACGTTAATCTTCTAAGCTTGTCGTCTCGGGGTGTTTTACTCTCATTGCAGCTTGCTTATAGCTTTCGGGTCACTGAGTCGAGTTTGTAGTCATAAAAATGGCTGCGCACCGAATAACAATTCGCTTGCGTCCTTACGGCTTTCTTCGCTTGAACCAGTGCATCAATGGCGTCAAGAGAGTGGAAAAAGCTGACCAAGACCAAGACAATCACCATTCACCGCTAAACCTCGCTTACTGGAAACATGGGTAAAAACAAACTCAGGTGTGTGAAGCGGAAGGAAACTAAATGGAAATCTAGAACTAGGTATGCAACGAGTCAGTCAGCTTACCAGAACATCGAAGCAGAAGAACTTCTTTGCGCATAGAGTCGTCCAGTTCATGACCGATAATCATGCTGTACTACCATAGGCGCGTTGCACCCCAAATCACTATCTCCATTCGTTCATATTGAACAGCTTGAGTGGAAGCTACCCGACGTACTTTGGGATAAAAAAAGAAGTAGAGAAGTAGAGATTGTACACGCAGTTGGGTTCAACTCCGATGACTTTGGGAATTCTTGAACATACGAAGTCAATCGATAATTGCTCACCGGGAGGATCGATGACGTCCTATACCTTGAACTCGGGTTTTCTTGCGCTCTCAATGTCTCCGACTCCCCATTCGCGTCTCACTCGAGTCAATGTGATTACTGGAGCCCCGCGTTTCATGTAAGACGCGCATAGCATTTTCTGTCCCTCCAATAGACTTGACAAAGTCGACACAACCAATGTGCATATGCTGTGGTGGCGCGATTCTCCTTCCCCATAAAGATCTGCCGAATCAATGGACGAACTCAAAACTTATTGAAAGAGGATCCGAGGATCGACTGGAAATCAGTTAGATGGATAGATGGATGATGATATCGCTTAATTTCAGCTGACGACAAGCTGTTCAGTTCTTCTTTGTTCATGCTGGTTCTCCGATGAGATGAACGCACTTCGGGCATAAACATTGCAACAGCTCGTTTCTAGTGCCCCACCACCCTCGTTTGCTTACAGAAAGCCCGGGCACGTTGAGTACCTCGGTCCAACGAGGATTTCCTTTAAGTACTGCCTAGCTTCAGAGCTCGAGTTCCCCACAATCCAAAGTTTCCTACTACTGCTTCAACGAATCTAAACGAAATGGCCCCAGTTCTCTCTTACATCACTTTCCCCGCTTCCGAGACTTTCATCAAAGAAAAAGACCAGGCCCGCCACACCATCGAAGAGCTCACCAAGGTCGACGGTATCATCAGGTGGGTAGATCGCGCTCTCGAGTAAATTTGATGTGCTAAAGCTCAATAACTAGCTCTTACGTCGGCCTCCAAGTAGAGGAGGAGGGTGCCAAGCACGGATACCTGATCTCCAGTGAGTCGGATCGTATGTGATCGCTATTGGTCGGGATGACTTACGCAGCGGGCCCTGCGCCTCGATAGCATGGCAATCTCCCGAGAAACTGCAGGCCTTCCGAGACTCCGCTGGTGACAAGTTCAACAGTATCCTCAGCACTCTCACTAGCGGAGAGATCACGCGATACCACTTTGTCGCCTCCCAGAGGATCCCTGAGCCCGCTCTCGAATCCAAAGTCACCGAATTTGTCGTCGGCAAGCCCAAGGCTGGCCAGTCTGGCGATGCTTTCAAGGCTGCGGCTATCAAGATGAGCGACGCCCTCGAGGCTGTCGGCCATGGTTCTGCTATCGGCGAATCCATCGATGGATCAGGAGCTTACCTGCTCGCTGCTGGTTGGGACAGCTCCGCAGTATGTTTTTTTCGGCTTTCTTCGGGTGTTTCTCAAGTTTGCTGACTGTTTACCTATTCAATCTAGCAACACTGGGAAACCGCCAAGAAGGACCCGATCCCGGCTATCGACGCAGAGATCAAGAGCATCGCTGATATTACCATCACTCATGTGAGCTTGACGAAGCGCTCTTAAATAGAGAGAGAGAGCCTCTTTACGACGCGTATGATACGAATGTAACGAAAAAAAGAATTAGTCTCGGAATTTGGTGTAAAAAATAAAGGAATTTTTGTAGAATTTATACTTTTGGCGTGATAGCGGCCTCTTGCCTCTGATCCCCGCTCGAAAATGATATAAGATGCACGCGGCCGCGGTGTCTACGCGACAAGTAAATATCCGATGAATTAAGCCCACGTGCTTCGCTTGCACACGCTCATCACCCATGACACCTGCGAAATCAACTTTCATGCTGCTCCCAGTCTGCTAGCGATCCAATACCCAGCATGAAATTTGCAAAGTAAGGGCCTCATACTACGCTTTTCTAGCAGAGGAACTAAACAATTTTGGCCAGATACCTTTCGCAAACTCAGGTACATTCCCCTATGAATTAGAGTACATGATACTCATATCGCTCTAGACTCCCGAATGGAAAAAGGCTTACATGTATGACCTCATAAACCTGTAAATCTGAAAGATACTCACCGCAGACAACGCTAGCGATTATCGGGGATTGAAGAAGAAAATTCGCAAGGAAAAACCTCAGCACCTTGCAACGGAGTCTCAGGTTCATCTTCCTGCATCACCAGAGACATCGCACTTTCCTGGAGAACAGGCCGATGGAGGTCCTTCTACGTCTCGTGCGCGCCATGATGCCGGGATGGGTCTGGGAGAGCTTCCGGTACGCAAAAGGTCGGTAGCTACGAGGAGGGGCTCGCAGAGCTCGGCCCCAGACTCTTCTCAGTCGAGTAGTCATCGCAAGTTATCCGTCAGTGGTGCGAAGGGACCCAGAAGCCAGACGAGTAGAGGATTCTTAGCCCGCGGTACGCCCCTCTTCGCTATCCAGTATTTTATCATAACTGATTCAAACATTGCCAGCCAATTCTACATTTCGCAAACCGCAACCCTTTGCTAGTTCTATACCCCTCCGCGAGCTCATTCCGCTTCTTCGACCACAAGAAACGGCTTTCATCGATGCGTTGGATAAAGAGCTGGAAAAGATTGAAAAGTTTTATGATGCGCGCAAGAGCGAGATGGAGGCGCGGACGAAGGTCATAGAAGCTCAGTTAATTGAACTGAATATTCATCATCAGCGCTTCAATGTTCGTGTCTCATTTGTAATCCGTTAGCTTTTTTTGCTCATGGCCGTCACAGGAAGCCCGGGCCAAAAACTCCGGTAATCTATGGAGCTCCGCTCTCCATTTCACGACAAGGCTTGTAGCTCAAAGCTCAGATGCGGATGGAGAACCTGAAACACCGAGGATTAAGACCCCCGAGACTGAAGAAACTGCACACGGACAACCGTC
This sequence comes from Collybiopsis luxurians FD-317 M1, assembly GCA_000827265.1. Taxonomy (NCBI): domain Eukaryota; kingdom Fungi; phylum Basidiomycota; class Agaricomycetes; order Agaricales; family Omphalotaceae; genus Collybiopsis; species Collybiopsis luxurians. The sequence continues at coordinate 300,875 of KN834796.1, read as the reverse complement.
GCCAATCTCATTGGACAAGAGGCGTTCTACCTCTACTCGTGAGGAATTGGATCCTGAAGAATACGTGAATGCCAAGAAGAAGCTGCAAAAGGCAGTCATTGAACATTATCGGTGAGAGCTCTTTCGTTCTAGGGTGGATTTTGCAATCCTTTGACATTTCCTCTTTAAGCGCATTGGAAATGCTTCAAAATTATCGAGTGAGCTTTCTTTCCTCGCATTCGTATCGTAATGACAAACAAGGTTTATTTCTGTATGCAAGATTTTAAATGTCACAGGTTTCAGGAAGGCGTTGAAAAAGTTTGAGAAGATTACTAGAGTGAGGGCGATCGGAACTGTTTGTCCCTTCTGTTGATTCTGATCGGTGGTTCAGATTCCTCTGCAACAAGCGTACATGACAGAACGGGTGCGCGCACTCCCATAGTGACCTTAATTCAACACTTCTGACTCTACTCTCACAGGTCGAGCCTAGCTCTTTTGCTTCAGATAAATCGCTTCGTAGTATGATGGACGAAATGGAAGCTCTTTATACCAGCCATTTTGGTGTGTTCTCTGGGATTTTTTTTCGAAAATTTTCTCATCTTAGTAATCTCCTTCGTCTAGCTCACGGAGACAAAAAAAGAGCCAAAACGCGTCTCCGCGCCGGAGCTGTAAACAAGACTCACCATTACAGTACATTTCGTTCGGGGTTACTTTTAGGACTCGCAGTACCTGCTCTGATCTCCGGACTCGTGTCTAGCAAGTAGCTTTTGTTCGACGATCCGTATCCTCCCTAATAGATCGGATATTTAGGCTTCCAGGCGGAGACTCGAGCTGATATCCCGTATTGGGATGGACTATTGTTCGCATATGGTGTCATATCCGTCCCGGTGGTATTCTCACTCTTGGTCGGGATCAATCTTCTAGTTTGGTCCCATTCACGCATCAACTATATATTCATATTCGGTAACTACCTTTTTTCCGTTGTTTTTCTAATTCTGTGCGCTTTTGAATTGACTGAATTACGTTCATTAAAGAACTGGACCCACGGACACGATTGGATCATCGTGAATATTTTGAGGTACGTATACAGGATTGGATTGACGTTCGTCATATGCCCCTCCCTACCCCAGTCCTTCCATTGCCCTTCTCATTCCTCCCGTTTCTTGTTCTCCCTCCGATGTGAATCTCACACTAAGAATTTTAATTTTAATCTTAATCTATATTTTTCTAGATTCCCAGCTTGCTTTTCGCAGCGCTGAGTTATGCATTCTGGTTGTCGTTTGCGCAGATCGGGGCTCCCTCGATCTCGCCAAATATTTGGCCGTTGGTGTGGCTTGCGTTCGCCGCCGTGGTGATGGTCGATCCGTTCAATGTGTTCTTCAAGAGCTCTCGCTATTGGCTCATTAAAAGTATCCTGAAGCTACTTGTGCCAGGCACTCGTAGAGTTGAGGTAATGATTTGTTTTTCTTCCGGCGCGTCGCACAGCCAAGTTTACGTGTTTGACTTGTCGTCTGTATGTGTAGTTTACAGATTTCTGGATGGGGTGAGTCGCGTTTTCCGTTAGAACACTATGGGCCAGAGGCCAGGTACTGATACGCGGCCGGACCTACAGAGATCAGTTCTGCAGTCTCATATTCACACTTGGTGACCTCTGGGTGTTTGCCTGTTCATACGCTCGCGGTTTCAACGATTGGCACAAATGCGGCTCGACATCTAAAGCCTGGCCGGTGGCCTTTTCTCTGGCGATATTACCTCTGCTTATTCGTGTCATTCAAAGCATCAAGCGATACACCGATTCTAGGTTATCTACTCATTTGATTAACGTGGGTGTCTCTTATTCTTACTCCCGTACTCGGACTGGACAAAGCTCATTCGTTCTTCTCTGTTCGTTTCGCTAGGCCGGAAAATACTTTGCTGGCATCGTTTATTATTTGACCTATTATATCTGGAGGCATCAAGGTATGTGTAAATTCCATTCTTGAGGAACTGAGAAGTGGATGGGGTTTGGGGTTGATGTATCGCTTATCGCTGGTCTTTATAGGAAGTCTTCGCAATACGAGTTTCGTAATTTGGTGCATTTTCGGGACTGTTTATGCGCTTTATGCTTCTGCTTGGGTGAGTTTAAGTGTTTTTTTTTTGGTTAAGCTTATTCGGTTCCGAATTGTTTCTAACTCGTGTACTTTGGCTTGTGTGGATATAGGACTTCTTGATGGATTGGTCCATCTTTAAACCTCACGTCAAGTATCCTTTTCTTCGAGAAGAATTACTTTATGCGGATTATATACCCGTAAGTCCATCAATCACCTAGTTTGTTTGGTTGATTGATTTTTTTCCTTGTTCTTTTTTCGCTTTTCGGGATTTACTAGGTTTATTATTTTGCTATTATATCCAACGTCTTGATACGCTTCATTTGGGTGCTCTACATACCTTCGAAACCAGACATGTACGTTCAGTTGTTTATCGTTGGGTTTATGGAGATGCTTCGACGGTGGCAGTGGAATTTTTGTGAGTTTCTACCTCATGCCTTCTGTGAACGAGTATCTGATGATTTTTCTTTTGTAAAACAGTCCGTCTGGAGAACGAACATTTGGGTAATATGGATCAGTATCGGGTGACGAGGGAGGTTCCGCTTCCGTATTCGTTTGATGGTGAAGAGAGTCGGAGCGGGGATACCGATGATGACTGATGATCATCGATCGTCCAGTTGTCATTGCCGTTGGCCGTACAAGTAGTTTGCGTTATAACTGGAAATAAAGGAAATTTGCAGTGTGTTCTCTCAGATTTTGTGAGATGAATTAAATCCGACAATCAGGCAGGCTAGCAATCCAGTACTGGGGTTTTACAAAGCAAGGCAAAATCAAGTTCATCCAATTTATATTGACCACAGCTAATCTATGAAAAGCAATTGACCCTGACTGAAGCTGACATAGGCATTATAAGCTTCCTTCTGTGGACATAAGGTAGATGATATCCAAACTCGACTAGTCCCATGTAGTGCGCCCAGCGCTCGGCTTGGCTGGCTATGACTTGGGTTTTATTGGCTATGGCCTTGAATGGCTAAGCTTGCTCTTAGCCGAGCCTTGGGTGCACTAATCCCACATGATCCAAGTGTGGTGCTCCTTATTGGGACCAAGAGGCAAATGGAGATACCTGAGATCATGCAGGAAAGGGTTGTATAGTTGTGAGCTGTGGGGAAACCTGGCGGAGTTGAGAGGAGAAAAGTCGAAGGCCTACCTGCATGGCTTTGGTCTCAAAATCAAGAGGCAGTGCAGTCATAAAATCCAGAGTTGGAGCAACAATCACGTTTGCTATAACACGCTTGAAATGATTAGGTGGCTTTTGCAAAAGTTCTGCAAGTGCCTCTAAAACCTCATCTCTCTGAGGTTAATTCCTTGCGAATTGTTCAGTAAACTGCTCCACACTAGCTATATCACGCTGGAAGACATTATCGGCATAGAGGACACAGGAGGTGAATAAACATATGAATATCCGTGTTGAAAGGTCTTCCAAAAGAGCGTAAGCAGTTATTGCCATAACTACCCCACCAGGAATGAATTGCTTCAGGGAAGCATGTCTCTCCAGTGAATATCCACGCCTGCGGCCTCTTCGCAGGATCGATGAAAAAAATCAGCATCTGCTGTGTTTGTCTTGTTGGGATATTCGTAGGACATTTAGGTGAGATTCACGGGATATTGGACAATGCCCCAGGAGTGTTCACAGGCAATAATTTTCTGAAATATTGCAGCGAAACTTTTATTTGTACCGGTTGGTTGAGGGTGCGACAGTGGTCTTCTGTCCTGCGGAAGAGTGTAATAACCGAGAGACTCTATGCTATTGACATGAGCACTTGTGGGATGTGGGCCATCGCGCAAAGCGCGTGACATGTACGAGTCCAGACGCATCATAAATTAGTTGGAGTTACAGGTATTCAAATTGTTTATAGCTATCGGCCAATGCAGCAGTATCCTAGGCTTGCATCTCTTCCCCTCCATGGAGGCATTGCAATATATGTAAGCTGCGCTTGGATTTCATTGAAGCACTCTCTTCCATTATGCTCACCGACAGAAAAGGATTCGCAGCTAAACCAGACATAAATCATCTAACCATTCAGCCATGTTTTGATGTTACATCTTAGTCAGCTGTGGTGTTGAGCTCTTCGCGACTATCTTAGTATCTGTGGGTTAGTAATGACAGTGAGTTCTCGTGATGAAAGGTGAGGTGCTAACCTTTGTTCATCCTTCCATGAGAAGGTATCCTACCAATTGGACACTGGCACCCGAAGAGATAAGCTATGCAGTGTTCCTAAAGCGAACACTCAGGTTGATGTTGCAGAATGCCCAGATAAGGTACCTGTCCATGTAATGTTTCCCCAATTCAGCCACCTATACACAGTCGAATAGATCTAAGTAAAAAGGTGAATTGATTTGGTGCATTGATGTGCATCAGACTTGGAGGATATATAGTTGGGTACTACTTAGACTGTAGTATGCTTTACTCTACTCTTTATGTAGGAATGATTGCTGAGATTGCATTGCGCAGAAGGGATACGGACAGGGACCCAAATAATACAGGAATCCTCGACTTCTCTGTCAGGTTGCCGGCATTCAACCATCAGCCTTGCGAGAACTAACGGTTTAAGCCCGAGGGAATATGTGCCAAGAAGCCTGAAGGTACCACGTAGTCAGGTTTAAACTGAGTGGTTTATGCAAGGATAATAGTCGAGGCGAGTCATAGTTTGCAGTGACCTCCCCATCCTCTGCACCCCGCTGAACCCAATTCTACCTAGGAGTTATGGGTCAGCCCATCTACATTCTACAGTGGAATGGACCTTCAGCTGCTGCACACAGGCTGAAGAGACTCTGGGCCTGCATGCTCACTTCCAATGCTCCAAGTCAATTATTACTAATTTTGTGCTCGTACGTACTAGTCAATACACCGTCAATGCATCTGATGTTCAGCCCAGTATTACCTATACATTTGTACTGAGGTAAAAATTTTCTCTTGCCTTGTTATGTACTAGATTATCATTATCATCGCCCTCCATTTGTGCATTCTACTCCTTTGTATCCTTCCCTGTTACTTATACTTAATGTATTTCAGTATTGGTTCAGTTATCCTTTTTCCCTCATCTTTTCTTGCACGTGCCTCACTGTTGTTTGTCATTCTGGCACCTTCTCAATAAAGGATAGCCTTCAGGTTGGTTGTTGGCTAGACACAAGTGCAGTACAATCCAGAGACAATGGGCAATAGAAAATAAAGAAGATGTTGAAAAATATGAAGGGAGAATGGACTGCACGAGGAAGAGGAAGAGAAGGGGGGGATGATGGTGGTTGGAATGCAACGGAACATAACAAAAGTCACAAAAAGTGACATGTCCATATATGGGGAATAAATTGATATATAGAGGAATACAAGTGGCGTGGGAAAATGTTAAGTCCACTGGTAAGACAATTCCTCCATTTCATTCCGGACTCGTGATGTGAATATTTCGAATCATACGATTTCGTGGCGCATCCCTCAGGTCCAAACTGCAATTTCTTCTGGTAAATAGACGCTGAAAAATTTTGTTCATGCCTCGAGCTCACTCGTCAAATTTGCTGAACACGCTCCCTGAAAAGACTCAAAACAAAATTTCTATATCTTCATGCATACTTGGGAAATCTACTGAAGTCTCTACCCAGGCCTCATCGAGGTGAAATGCCAAAATACCCTTTGAGAACCTTTAGAATCGACCGTCACCTAGTTGATGAGACGAGACGAGAGGATTGTAAAGAGGTGTAAAGAGGTGGGAGCCATCAACGAGATATTCAAATGTACCTTTACCTGTAAAACCCGCACTACTTACTGGAGACGCAAATAACATATTGGAAGATCAAATTTTCATATAAATGATAAATGTTAATAACATGCTATAGACCATGTTAAAAATGGGCCTTCCAAGGGGCCTCAGGACACCATTGCGATCAACAATGTTATTAACAGTGCCGGGAATTACTCACGGCACCCTACAGGCTAGGTATTACTCAAGCGCGTCCTCATGCACAAAATTTATGCAGAGCATTAGACATATCAACGCTTGTGGACTTTTAGACTCGCACACTTATACTTACATATACGCTGTGTGTCAATGGACTCTGACCATCCGAGCTCCTACAATTTCCCACAACACCAAACGGAGTAGATTTCGAAGACTTGACCTCCAATGTCCCATATTTCTCAACCGCAGTGCCAAGCGCGATGAGATCCAGTTCAATTCTCTGTCTATCGTGTTGCAGTGTCTCTTTTTCGAACCTATCCGACAGAAATTCTGCAGCTGATTTATTCCCGGCTAAGTGTTGGTGCATTCTCCCATGCAGGATCCTGGAGTCACTAGAGCGCTCTTGGCGAGTCGAGAAGAGTAAAATCTCGCTTCTCATTCTAGAGCGCCCTGATTCGGTGTGGGGCCGCCTAATACTGATTTCCTCTGGCGCAGGAGGAGGAGGAGGAGGAGGAGGAGGTGGGAGCGCCCTTAATGTCAGCTGAAGTTCTGAATTTGGTAGTAATTCCTTCGAATGTCAACCTCAATTCAAAATCTAGCATCAGCGGTAGGCGGAAAAGCCTGCCGCTCAGCTCCTCAGCTTTCAATATGCTGACTACATCCGCTTCTGCTGCGCTCATTTCTAGACAGCCGTAAATGGCGACAGATTCGCTATTTCCAAGGCGAGAGGTGCAACGAAGTTGGTCAGATCCCGATTTTCTCACGGGCTGTCGGCAAATGTAAGAATGGGATAAGTCAGATGACACGCAGTGACTTGGGGTCCCATCAAGCTGATGATCAACCTCGGTGACAAGGGAGGCCTTCCGGCTTTCCATAGTCAGCCACTGTCACTGGGTGGGAACAGGAGATGTTTGTGATACCTCTATGACAGCGACCAGGGGGAAGAAGACTGCTGAACTTTGATCAGCAAGGGAAAGAGAATGGGAGGATCAATCAAAAGTTTTACATGCAAGGCTAGCGGTTATCCTTCAGCAATTGTAGTAACTTTTTCTTTGCAAGTCAGGTCTGGATCTGTCACTTGCTCCAGAGAAGCATCCAACTTCTCATGATAGTACCTGATAGCTGTCACTCAATGTCGACATGTGCGTGGGACAGCAGGGCATTTTCTTCTTACAATCCGACCACCATCTTGTCCTCCCATGTCTACCAACAAAGGATTCCAGCGTCACAGATTTCTGCGGCCTGTTACTGCAGGAGCTTCAAAGTCCAGTGTACACACAAGTATTGAAGCTCCCTTGCCAATCACTTTGTCAGCTTCATCAGGGAGGCACCAGCCCAAACAGAGCTCTGGTAAATATAAGAGTTAATCCATGAATTCTTGTTGTCAGACTCATGTGATCACAGCACCGGGAACTGAGGCTTCCATACTATTTGGCGCGACCAATGTCAGGATTAATGGATCGCCAACTTTCTATGCTGCCGGGAGGGATGTTCATCATATTCAAGTGAACCAACATTCTAGTAAGATACATCTGACTCTCCATAACTGGCAGCTTAAAGAGTTAATGAGCTTGATTTAACAGACAAAGATGAAATTGATGCCCTCAAACATGATATAGGGAAGCTAATGGCGAACAGAAGGCCAGATGCACTCAAGGATACACTTGTGCCACCTTCACAAGTCTTGATGTGTCCATCTCCTAGTCCATACTTTGTTGGACGACAAGATATCCTTGACCGACTATCTGGTATATTCTCTATGGTAGCCGCAAATGGTGGCCTCCAACAGAAAGTAGTTCCCCTTGTTGCTAGAGGGGGAACTGGGAAAACACAAACTGTGCTCAAATTTGTTGCTGAAAATCATTCCAGGTTAGACATGATTCTATTTTGGCTAGCTTACCAAGACTAAGAAATCTAATAGATTTCCGCATATCTGGTTTTTTGATGCCACTTCTAATGCTACACTCACTACTGATTTTAAAATGCTTGGCAAGGCATTAGAAGTTGGCGAAGAAATTAAACATGTCAAAGAATATCTAACCAGGAATCAAGAGAACTGGCTCTGCATTTTTGACAATGCCGATGATGATCAGCTGTATCTCAAAGACTACATTCCTAGCTGCAATCATGGAAATATTATTATTACAAGCAGACTTAAGGACACTGCACAAATGGCCACTCCGGGGCTTCATATTGACTTTGGTGATCTTACCAAAAATGATGCTGTAAAGTTACTGTTAAAGTATACTCATAAAGAAGATTCTGAGGAGAATAAGGGTTTGGCTACCAAAGTTGTTGATGCCCTTGGGTATCATGCAGTTGCAATATCAACTGCTGGGGCATACATTCAAACAACCCCTACTTGTACACTTGGGAATTACTTGACCTATCTTGATAGGCAGCAAACTAAGATTCTCAATTACAGATTGAAGACAGTTGACAATTATAATAAGACTGTTTTTAGTGCCTTTAAGCTCAGCTTTGATAAGCTGAGTTACTCGAGTCAGTGTTTAATGCAAATCTGTGCCTGTCTACATCCATTGTCCATTCCGATCGAAATTTTCACCAGACCTGCTGCATTTACTGAAGATGATATCGGTGTAATGGATTTGAATCCATTGGTAGCTACTGCAGGAGATTCTGTAAACAAAATATTGACCTTGTTTCAAGATGAGGGTGCATTAGAAACAAGTATAGCAGAGATGTACCAATTGTCTCTCATGTCATATAACCTGTCAAAAGGCTTGATTATATTCCACCCAGTAATACAAGCATGCATTAAAGAGACTATTGAGAATCAAGATATAAGACAAGCAGCAATGTTGCTTTTAGCACGATCAATTCCAATGGGAGATACAGATAGGGAATTTCGGTCCCGGAAAGAGCTGTTAGTTCATGCCAGTCAATTTGAGGATTTGTTGGAAACTTTACCAAGTGCTGAGATGCAACAGCGCTTTGCAAAAGTTTTTAAGAACAATGGCTTTTGGATGAAAGCTGAGAAAATAGAAGAAGCCATCCTCTCATTCAGAAAGAAGGAAAATGGGGATAGCCACCCTTATACATTGTTGTCTATGGCGAATCTTGCACATACATATTTTGTAGTTGGGAAGTACAATGCTGCCAAACAGCTACAGGAGGAGGTGCTTCCTTTACAAAAGGAAGTGCTTGGGGATAACCATCCTAACACATGGCTCACCATGGGCTATCTTGCAGCAACATATCAGGCACTTGGAAAGTTACATGCTGCTGAACCGCTTCAGGAGGAGGTGCTCTCTTGGAACAGGAAAATGCTAGGGGACAACCATCCTCAAACATTGCACTCTACAGAAGAGCTTGCACAATTATATCATGAACTTGGGAAACTTAATGCTGCAGCACAGCTTAAGGAGGAGGCACTTCCTATACGTAAAAAAGTGCTTGGGGACAACCATCCTGATACATTACTCTCCATGAGCAGTCTTGCAAACACATACTATGTACTTGGAAAGTTGGATGCTGCTGAACAGCTTCAGAATGAGGTGCTTACCTTGACCAAGAAAGTGCTTGGGGACAAACACCCTCATACATGGGCCTCCTTGGGATATCTTGCAAAGATATATTTTCAGCGTGGGAAGCTTGGTGCTGCTGAACAGCTTCAGAAGGAGGTCCTTCTTTGGCATAAGAAGAATCTTGGAGACAATCACCCAAATACATTGGTCTCCATGACTGATCTTGGAAGGACATATTATCAACTTGGGAAGTTCAATGCTGCTGAACAGCTTAATAAACATGTGCTTTTGTTGTCTAAGAAAGTGCCGGGAGACATGCACCCTGATACATTAGTCAGCATGGGCAATCTTGCAAGCTCTTACTTAACACTTCGAAAGTTTGACATTGCTGAACAGCTTCAGAAGGATGTGCTCTCTTTGCGCAAACAGGTGCTTGGGGAGAAGCATCCTGATACATTGGGAGCTATGGCTTGTCTTGCAAACACATGTTGTTTAATGGGGAAGTTTACTGCTGCAGAACAGCTTGAGGTTGAGGTGCTTTCTTTGAACAAGGAAGTGATGGGAGACCACCACAGTAGTACATTGCTTGCCATGGGCAATCTTGCAGTCACCTATCGTGCATTGAAGAAGTTTGATGCTGCTGAACAACTTCAGCATGAGACTGTTTCTTTGTGCAAGAAAGTGCTGGGAGATAACCATCCTCATACATTGTTTTTCATGGCCGATCTTGCTCATATATGTTCTGCACTCAGGAAGTTCGATAAAGCTGAAACCCTGGCAGAAGAAGTCCTTCCCTTGCGCCAGCAATTACTGGGGAGCAATCACCCCTTAACCTTGGGATCTATGACCCAACTTGCTGCTATTTATAGAGAACTTGGTAAGTTGGAAGGTGCCGAGCAGCTGGAAATAGAAAAGGCAAGATTGCAAGCTCGGTGAAAAATTATGAGGCTTTCCTAAAAATTTTGATATAGGAACCTAGTCCACTTGTTGTTGGATTTATGATTAGGTATTCACAAGACATGATTGGATATATCTATCTATGGAACACTTTCTTGTAATTGTACTATACTTATATTTCTGTTCTGTTGTCATCTCACACTGTTCTATCTTGGTACCATAATGTTCACAGACAACCTCCAAATCATCTTTTCTCACAGTATCTACTTATGTTCCCACTTGCTTATTTAACAGCCACTCACATTATACCAGTTAACTACTTGCCTTTTTGTAAATATTACACATATACTCAGGACTTGTATATAAGGACTAGATATCTAAATGTAGCAGTGGCACCTTTATCCTTCTTGATCTGTGTGATCCATCAGGAAAAACCTAAAGTGAATACTATCCCACAAAGTTGGTCAAACTTGTAAAATTACAGCATTTCCAATCAAAATCCCATCCAATTTTGTTACACCTTACAATAATGATGTAAAATGTGGTATAAGAATGACCTCATATTCTTAAGATCTGACACATTGCAACACTTATAAACAAGAATGCTGAGTTCACTGCCTCAAAGTCCTTAATTCTGCTAGCAATACAAAAATTCCAGCAAAAACTATAAGAAATTTTGCAGGAAGAGCTCAGCTATGACTCAGGATGCTGCAAGAGCAGCCCAGCAGTGAACTTGTTCAAAAAGTTCCCTTCGAACACATAAAGAAGTTACATTCTGTAGCAAGTTCTGTGATCATGTGATGATTGTCGACTTGTGTTTGTTCCCTTCATGTATTGTTCAGAAACTCTTCTTGACTCTGTTCCTTCACCATCCCGACCTTCCCTAACCAACCCAATCTGCCTCTCTCTGGCATATTAATTGTGAGAAGGGTTATCACCTTCTTACTATCACACACTGTCTTCTCAATACTTGGGTTCTTTTCACTATAAGCAGCAAACAGCTCACCGATTATTCTTTCTGTTGTCTGGAGCCTCTAGCATGTTCAAATAGCCTGCTGCGTAGAATGGGATACTCAATATTGAGGCATTTGACTGACAATGTGCATGCTTATTACCTTCCTTGTTATTCTTTCTCACTGTTTATTGTAGCTCACGGTAACATGTGGGGTAAACTCAAAGAGGTAGCTCAGAAGTTACCACCATTGCTTGACGGTGAAGTCCCAGCGGCCGACAACCGGCAGACAAATTTCTGCCACAACGGTACATGTTCCTGAGCTCTTTATTGATTTGCTCTGATATCAGTATACAAATAGGACGACCATTTGAGCAAACAAACCTTACTGACACCAGAGATATTTCCTCAACGATGGTGCATGTTCCTCACCTCTTTATTGTTCCGCTCTAATGCCGGTATTTAGGCCACAGATAAGACAGCCATTCGAGCAAATGGACCGTAATGAGACCTGCTATCATCACTGTATTGCAAAAAGACTGTATTCAATGTGCGCCTAACTTGCATGTCCTTCCTGATTAATACATTTCTCTATTAATTTTGCTGTTGTAGGTGTACCAACACTGTAGAGATGACTCAAATAACTCAAAATTACCCAACTTGGACCGAGAGAGAGGATTAGTTATTGTAGTTTTCAGATGTTGTTTGTTGTTAGATGCTGTTTGTATTCTGGTATTAACTATATTTTATGCTACTACAAAAATTGAAGCTCATTCTTACCAATGATATGGTGTATTATATGCATGAGAGCCATCATATAATTGAAAACCTATGCCAAAACCTAGTCTAAACTATGCCCAATTGTGTAAGATCTTGACAAATGTTGTCTAAATTTTTGGGGGGGTCATCGGATTGATGTCACACATTTTCAAAATGTCAAATCAGTCTTATTTTGACCTACTTTGTCTGAATGAGTCAATGTTTGACAAAATGTGGATTTCGAGGTTTTCCTGATGTCACTCTTACTTATTCTTTAACACTTGTAGCTTTCTTCTCTTTGCTTTTAAGATGTATTAGAAGATATATAAGTGGGTGGTGCTATATGAACTCAGCTTTGTTCTTCTAGATATTATTATGGCTAACATCTGTGAGGAATGGAGTTTTTTTAAAAAAAGAGCACATCATTCCATCATCCCAACCTGGCTCTAAAAGAGCAACTAGTAAGATTTCGAGGTGGGGTTCAACATTTGTGTAAGGTCAAAGCTAAGCAGACAACATTGGATGCATATTATAGACAGGTATAGGCAGAGTACTAATCCTCTAAACAACGGCTCCTGATGCTGGCCCGAGATTATTCAAATGGCGGTTTGGCCCTCAGGTAGGTCATACTTTTGCTTGCAGCCAGAGTGTTGTGCTCATTCTTCTCGTTCAAGGTAGCAAAATTGAAAGCAATTCTGTGAAGACATCCCCTTAACATTACACTCACAGCACACGGGGATTATGCATTTACACGCTGATTCAACTTCAAAGTTATATACATTACTACTATACTTCAGTTAATGAGAATTATATCTGCTTTTCATTGTCCAGGTTGAGCGTGTCTGTCTGACTGACTTGAAGCAACTATGATTCACTGCAGAAAGATGCTTCTTATCCTTGATAGGCTCCCGGAGTGTCTCCAATACCTCTTCAACGAGATCTTAGCCCAGAGATTGAGACCTGATCCTTCTAGTGGGTTTTCTGTATTCTCTATATTGGAATACATACTGCACTCATTATCCCTGAACTGCACCACTCCACTCAGCAGTTCTCTGAGCTTGGGTAATCCAGTTATATCAACAGGTTTACAGAATTAGTCAACCCATCCAATAAGATCCTTGAACAACAAGAGCTGCTCAAATACAGACAATTTGAGTGTTCCCATATTCAGCTTGACATAGTAATGGCCTTCCTTGAGATTGTCTTTGACACAATGAATTTTTTGCATGTATGCTGAGGTGGAGAAGATGATTTTATAGGTCGAGTTAGGGTGGAGATGCAGTTGCAGTTGCAACAGCGGCTTCTCATTCTTGTGCATTATCAATCAAAATGGTTAGGGGACAGAAGGAATGATATACTGTATATTGGGCTGTGAGGAATCATAATCTTTATATAAGCAAAGACACTTTCAAATATTGTTGACAACAAGAGCTTTCGTTGTCCATAAAGATCAACAGGATGGAAGTGCTCTGGGTGACACAGGATTCAGTTTCTGGAGCTTGGCTTCTCTGGCTGCCAGCGTGCTGCAGCATCTGGACTACTCTAAGAAGAAAAAGTGTAAATGGTAAAATCATACGCAGTATTGACTTTGAAGGAGAATGAATTAGCTGCAAAATAATTGGGATGTTGTCCTATACCGACATTTTGCTATCAATTCTACTACATTGACAGTACATAGACCAAAACTCAAGTTGTATATGGCCACAATCAATCAATTGCTTCCTGTTCCTCAGCAGTGTTAAGTATGCAAAACAACAAATAAAGGGAACAATTACACACAGTGATGTAATGAACTGTGCATCATGTTACAAGGCCGAGACAACAGCCATATGATAGTGCCGGACAGTGGAAAGCACATAGAAGACAAGTTTGATAGGCTGGGTCACTTAGCAAAATAGGCTTCTTTAGGTCAATGTATGCATATGAAAAATTCCTCATCACATTGGCAGTATGTATTTTGTAAATGTGCTATTTGCCAGCTGTTGCTTACTTACATATCCAATCTCATGCTTACTACTCAGTTTGTGAGCTGAATAACACCTTCAACCAACCAATTTAGTTTTGTTAGTATACAAGTACTTCCTTCAATCCATAAATCCAAAACAGGGGGAACAACTTCAAGAAACATATTGCATTCCGACCAGGTCCTAACCATGTCCTCTGGGCAATGAAGGTTCAACAATGCTTAACCTTCCCAGGATTATGTTGTGCTAACTACTGTACTGTTTCAAATGGAAGTTCAGTCATGCATCATTGGCCAAAAAATCTGACATCTCTTTTCATTTTTTTCTCAAATTTTCAGATTTTTCTGGTATTTTTTTTTTTTTGATTAAGATTTCTAGATTGATGAACCTCCATTCAACACGATATAGTATTGTTTCAAAAGGATGTTCAGCCAGTATAATGGATGATGGTTCACTGGTCAGTTTATTAGTTCAGTGCTGCAAAAGCTGGATGACGGTTACATTTTTAGTTCATTTACTGGCACAGCTGGCTGCGAAAAATGACAGTTAGAGCTAAAAGTTCAAAAATATTAAGTTCTTGACTCAAAATAGAGCATGATTGAGAATGTTTTGAGTTCAGTTCAGAGGACCCAATGATACATGACTGAATAGAAGTAACACCAAGTAACTTGAAAGGCCCAACTTCTCCATATAAAGGGTCAGTAATTGCAAGACCCAGTGTTTGTGGCTTATAGTAACTTACTAGTATTTGCATTCTAAAATACTTAGCATATCAGCCGCTGCAGGTCCCAGCTTGTATTTTTTCTTGTAGTTATTTCTTTGAATCTACATTTAATTTCCTGTTGTCTCATTTTCTCAAAGCTATTTTGACAACCTTAGATCTACTGTTTACAGTATTCTTCAACCAGCAGTAACACAGTAAGCATAACCAATCTATGCACTTTTCATTGTTCATATTATTGAATATCTCCCTGGCCAATCATTGAATACTAATCCTATCTCTGCACTGTTTATGTCATTTCCATAACCTTTAAGTAAGTCCAAGTCAGTTAGTAGCTACTTTGTAGGTTTTGGAGCAGACCATAACATATTAGTACCTAAGCTTTCTAATGCTCTATCCACTGTAGTCCATGTCCCTGATCCTGACAGACAGTGGTATCACCAGAACCATCAAGCAGCATCTACACCTGAAGAGGCCACTGAATATCAAATCTTCAGCACAGGAGACATTGAGTATCTAATCGACATTCTCCCACTCAAAAGCAACGAATGCCTACCGCATGCACATACATAAGTACTTAGGGTGTGCCAAGACGGCAAGGCGCATACATGAACTGTACAATAAAATTTCCTAGAGTTTCGCTGCCATATAAAGACAGCGGCAATGAGTGATGGACATTGTACATACTTACTTGAGTGTGCATTTATTTATATCTATCCTAAGTCATATCATACTCTTATGCTTTCTACTTAGCAGGAGCTGACAGGTGAAGCAGACTTGGAAATGTCGACGTAAGAATCAGATAAATATCAAGCTCGACAGTCAACTTAGTTAGGTAGTTCCCTTCCCATGTACTCTAACAGATGACACACGTAGCGCCATGCCGGTCCTTCCATTACAATTGGTAAGTATCAAGTATGAAGTACATAGCTGTTGTGATATACATGCTTGCGCATACATACCTCCTCTCCATTTCGTGTGATACCCAGTCCTCAGGAGAAGCGGATTTGGAAATGTCAGTATACCATATGTAGCCACACACTGCTTCCTTCCATTGAGGTTGGTAAGTGTCAAGTACAAAGTACATAGCTGTTGCAATATGCACACTCTTTTTAGTGCAATATCAAGGTTTCCGGAGAAACAAACTCAGAAATGTCAGTATACACATCGGGCTTGAAATTCTTTTCAGTGAGGCGGCTACCCTCCCCTGTAAGTACTGCAGTGCACACATAGCACTACGCTGTCTTGAATCTCCCTTCGCTTGGTAAGTATTAAGTACAAAGTACATAGGCATTGAAAGGAACCAAATGATGCTATCAGCAACACCTATTCTGTTCAACCTGTTGGCTAGACAGTTAACTCCCTGGGTACAAAGATCCCGGCAAGACAAGAATGGACAACAGAAATTGGGGCCACATAGGAATGCAGATGTTAAACAGCAGGTTAATCCAGTACAATTATTGGAAAGGGATGAATCAGTGGGGAACCAGATTTAACTATTGAATCACCAGTTTGCACATCCAGCAAATATTGCACAGTCGGTGCTTCTGTATCAAGTATCCTTGAAAGAAGTAGTGGGAAATATGAGAAGTGTGGGAGGAGAGTCAATAGATTATAAATAAAATGATATTCACACAGAGTATCCGAGGTCCCCTTACCAGTTGTGTATTACATCAAACGATGATAATACCTCGGTGACAAGCGAGGCCTTCCGGCTTTCCATAGGTTAGGGCTGTGTGACCCATGCCCCAATTTGGACATCAGACATGCGACATAAGCCAGTTAACATGAAGGTCTTCTCTTGATCATCACGATGCTGCATGCTGCTAACAACTATTGAAAAGGCTTGATTATTAGCTGCTGCGATACCTTACCCACAACTGGGTACTAAGTTCCTTACTATACCTCTCTCGAGCTTCACATCGTGTAAATTTATCACTCATAGAGTACATGTTAAGTATTTGGCAAAGTGAGTCACAAGGATTACTTATCGGCAACCGTTTCACTGACTGCAAGCAAGTCCGCTTCAGTCGTTCGAAAGCAGTAACTGATAACTTCATAATCCAGATGGACTCCAGTAGTTAGACCTGCCAATATTGGGTAGTATGACCCGTTGATAGTCAAAGACTTACAAAAAAAAAAAACGGAAAGCCTTCAGTCCCTATGTAGGTAGTCGGGACTCGGATTACTCGGACTATCTTTTCAGTGCCTTTCAGTGCCTAATTGCCCTCTGGCGCTTGCTCTTTGCTTGTTCGTGCCCCTGCGTTAATTCAATGTCGTTCTCAAGAAGAAGCATCAAGATGCCATCTGCTGACCATGACCGTGAAAACTAGCATGGGCACTGACCTGTCTCTTGTCATATCTGTCCATCCATATCTGTCTATCCATTCAATTTTGGCAGGTCATTCCGCCTTTGGGTCTAATGTGCACACTGCAACAGTTTTCACCCTGAGCATCCTTTTCACACAGACGTTCACCCTCACCACTCCCTCAACATCGGTATGCAAATCTTCGCTCGAGCCAATCCAGATCGAAGAGGTTTACCTGCTGGATGGAAGGAATGTTATAACACGCAGTTAGTTATTGCAGTTTTGCTGATCGCTATAAAGTTCTCATCTTGAGATTCACAGAAAAGATACCTGGTTCGTTTGAATGTTCTCTTTAGATGAGATATCCCCTGAAACTTCCCAGGTGTTATATTTAAACAAATGTCAATCTGACTCGGATTTCGTACTTTCATCCTTCTGGCAACTCTTACGCAGATAACAAAACTGTTGGACATAGCTCGAGCTCCTCAAGCTCTTATATCCGGTCTTTCTCGTCACAGCCCATGGATTTGAAGCCTGACCAAAAGCTGCATGTTGTAGATGAATCAGGGTCAGCATCATCATCCTCGATACCATTACCCTCTGCAGGGCCATCTATGTCTGGAAGCTCAAACTCTTCTGCTCCACCCCCGAACTCCATGAACGCTGAACAGGAGGCCATTCACTTACCACCTCAAGCAGCGTTAGCGCCAGACAGCGCTGATTTAATTTCACCTGTACTCTCAGAGTATTCATTATTTTCTGAATCACCAATCAAACCTCTGGCTACTATTGACATAGGGTCAGATCGACCTGCTGGAACGCAAGGCAATAATAACACAACATTAGGTACTGATGGTTTACCTGCGGGATATTCGAATTCCGTTCCAGCTGCCACAGGTATGAACACGGTTGTCCAGCCCAGATCTGCAACTTTGCCCGATGTTACACTTGCAGCACATCCGCCCAGCCAGGCAGGTGAGATATGTTTTACATAAGACTTTTCTGTATCTACGTTTTGGAATGCTAAGTGATATTAATCTGCATTGTAGGTATGGGCATGCCGGGTTCGACTGGGTCCACGGATGAACTTCCTGTCAGCTCTCCGCAGCCTCTATCAGGGACAAATACAAATGCCGCAATGCAAGGGACAATTGGGGTACCTCGTATTCATTCACCCCTGCTTCCTACGCCAAATTCTATTGAAAGCTTTGATCATGGAGTCTCTTTGCCGATAAACACTTCTATCTCTAATCCATTGCAACCCTATGTACAGGCACAGGCACCTCTTCAACATGTGGATATGAATCCGCTCCTTTTGATCCCTCAGCAGCAGCAGAATCTAGTGACAATTGCATCTCCGCCTTCACATGTGCTTCCGACTGAAAGCAGACTTGGGAATATGGCACCTGGTCCGCAACCACCTCCTTTGCCTGCACGGCCTCCACAGCATCCTCAGTATACTGCTCTGGCTGCTTACACTCCTCCATCTGTTTCTGTCCCTGATTTGCTGCAGCGCCCACCGCTGCACCCTGGAACCAGTCTACCGATCCTGCCGTCCCAGCTTCCACAACTTCAGCTTGCACAATCTTCTTTGTCTGACACACTCTCTCATGTGAGCCCCTGCGACAGATATTGTGCACAATTTGACTGGTGCTACCAAATGAATGTTTGTGCACAATCCTTTGGTAGTACCAGTCAAGCACAAAGCATGTCACCTTTTGCGTTTGGTGAAGGATGCACAAGGGCCATTGGTATGTAATTAATTCAAAGGCGCATTCCCTTCCAAATAAGGACCTCCCAGCGCCTTTCCTTTTTTGTTGTCTGGCCGCCTTGGATTCCATTTGGATACGTTGAATCGACAGAGAAGATCTTGGATATGGAGCGATCTTCGCTGTCCAATATCATCAGATGCTGATGATCCTTGATTGCTACGATGCGTCATGCCAAATATGGTTCGTGTCTCCTTCTACCTACGCTCGGCATCCGGTCGGCATCAATGGTTGGGCGTGGGCACCATCCGCGCTCCAGGCTGGCGAAAAATTTACTACCCTCTTGAGATGTAAATCACAAGGCACATTTCCTTCCAACTATAGACTTCCCAGCGCGTTTCCTTTTTTGTTGTCTGGCCACCTTGGAATCCATTTGGATACATTGAATCGACAGAGGAGATCTTGGATATGGAGCGATCTTCTTCGCTGTCCAATATTATCAGATGCTGATGATCCTTGATTGCTACGATGCGTCATGCCAAATATGGTTACCGACGGCTCGTATCTCCTTCTTCCTACGCTCGGCATCCGGTCGGCATCAATGGTTGGGTGTGGGCACCACCCGCACTCCGGGTTGGCAAAAAATTTACAACCCTCTTGAGATGTAAATTACAAGGCGCGTTTCCTTCCAAATATAGACTTCCAAGTGTGTTTCCTTTTTTGTTGTCTGGCCGCCTTGGGTTCCATTTGGATATGTTGAGCAGAGAAGATCTTCTTTGCTGTCCGATATCGTATATCATCAGATGCTGATGATCCTCAATTGATACGATGCGTCATGCCAAATAGGGTTACTGACGGCTCGTATCTCCTACCTATGCTCGGCATCTGGTCGGCATCAACGGTTGGATGCGGGCGCCATCCGCGCTCCGGGTTGGCGATACGCAGCTTCCACAATAAATAATGTACTACTCTCTTGAGATGTAAATGTTTTAAGTAAATGCATCACTGGCAGATAATGAGGCATTTTCAGTTTCATGTAATACCGGTACAGTGTACTGCAGCTCAAAAAGCCAGCTGTGCAATCTCACATAAGCACTTGTGTCACAGCTGTCACACAGTAATGCACTTGTCACGTACACTATAAAAATCGAAAAGTACCTCCGCAAACCTTGCCTTTCCACTCTCATCGAGCAACATGCCTAAAATTAAGACACCGAAGTCTATACCTCTCAGAGCTACCGCTGCCTCCCCTTTGCAAGCTAAAAGGAAGACCCAAACGGTGCATATAGCAGTTGCCCCTCATCATATACTAGATGTCCTTACTGATGTGGATGGGAAACAAAGACTCCATCCCCGCTCAAATTCTCCCCTTCTCATGCTTCACAAGTCTTATCCTCTTCCAACGAAGAGCTGGCCAAAACAATAACTTATGAAGCCCCTACATCAGCTAATAACCATATTGAAGCAAAGGTCAGCCCTCGAACTTACCCTGCTCTGAAGAAGCTGGTTGACCGATTCACTAGCTATCGATTGACAAATTGGTCCACCCTCATCCTCGCCCTCGACCAACACCCATATATATGCGGCCAGGTGAAGCTTCTACAGTGTGTAATACCATGATCGGGTCCAGCTATCAGAAACTGATTGAAACTTCTCCTCCAGATTTCTCCACCCCGCCCTACTTTTGATGGTAGCGGGCTGGAAAGTGTGGAGAAAATTTGGCTTCGGCACCATTATCCATTGTATCTGGATGTCCAAGGAAGCTCAGCTGCAAAGATTGCATTTTTGGAGCGTGTGGCTGGGGAATTCTTGAAGGAATTTCCAAGCCATGTTCCTAGGCATGAAGGCTCCCGTTATGACCAGGCCCATGCACTCAAGTGTGCCAAAAAATCTATCATCCCAGTAAATCAATTTCATTCCATTTGCGCCTGTTTTATTTACACTCTATTCTCCTAGCGCATTTATTCTCACTTCAAGGCTCTTGGCAGAGGAGCCAGATTGTAACTACAGAATATTGAACAGCTCCAGATGATTGCACTGTCCTGTATATCTTGCTGACAACATTACAAATGATTAACATTTTGAGTATCAATCTATACTAGGGTTGAAAAGAACAAAATATGGACCTTGATGTCTACATTAGTCCAAGAAAAACTGTGACAATCGGCATTCAGGTAGGCACCCAGCCTCTGATTTTGGTAATTAATCACATCCTTCTCCAAACCTAACCAGTCTTTGTAAACAGCCAATTTTTTTGTATACCTGGAAATAAAAATAAGAAACAGTCACAAATGTCATCAGCCCATCGATCTTTTGTGAATCGTCAGTCTTTTTTTGTTAATTACCAGCGTTTTGTGCATTATCAATCTTTTGTATGAAGCAATTTATGAATCATCACTCAAAGATGGCAAACTCATTGATTTCCTGTAAACCACCAAATTGTTTGCCTTTGTGAATTGCCAATTACAGGTGAATCACCAGTTCACAAACCAAATAATTACTCACACATAGATTACCAATACTTGTAAACCACCAATTACTCATAGATCATCAAATCTTTTGTGATTGTGAACCACCAGTTCAAGAACCAAATAGTACTCATACTTAGATCACCAATCCATTGTGAACTGCCAATCTTTACTAATGTAAATGACCAAATCGCTTCCCTTTGTGAATCACTGCTAATCAACAGTAAGCTACCAAAGCTTTTGTGATTGTGAACTGCCAGTTTTTCGAGAAGAACCAAAAAGTAATCACTCATAGATCACCAATTCATTGTGAATCACCCATTTACTAATGTAAACCACCAAACGGTTTGCCTTTGTGAACCGCTACTAATTAATTGTAAATTACCAAACCTTTTGTGATTGTGAACCACCAATTTTCGAGAACCTTTGACGATCTAGCAGCCCCATTATTGAATAACCAACCCTTTAGAGACCGCCGTTTGTTATAGATCACCAGTTCATTTGTAGATTACCAGCTGCTGCGAATTGTATTTTACCGCTACCATATCTTTGTGAAAAATCACCTGTCGTTTGTGCCACTGTATAGGTCCCATTGCGAATCTTTTGTTGTCTGCTATGCCTGATCTCTTTGACGAGCAAAACTCTTTCTTGCCATTGTTCAGGCCTGTTTTTAAGAAATTGGGCATTACAGTGTAGGAATACTTCTGCTGTGAGCTCTGCCTGTCCTGCTCATATTTTTTTCTAGTAAACACAAAACTGCATACGTTCCCTGCAATCCAGCTACGCAACCTGAGCTAGCTCCTAAAGATGAATCACTCTCTATCTTCATTGATGACTTGGTGCCAGTGTTCGACATTGTTGCAACTTTATCAGAAACTGAAAATCACCAGTTCATGGAACAAGTCAGAATTGCATGGTTTTCAGTCTGGCCTCTCGAAGAAGATGACATTCTGGTCCTTCTTGAAAAAGAAAATGTAGAACTGGAGGTAGTCTCATTTGAATAACACACCCTTTACATGCCTAAGCATAATTCCAGGTGATTTCCAAGAAGTTGAATCAGAGACGAGTTGCACGAGCAGCACATCACAATCAAATCAAACCAGGGAGCTGGAGGCCCATATTTCATGAGCGTCTGCATTTAAGCAAATACGCTGCCTGGGCTCACTACGTTTCCCCTCCTCCCGGTCCATTCATCATGGAACTTGATCTCACAGATCCCGAAGACTGGCTTGAGCTTGCTACACTTGCCATATGTGATCCAACTCAGACCCAATGGTGCAAAGGATATCGGGTATGGTCAACCGGTGCAGATGATGAGGAAGAAACAACAGATGAAGAGAGTGAGGGCTTCAGTGACAGCCACGATTCTCTGACCGACATGGAGGAAAATGAGAAATGATACTTTCTATTACTACCTGCAAATGCTGTATTAGTTTAGATGAACCACAACTGTTACTTGTCTACAGTCCACCGGACTCCCCGGCTGGTCGATGATACCACCCTTAAAGAATAATTGTCTCCACTCTCTAAACTATCCATAAGATGCTGAGAAGGCTTGCAACGCCGTGTCCCTGAACGCAAACCCATTTTTGGATCTGTGATAGCTGAACTCTGGATAGTTGGGGCAGGAGATTTGTGCTGCCATGGACCTTGTTCTGCCTCCGGAATCAAGCCGTTATGCTGAAGTACAGCTTCGACATCTGGATAAGGCTGAGGAAGGCCTTGTCTGAGGGCCTCTGCATTGGCCACCTCAATGGCATGCTGCATACATGCAAGCTTTGCAGCTCCTGTGTCTGCATAGGGTTGAGGCTGGCCTTGCCCGAGAGCCATTGCATTGGCAACCTCAATTGCTTGGCCTATGAACTCAGCCTTTACAAGTAGATTGATATTGAATTTCAGCGAATGAAGATTGCTGGCAGCAGCCTCGAAGTCTGGATTTTCACCATAATTTTTCAAAAGCCATTGCCGAATCTCCTATGCATGGATGTTTCAATGTCTCTGTGCCAGATAAATCCTTGAAATGAAACATACCAAGCACAACTGGCGTAGAGCTTCCTGTTCATGCTGGAAATGCAATACGGCAATTTGATCCAGTGAAAGCTGATGTACATCACCGAGAGTCGCATTGGAAAAGGGAAACAATTTGTGGTTTTGAAGATATCGATGGACTAGAGGCTCCACGGCCTCATCCAGGGTCATTGTATGTTCAGCTGAAGTAGCTAAAGCTGCAATCCACAAGGTTAATGGTGAGGCTACAGATGTGACAGACAGTTGTGGACTTAGCAGTTCCTTTGTGTGCGTGAGAATTTCAAAAAACCTCTCTCTCCTTCCCCCACTACGTCCACAAGACCTCCAGATATGACTTTGAGCTCCGGTTCTGTTATTAGGCTCTCAGTCTCCGAAGTCTCTTCCATGATTTCAAACCTTCAGTCTGTTCAGAACGTACTCATTAGTGCAGCAACCTCTGAGAAAGGTATGTACAGTCAATCGATATACAAATTCATGGATTTATCATTGCGAACACAGAAAACTGTGAGGCTTGGGTGCCACCTTCCACTCCCAATCAAGATCCGGGAGAGATATACAACCGTTGTGTCCAGGTGCAAATTCCAGGTACATAGTAGCTCCTTGCTCTTTTATTCCAGCTCATGTCAAGGTTGTAGCCGCTATCGGTGAGGAACAGGAAGTGGCACAAGGCGTCTGGGATTCTACTCAAAACTTTCAATGGGGCAAAATGTTGAACCAGCACCCTGACTCTATCGCTGGCTCTATATCCAGCCTGGATACTGATGGCCAATCGGAGGTGACAGACCCCAGTACAATCGCTTTCACAGTTTCGAGCTCGAGTTTGGATTCAATGCTTGTATCCCCTCCTACTCCTCCTCCTCCTCCTCCTCCTACGCCAGTCAATGCCGCCACTCACAATGTTAGTCGCTGGTATGTCATTACTGTAGGACGTGCAGTGGGTATTTTTTCATCCTTGTACATATTCAATGCACCTGTTCGCTGTAAACGAATCTTACTTTCTTTTGCAGGAGCCTAGCCCACATGCTGGTGTACAAAGTCAAGGGCGGGATCATGCAATTGTTTGGGAGCTATAGTGAAGCCTCTGGCGAATTTGAGCTTTCAAAAGATTTAGGCTTGGTAAAAGTGGTATCTACTGAAATTTAGTATCGTTGTCTTAAAATCTAGTTCTTGCTTTATGCTGCCTTCAACCCCACAATTCAGCAAGCATTTTCAGTGCATGTAAGCTTACACCTTCCTCAGTCCTGACTACTGGTTCCCAATCATTTTTCGCGAATCAAGATGATAAAGTCCGAAAATTTTTTAGCGGCCAGAACGGAGGGATCGATGCGCCTGCGCATCATGGAGCCCGAAGAAGCGGCTGCTTACCTTATTAGTACGTGAAGAAGTCCGCAAATAACGCGCATGGTTGATACCTGTCCTGGATGCTCATACATGCTATTCTAGAACTCCGCCTGCGCCCTGCGCCACCGCATGACTGGTGGTGGATCACAAGCCAAAATTTTCCAAAGAATTTGGCGGCATCTATAAAGTTCAAAGTCAGACAAAATTTACAGGGGAAGGAAGCTCAAGAGCCTCTTCTTTAGCTGATGGTGACCGATCGATTCACGATGAACTGGTAAGTTCACAAACAGTGGGTTTTTTAAAAAAAAAAATCAATACATCGCGATCCATCTGGACACACAAAACGCGTTACAGAATGCGGGGGAGGAGCTTCTTAGTTCTGACGGAGTAAATACTGGGCGTAGAAATTGCAACTGTGGACGCGGCCTGATTTATCCACTCCTTGTCATCCTCCTTCACCATCCCACCACCAGTGCTCAGCACCATGGGCCTTAAATGGGCAACCCCGGAACAGTACACATTTCTAAATGAGAGATTCCCTGGATTTCGTGCTGCTCAGCTCAGCCCTGGGCAGAAGGGGGTTCAAGACTTCCTGCTGGAAACCCAGGCCAAATGGTTCTCCAGGTGGCCGATGGAAGGAGCGGATAGCACCGACCCAGAAATCCAACAGCACGCGTCAAGTAAAATGGAGAAAGCGAAGATGGTAAGTATTGACACAATTTCTGAGAATACTCACTGTATGGTTCAACTGTAGCGTATCCACAATTGGTTTTACAATCACGATAGGCCCTCGAAAACAAGCAACATGCGTATCAAAGTATCTGACGAAGGGAAGGGTCACCGTGTATACCAGGCTATCGAGATTTTTGAGGAGCGATTCGCAAAAGAGGCTATCAAAACCGAACTTGACGCAAAAACTAAGGGCTGTTCCGATAGAAGTAAGCGTATGACTTTCCGAAATCAAATACAAGCCCGTCTATGGGAAGAAGCCAGCGACGAGGTAAAGGCAGAAGTTCTTCAGCGTCATGCTAACCAAAAAGACACCGCGGAGAATCATACGTCTGAAAACAAAGACAAGGACAAGGAAAAATATGTGCCTTTGACAGGCAAAGAACGTGAAAAGTAGGTCACCTTTTCATCACTCCACTCAAATTACTTACAAGATTGTTTAGATTTCTAAAAGCGCTCCCCACCACTGTCTGCGATTTTACCACGCGCATGTCAGTCTTGGGAGGACTTTGTTTCTCTTCCCTCGTTGCAGCCCGAGACCCTGCTCTGGATGAAAACATTCGGGTATGGGGGTACATTTTTCTCACATCTTTGTACTGCGTATGGCATGTCTCACATTGGACCTAGCTTTGAATCCCAAGGTCAAAACAGCACTGAGGCAACGTTTGCCAAATCATACCCCGGGTATGGCACTGGTGTTGTAGCTCCATTCGTCGAGTATGCAGATAAAACATTAGGTGTGTCATACGCACTCTGAAAGGCTTTTGTCTCCAAGCTAAGTTCTTTCAAGTTTTGGGGGACGAGAGTTGTTCAGGAACTCATCCTCTCTCTTCTCCGGCTGCGAACGAGCTCGCAGACAAAGCTTTATGTATGTAATACTCTTTCCAAAAAGCTATTCTCTCAAAGCTGAGCTCTATCTAGAATCAGGAGAGAATAACAGCTCAGAGAACCGTCCTTTCTCTTCTCTGGCTGCTCACATACACCACCAGCCAGTCGAATGCGTCACCGAAAATAATGTGCACAACCAGTCAGAAGAGCGTGTGGCTGACCTGGTCCCGGCTGAACCGCAGGGTGATGTCGCTGACCCAGTCCCGGCTGAACTGCAGGGTGATGTCACTGACCCAGTCCCGGCTGAATCGCAGGGTGATGTCGCTGACCCAGTCCTGGCTGAACTGCAGGGTGATGTTGCTAACCCAGTCCCAGCTGAACCGCAGGGTGACGTCGGTGACCCGGTCCCAGCTGAACCGCAGGGTGAGGGCATTTCCATGCTTACACAGGGCGCGCGTGAACAGGATGTCCCTCCGAACGCAGAAGGAATAGCTGAGGTCGCTCGTCCGTTGATGCAGCAGGCACAGTCATTCATGAGTTCTGGTTCAGTTCAAGCGATAGATGAACCAGCAATCAACCCAGCTCCGTGTCCCTCCCAGGGCCTGTGTGGACCGTCCCAAGCTGCAACCTCGTTCACTTCATCTTTCGATATTAGCGACTTCTACGTGGATGTAGATCCACAGGAACTAAAGACGTGGCAGTATGCCTTGCAATGCCAAGACGATGTAGATTTTGATTACTCTCAGTTCCGGGAAAGTCACGATTATAGTGTACCTGGGCTTGAAACCTCCCAGCTGGACACCAGCACCTATCTCGCTAACGTTCTTGGTACTGTTTCTCAATCTGGCTACGACATCGACATGTCCTTTTTCAACCCCGACTCGTCCCATACTAGGGGTGGTTTTTACGATTCCAATGATTCCTCCAATTCGGTCAGCAACGCCCTTCTCTCTGACACAATAAATTCCTCCTCCGCGTCGAACTTTGGTGGTAACTATTCCTCCACCGACACTGGGAATTTGTGGCCTGACAAGTTTGACGCATCTTCCTTCGGCGGCGTAGGTTCTTCCGGCGACCAAAGCGAATTCTCTTACTTTTCCAACCCTGCTCCCTGTGAAAAGCAACCGCATTTTCATGATCAGCTTGACCCTGGGTCCTTGAACTCCGTCATTCCTAACACCAGCGGAGGATCACAAGTGTCTGTCAACCACGCTCGCCCTTTCAACCCAGCAGAGGATGCTTCCACGACACTTCCTGCACACTTTGCTCCCGGCGGAACATATTCAGCTATTCACGACCCCGCTCTCTTGAACTCGGGAATCAACAGCAAAACTAGCAATGCGGGGGAAGAGAGCAGTGGGAAACAAAAAAAGAAGGCACCCAGGAAGCGATTGGATACGGAAGGAGGTACCAGCTCTAAGAAGGCTCGAATGTCGCCTGCCACAGAGGATAGTAGCAGTGAGCCATGTGGAGCTATCACAGTCAGTCCTTTCGCTCAATTGACCACTGGTTCTGCCACGGTTTCCACGCGATCAGGCTGTGTAATAAAACCAAGTGCACGTATGCAGGGCCTTTGAGTCGACATTCTCATGTATTACTTTCTTGATAACAAAATGTTCTTGATCGGTCACTAATGAAATACGGCTATGGTATTTTACTGTCCATTTTCACTCGTAATAGGAAGACATATTCCCCCTCCAGTACCTATTTGCTGTCAATTTAACTTCCTTGCGGGAACGTGTGCCAGGACTCCAACTCAAAAACTTTTGACGGCATTAACTGCTTTAGATACATATTCAAATAGTAGCATTGTTCGATTAGATCCTAGTGGGTGGAAAGTCTAAGTGAGATTGCAGTTGCCACGATTGCTAATTCTTGCAGGGTGAGGACGGTCTCCTGCAGCGTAACAACAACATGATGCATGTTTTGAATTGCTACCCAAGCGCGAAGACGGGCTCGGTCACTGGCCGGGGCTTCATCCAAGGCTGCTATTGCGGAGCTTAATTCCATCCGAGTAACAAAGAAGAGGACCGTAATTTCTGAGCAGCGAATCAACGGCTGACACAATTGGAAGGAATTGGCTACTACTTACCCTCAGCTGTTGTTTCAATGCTATGGAGGGAGTTCATATGACGACCTGAGTGTTGGAAAGAAGGAAGATTCTGGGAAGCTTCAATGAGCTCGTTAATCTGCATGGATAGAGTATACTCTTACCTGTATGGCCCGGATTGCATGCCAGAGATTATTGAGCATCTGATCTTCATGGCTGCTGGGACTGCATGGAACATATATGAGTGAGCATCTAAAGAAGAGCATGCAGTAACTCTCACTCCGACGAACTGTCTGAACTATTGCGAGGGTTGCTCATAAGGACGGAAGTACTCTGCAAGCAAAAACAGAAGGGGTGGGGGGGGTGAACGGCATAAATGTTGCTACGTGCATGGGTTTTATGGCCAAGTGTGTGGTGGCACTACCATCCAGTTGTTAAACAATCGTCTGGTGAGTGAGTAAGTTGTGAACCTTACCAATTGAACTCCGGAGAGCTTGAGTTTTGCCTGGCATGACTGGCCCGGCTCATTTGAGATACTTAGTGAAACACACAGTGTACTCGTCCACGAAACGTCCGTCAGTACCGTACAGGTTTAATATGCTCACTGCGAGGCTATCTTTATGGGTGATAGACAGCTTACATCCCTTTATGCATGCTTATCTTGAGCTATTAACCCTGACAAACGACGGTTGATGCTCATATACTGGTTAAGCAGGATGCGGCATTGCCGGACCGGTGCTCCAAACACCAGTCAGAACAGCGTACTCATGAATTGCACACCCATTGGGTATTGAAATTGTCCAAAAACTTGATATGTTCATCTTTAGAGGATCTTCATGGACTGTGAGAAGTTTCAGATCATTTGGATGAACAGGTCTTGAGTTATAAAACACTGACGAACGGCGAATGAGAATTGAAACGAGTTAGGTTTTGAACGATACACGAGCAAGCAATCTAGCTTGTGGTGCAGTATGTGCAACTCATAGACTGGAATTTTTTACTCTAGACAGTAGATACGACTCTGTCCAGTAGCAAGATAATTGTTCAGGTGCATATATGCACTTGCTAGAGACGGAGAATGCTGCAGAACTGACTGAGCAAGATGCGGCATAGCCAGTTCAATTAGCGGGTCTATAGCGCGGCGGTCTTCATGGGGTCTTTATAGTTGGATTATGTATTCATTACCAGCAACTAATACTTGCATGAGCAGCGAGCGTTCTCGGGTGTAAACTCCCCAGTCTGAGCGACGGTAGAGATCGGCATGAGTGAACTCTCGCACATGATGCCGTAAGCATCTCCTCAGCTCTTTTCCATTAACCTCCATGTCCAGACCCCGAAAATACCATACTGCCGCTCAACTTCGCGCTGCAAAGCAGAAATACAATGCATCTCATTATCAGAAGTATGATGTTTCCAATTCTCACTGGATATGGCCTCACTGTTAGCATGCAGACATCGCGAAACCATTGTCCGAAAGCGACAAAAAAAATATAGAAGAGATAAACGAAAGTTGGAGAGGGCAGAAAGGAAAGAGTGGGTGCAGTTCTTTTCTTGCAACTCTTTCATCTTAAGCGAGGCTTTCAAGGCGTAAACTAGCTAGAGAATACCGCATTAAATCGAGAGCTAGCTCGAAAAGGTACGGTGCTGTTGCCAGTTATTTCAACATAA
This sequence comes from Collybiopsis luxurians FD-317 M1, assembly GCA_000827265.1. Taxonomy (NCBI): domain Eukaryota; kingdom Fungi; phylum Basidiomycota; class Agaricomycetes; order Agaricales; family Omphalotaceae; genus Collybiopsis; species Collybiopsis luxurians. Next base: position 271,008 of record KN834796.1, on the reverse strand, counting down.
ACGGCTTAAACACCAGCTTAGTTTCCAGAAATCTGCGGCTGGAAAGGCTCTGGTAAAAGCCAGCGACCTTAAGGCTCAATACCTGAAACTCATTCACAACAACCTGCCCCCTCAACTCAAAGAGATCGTTCAGCACTACCTTGGAATTGTTACAGGTTTTGTGACATGGAGGACATCAGACCCTGAGGAAGCAGCTCGCAGCCACTTTGAGGTCCCTCATGGAAAAATTACCGACCTTCTGACGGCTGTGGAAGAATGCTCGAGAACGATTTTGAGCCAGTGTGGACCAGCTGAGGAGTGGCTTGAGTGCCATAAAATCTCCGAAGAAATGCGACAAGGGCTTTCGTTGTGGGAGGATGTGATGTGCCATGCACTAGAAGGAACTAACGTGCTGAGGGAGGCCTTTTTCAAGTGAAAGCTTAGGTTTTTTTCTTTTCTCAACTAGGTGTATTGCTACCCATATACGTCTGTGATTCCTTCATATCTTGTCTCTTTTGTTATGGACGTTCATGTACGGGTGTTTGACTAGGGAAGTTTGTTCATCTACGGTACTTTGCAACTGGGACGGCCACTGAAAGTCTTATAAGCCTGCTACTTTGCAGTGTCTATCAGCTGCCAGGGTCATTGTCCTCATAAATCGGCCGGTGAGCTCCCTCAATAATGCTTTTGAACTTCACCAGTAAGCAACACTTGGGTAGTGTGTACGTACGTTCCCCAAATGGTTGTGGCATTATTGTGGAAATTAGCATTTACCGGTAAAGAGTGGTTTGGTAGTTTCTACAAAGGGTCTGCATATTCCAAACCCTCTAACACCCACAATCGATTACCAAACGGCACGGCACCTCTCAGCTGCCAGAGAGTTTGCCTTGTGAATTGGCCGGTGAATTCCTTGAATAGTTCTCGTGAAAATCACCAGTGAGAAACGCTTTGGTAGCTTGCACATTGTAACGTAAATCCCTCAAACTGCTGTTGTAGAAATTACCACTTACCAATACAGTGTACACAACGGTTTGGTAGCTTCCACAAAGCATCCATATATGCTAACACCCTCTATCCTATACCAAACTTTGACTGTAGACATTACCATTTGCTTGTGAACAACGGTTGATAATTTGCACAAGGTATGGTAAATCCATCAGACCTTCCAGCAATTTTTGTGAAACTACCAGTAAATATCACCTTATTTCGAGTGGCCGCAGGGTATATAACCCCGTACCTGTTAGCGTACGCTTCATCCCAAACATTTCTGTCCCACAAACCGCCCTCACTATGTCCGATACATCTTCTCTTACGCTCAACGCCATTCTCGGTGCTCTCCAGGCGAATAGCCAGAATGCTCAAGGTGCATGCTTTGCCAACAATTCTGGGCTCAGTGTCTAAAAGCTGTTTTGTTTTGCAGTGAGAGATGCGATTTTGGCCGCCATCGCCTCCAGCCAAGCGACTAGCTCTTCCGGTCCTACTCAAGGCACATGCACCCATGGTACGCCTAACTCACCAGCGTCCAGACCTTCAACTGCCTTGGACTAACTGCTTTGCCAACGGACAGTGATTTGCCAGGCCTGCGTATGCCCTCACGGGATGACTGTCGCAGCTGCTCCAGGAGGGACCTCTGCTGCAGGAGCTGTGGCTCCTCCCAGAGCTACAGCCACTGGTACCGCGTACTATGCAGTTTTCGTTGGCCGCGCAACCGGCGTTTTTACTAGCCTGTAAGTTGCTTGAGTTTTCAATGGAAAGTTTCCAGTTTTTGACATATTTATTCAGAGCTCTGGTTCAAGCGCTCACCACCAGGGTGTCAGGAAATACATACTACAAGTTTAGCACCCATGACGAAGCTGAGGGAGCGTACGCCGATGCCGACAGGCTAGGCCTTGTGCGTACTGTCAACTAGGATGGGGTATGTAGCTATGTAGCCGAAGTATGGCCGTCCTTAGCTCTATGTCATAATCATTTGATGTTTTGAAATCTCAGTGGGGGCAAAAGCTCGTATAAATGTTGGTCCGCGAGATCAGAGACCCCCAGGCTTACAGTGTGCAATGGAATCTTTAGCAAGGGCCAATATTACGGTTTACTCACCATATTCCATGAGGACTAAGGCTACAATTGAGCCCAGCGAAACAGAGAAGAAGTATAAACCTATAATACTCGAATTTGTTTCCCTCAAGTTCTCACTTGACCGGTTTCTGCAGCAGAAAGCATCTAAATCTAATACAGCGGCGTATTGATATTAGCCCATGCCCATACCTGCACCTGCAGCTTCTCCACTGCTTTTACCACCGTGGACCTATATACTCTCTTATAGAGTGCCATACGCATAGTGTCCGTTCGCGCGATAGGTCCGTTGTGCATATCAGTGAGGCTCAGGTTGGGTGCTTATCTCGGCAGAACCGGCAGAACCGGCAGGACAGCTATGTAAACGTGTGTGATCACGGGGTCGCGTCTGCTTGTTGAGAGCCACTCCTTGGACTGCATCCTGTACGCGATCAAACACCCATTGTACAGTAACGACTGGGGCTCTTCACCATGGTGGAAGAAAGGAATGGGTGAGTAATTCCTTACCTCATCGATTCCCTTTCCATCCGGGTGCTCGAAGCTGCTCGTCGCCAACTCCCACCATGGAGCAGGTGGCAGAGGTCCTTCACCACACCCTATTTCCCCACCCTTTTCCTCATGCAGCCAACTCCCACCACGGAGCAGGCTGCGTGGGCTTGGGCTTCCATCTCCCACCCCTACACGCTGTTTCGATGCCACGCCACAATTTTTCTGACTGACGTGACCCCACAGTGTTCACCAGGGCACAATTGAAGGCCGCCATGCGGATACAGCTACTCGAATATGATGTGGAGGAAGCCCTTAAGCGGAATGCCTCCGGGGAGTTAGACAGAGAAGATGTGATAGATGAGGAGCTGGAGTTTGAGGACCAGATCGACGCACAGGATGCGCCCGCGGACCAGCCGTCAAAACCCTCATCTCCACCAGAACACTTTGACAAGGCGGATGATCCACAACCCACTTCCGAGAAGCTGACACCTAGCCAGCAGAGCCGCTTGGAGAGGAAGAAGGCCGATAAATGCCTGAAAGACCGCAAGAAGCGCAAGCAACAGGCTTTGGAACGTCACCGCTGCCACGACCTCAAACCCATTTCTGCTGAGCGTGTGCGCCATGCCGATGCTGTTTCTCTCCCTACCTTCTCCGCAACCGCGCTTCCTGTCTCCTCTACTGCCTTCATGGGCAAGAAAGGCACCATCAAGCTCTCTCCAAGCCTTGCACGCGTCTCGCAGAATCTGCAAGTTCTTGTTCATGCGGGTGGTCTACGACTTCTAAACTGGGATGGTCGGTAAGAGCAAAATTTGTATGTCTTTCCGATGCCAAACATCAACATTCTTAACCCAGATCGTGCATCGTCTTTGTCGACTGTGACGATCGTATTGTCCTCGTCTTAGGCAGGGCTCCGCCCGGTGCTCAGGGCCCTGAATGGGACGGAGTTTCCACGCGCCTCACGGAAGCTATTGAAACCTGCGCCAACGAGAGCACCTTCACCCAAAAGGAGGTCAAGCATGGACGAGGGGATTTCTCCGCGCGCATAACAGGTATCGGTTACGGAGGTGGAAGGGATCGGCCAGGAAACTTTCGCATATCAGGAAACGCGAACAAAGAAGCCATGTACCGCCTAATGCACGGTAAGGAGATGGAGCGCATTGTGGGATGGGCCAATAGTAAGCCATTTTCAAGTTTGAGCATGACCGACGTTTTAACAATTGCAGCTCTTTTCAATGCCTACGCACGCAAGATTTACGTCGAATATGTGGACACTTTACAAGAACATCTACTCCGTGACCCCCACCTCCGCCCTCCATCTTCGAATACCGCGTTTGCAGCAACGAAGGTCAATTTTGGCCCACAAACTAATTCTAAGCGACATCGGGATGCAGGAAACCGATCTGACAGATGGTGCACTGTAACCTCTGCGGGGAAGTACAACCCAGATGAGGGTGGTCACCTCATTCTGTGGGATCTTCGCTATGTCATTCGTTTCCCGCTCGGCGCTACTATCCTGTTCCCCTCCGCTCTCATCACTCACTCGAACATTCCTGTACGCTCAGGTGAAACGCGCTATTCAATTGTACAGTTTTCCTCTGGCGGTTTGTTTCGGTGGCACTACAACGGTTGGTGCTCCGATAAAGCATGGTTTGTGCGGGCTACCTGTGAGCAAAGAGAGAAGCGTGAAGAGGACAGGAAAACTCGGTGGAAGGAAAAGCTGGAAAACTTCACGAAGTGGGCAGATTTGTTAAGTGGTAGTGGGGATATGAATGAAAACAAGCTCGAGGGAAAACCCCCTCGAAAGCGCCAGCGGGATACCTAAGCACATGTGGAATACAGGCTGTTTGTACGCAATTCTTTGTTATTAACTCGTTTTTGCACCTACGATACTTCTATTCTATACACTGAGATATGCAAATTCACTTCTTATCCAGGTATAATCAGCCTTCCGTCGCCTGAATATCCCATTAACCAAAAATAATCCCAGATTCTCGAGGACCTCAGCAACCTAAGCTGTTCAGAAATCTTTGGTGCCTTTGGTTACCGAGCAACGCTCGGTGAACTGATAGCCTAAGGCACCAAAGGTTAGCGAACGATCTTTGGTGATTTGATCGCCTAAGTCACCAAAGGTTTGTGAACAAACCTGTGGTAAATACGGCAACGGAGACCAATGGACCACAAACCTTTGGTGGATACGGCTACGGTGACCTTATTCACAAACCTTTGGTGAATTCGGCTACGTAACTGATCAACCAAAGCTTGTTCACAAATCTTTGGTGAACTCGGCTCCGATAACCATTTGACAAAGGCTCATTCACAAACTTTTGGTGGTTTTGGTAACCGATTCACAAGGGTTTGACAAATTCGACGGCTACCCTATCTGGAATAGAAATGCGAATGAATCCCGAGGTATTGAGGAGCCGCTATGCTGGACCAGTTTGGTAGCTCTTTTTATATGGTTATCTCCCTCTCCTTCGTTCCATTCACCTCCCCATCCTCTGGTTTTCCACTGCCTTGTTATCCCCTCCTTATGACGCTACCCTGCTCGTCCAACCATAAGCAGGCTACACGCTCTTCATTGGACCTCTGAATTCATGTTTGAACTGCAGCGGAGACTTTGGAATGCCTACCCCCAGAGCCACACGGTGTGCCTTTGGATGTTCAAATCGAGGTCATCGGATACGTAGCGTTCTTACGCCCAGATATGGACGAACTAGAACTTAACGAAGCGAGAGCCAGGGAGGAAGCTCAGGACCGCATCGCGGAAGCAGAAAAGATCCTGGTCCGGGTCAAAGATTGCTCCGGTGTGGTTGAAAGGTAAACACCTCTGCCCATGGTATGCTGCTGTTGAACCACGCACACAGGTGGCTGTCATTGAATCAAGTAGATGCAGAGCATCTGTCTAAGTTCACGCAAGGCGAGTACACCGATGTCAAATTCAGCGGAGTAGAATGCATCATCCAATCGCGAAAGTCCGTATTTGGGGACCAATACTTGGTTATTATTGAAAGCGACGGTTGTATACTGCGCAGGTATAGTTGAATTGCCCTTTCAGTGAACACGCTGGCTCACAATGCTTTTGCCCAGCTGGCGGCCTTGGTATCTGATCCCCTACCCCATCCTTGCACGCTGGTGGGACAGCGGTGCATGTTTTCGAGTACTAGGCTACCGAGGTGGTGGCATCGACGATGTGACCCAAACAGAAATTGACGACGCAGAGGAGATCTTGGTTGGTGTAGAGCGCGGGGAGTATGCCAGAGAGTTGTAAGGTTGATGTGTTCCTTCGAAACAACAACGCTCATTCTATTTATAGCTGGGCAGATCCTGCGGATGTTTCCCTTGAGGAAATCGACGATTTTAAGCAACTCGACGCCGACGATACCCTTGATATCAAGTATGCGGTAACCAGGGTCATTGATGAGAGAGCCCATGCCCGCGGATTGGGCACTGAATACCTGGCTCTTGTTGGGCATAGAGGGTCGCACTATGCCTCGTAAGCTCCATCCTACATTTTGAAAATGCTCAACCGCTCATGTTAGAATCAAGTTGGCGACCAGCATTCCTTATCCCGTATGGAATCCTCAAGGCATACCGCAAGCAGAGGGCACAACGCAGAACGCAGGATAAAATTGCAATGGCAGACGTGGAAATGGGAGGTAACGGCACACAAGGTGATCCCTATGTGGTAGACGACTAGTTGATTGAATTTGCCCTCTTCATGCCTGCTTTATCCTCTAGTATCCTGTGTTCTGTATGATTCCTGCGTCAACTGTTTGTCACGTATGGTAGTTTGAACAGTTATTTGGCAATGTTTATATCAGCGTCCAGTTCCGTCATTCGAACCCATCCTTGACTCCGTACAACGATCGTCGATATGCCTTTCCACGGCTCATGGGAGGAGACCGATAAAGGCTTTGCTGAAGATACTCCTCTATCCGTCCTTGTAAGAACCCTCCGTATCCTTTGCTACTCCTGCTGGAACTCTCTTTTGCAGCTTTCAGATGAGGTTCAAACCCAGCTTCGTACAAAGTTCCTATGGCATTTTGCCCCTACATACTTGATGGTACGGGGTACGGAGTACAAAAAGGATTTTTGGAAGCTCGCAGTGGCTATTTACGCAGCTCATTGGCCTGAAGACATCGCTTGTGGGACAAAACAAACCCGTCACACCTGCCTCTCAAAGCGCGTGGTTTCACCGGATAACCTTGATACCAGTGATTGGAACCAGAAGCCCATGCCACCATGGTACGATAGTAAAGATGAGGCAAAAGCTCTGGAAAGGAACAGACTTATTCGAGGAACACTCTATAGCTTTTACAAGGTGAGCCTCGTTATCAAGGAAACCGCTCACATCTCTAATTATTTCAAGAGTAACAACTCAATTTACCAGCACTCTCTGGCTCAATGTTCAAAGGATGAGGCTCGTCAATTGCAGTATGGACTGAGCAAGGTGTGTTCAAAAATATCTAAGTTTCCACTCTAGGACTGACATCCTCATTAGGCCATTTGAAACTTCCTCCATAAAGCTATTGAAGAGGCCTCCCCTTATATCAAGTCCTACCGTCTATCCACTTCTTCCTGGAAGATATCCCTCTACAGGGGTGTTTTTGTGTGGGCAGTGCATAACCTTATGCCACAATCGTTTCATCGGGAGCATCAAATCCACTGGCGTTATCGTTACCTAGTTCAACCACCAGAAGGAAAGAGCGCAAGGGAAATCTTATGGGAATATCCGTGTATCGCAGCTGCATCTGACTGTGCAGAGGAAGATGATGTTGTAGAGCTGGAGCCTTGGGAACCATGGCGTGAAAATATTTTGTTTTGAATGCACTTATGCCCACCGCAATACCAATATTAATTATCTATGTCTCTTAACCTTAAATACCAATATGAGGAGTTAATCAGTATATAAAGAGTTCATTACAGGCTGTAAAGCTACCAAGTTAGGTGTAGACTTTCCCCAAGCATGCTCAGTTCAAGGCCCACAGGCTGGGGTTTCACCAAACCCACAAGTTGTGGCCGTACCAAACCTACGACCGCATTTGTGGCTGTGGTTCCACCAAACCCACAAGTTGTGGTCGTACCAAACCTACGACTGCATTTGTGGTTGTGGTTCCACCAAACCCACAGCCTCTACGGTTGCATTGTAGTTGTGATTCCACCAAATCCACAGCTTGTGATTTTACCAAACCTGCCGCTGCATTGTGGTTGTGATTCCGCCAAACCCACAGCTTGTGGTTTCACCAAACCCACAACTGCATTGTTCACTTTACAAATGTCAATGGTCAATGGTCAATTGGAGACATTCACAAACGTCGAGAACATCCTGGGCTCAGCCAATGGCCAATGAATCGTGTCGAAGAACCTCACAGGTTTCTTGGCCATCTTCTCTATCTTCTCTACCATGCCACAGCAAAAAACATTACCGGAGGGCGTCCATAGCTCTGTACACAAGTCTAAGCGAGCTGAGAAACAAACTGTAAACCATCGCTATACAGCAATATCATCTAACAGCCGTTCACGGACGTACTCAGTTCCTGTGCGCGCGAATTTACGCACGGGACCACGACCATCTGCTCCTACAGAAGCATATACTTCTGGAGCAGGTTCAGAGCCTAACCTTGATGATGAAATTGACTTGCTATTTCTCAACAATGCAAATACCGCTTTTACATATACTTTCTCTCAACCGGATGCAGCTGAACCGTTGGAAGGAGAGGCTGCTGTGTGTTCTAAACCCGACGAGGTCCAATTGAGTGTAAGTCAAATCAACCTCATTCCAATTGCTTGTGCACTGAAAGCGAACCATTCGGTATTAAAAGGCATTGAAAGAATGGGAGCCTGAGATTCCTGCATTCTTGCATGAGATGCTTCGCAATGAAGGCCTGGAGAATGCCATGAATAGCGACTCTGGCTGCCCTTGCAATCATGTTGAGTGGAAACATGAGCCGCTTAAGCGGTACAGATGTGTGGACTGCATTGAATCCGTCCTCCGGTGTAAAGATTGTCTTCTGCGCAACCATGAATCAAACCCTTTCCACACAGTTGAGGTATACTGTTTTCATAGCTAAGCCTCTTTGTTATTCTAAAGCAACACCTCTAGCATTGGACAGGAAAGTACTTTGAAAAGACGAGCCTGTATGATCTTGGGCTTGTTCTCCACCCAGGCCATTCCTTGTCATTGCCATGCCTCGCACCTTCAAAGCTCCAGGCCTTCACTGTGATCGATATCAACTGCATATACCGCACAACAATTTGTTTTTGCCGGTGCTCTAGAGCAATACCAGATCACTATCAACTACTACACGCTCGCCTTTACCCAGCCACAGTTACAGCACCTCAAACTGCAGCTACGTTCAGGTTCCTGGAGTTCTTCCAGATGTTGAGCTTCATGTCAAAGGTCTGCCTTCCATTATTGTGTCTCTGTATTCCACAACTCATAGAATGGCTGGCCAGGTATCCGCAACAGAATACTACTCCGCTCTGGAACGAATGATGGACAATACAGGAACCGATATACCCAAGGTAGTTTTGTTAAATCGGCATACAACATATGGGCTGAATGTGAAAGCAGAGCCGATCTCATGAGGTCTTACGCATGATTCGCGAATGGCGCCATCTCCGGGTCCTCAAGCGGTCTGGAGTCAGGTATGATGGAGTGGATGATAACGCATCTGGAGTACTGGCAGTAAAATGCCCAGCATGCCCTCATGCTGGTATAAACATACCTACGAATTGGTGGAAAGACCCACAAAAGATGTACGTGCTCCATCTTATGATTGGATGCTCATTCTTATCTTGATATTTATCCCTAGATGGCTGAATAAAGCTTTCTTTGCCCTTGACGCTAACTTTTGGTTAACGCGGTTTAATGTTTCAAATGAAGAACGGGATCTAGCGCTGAATAAAGGCAGGGCTTACATGGTGGATGATTGTTTGCTGCAACAGCATATTGCAACATTTCAGGGGCATTGGCCCCCAGAAAAATCTGACTGTAGTGACCATGATGCCGTCAAGCTTGCCAATTGTCGAGGGGATCACAATTTAGCTACTACAGGCTTGGCTCTCACAACTTGCGCGAGGCACAACTCGATACATGCTCACTCCGGCGTGGATCTACGGTTAGGAGAGGAGTAGGCGCATGGCTTTAGCAGATATGTCCTTTTTACTGACCATGTATTACAGGTATATTCTCATGGATTATTCCCTGTTATCGAGCATCAAGAACTTTCCAAATCTACCGATTACTATTTCCTACGACATCATGTGCCAGTATTCGAAGAAGCTATACCAGCGTATTGCTTCATACCCTCCAATCCTCCACACACCCACTCCATTTCCGCGCTATCAACTCCTTGTTCCAAAGTTTCATCTGGCGGCGCATAAACAGGACTGCGTTTGGTCCTTTTCATATAATTATGCAATGGGCATTGGCCGCACCGACGGTGAAGGCGTTGAGCGTAACTGGTCCACTCAAAATGCATTGTCAGGAAGCACAAAGAAAATGGGGCCAGGAAGTCGCCGCGATACCTTAGACGATCATTTTGGAGACCATAATTGGCGCAAAACAATCTCCCTAGGTAAGTTCTTCCTCAAGCTTACAGTCACTGGAAGTTCAGCTTGAACACTCCAGCCACACTTATCTACCACAAATCACTTGAGGCTGCCAAGATGCGACCGAAAATGGTGACTGCATATCAAGACACTTCTGAGGGCCTTGATGAGTCTACTAAGGAGTGTTGGCGCACTATGGTTACAGAATGGGAGCAGGATCTAGACAGGAAAAAACAAAATCCATATGAGCCTAAAGTAAGAGGTATGTGCTCATACATGCTAAGAATAGTGCAGATGTTGACCGGGAAACAAGAATATACGCTGAACCAAATTCGCCTTGAGCTTGCACGAGAAGATGAAGAGCTCATTCGCACTGATTTAGCTGCTCAAGCAGTTAGTTCTCGGATCACTCGAACTCAGCTCATAAGCCAGGGCTTGGAGCTGGAGGAGCAGCAGTTAGTCATTCTTTCTGGGATGGCATTATAGCTAATCAAGAGATTGCCTATTGCCTCTAGGAGACGTCTTCGATACGATATGTCACAGCTTGGCAGTGGAGCTACTTCGCTTGCTCATACTAAGATCACTGAGTGAGCCAACAATCTTCGTCGGAAGATTAATGCATTTACAGAGGTGCAGGCACTGCATATGCCTGTTACGGTGATTATTCGGCAACAGCAGCAACAGATTCCGCACAAAGCAGCACAGGCCACATATGATCTTCCACTTTTACTCCCTTCCGAGGTTTTGCTTCTGGGGTCAAGTTGCGATCCCATACTTTTGGATTATGAATGGAGACTTCGGTATGGAGCAGCTCATGACGCCTTAGAGCAAATGAGAAAGCACTTACTGAGTAGAAATGCGGTGCTGGGGTGGAAGCTCCGGTATGGTCACGGTGTTCGCGAAGGAAACCATTCCCAAAACGATGTTGACCAACTTACTAGCAAAATTTTAGCCTGCGCTGCCCGCTACCAAATCCATTTCAAAATGATTCAGCATTTTTCTGAGCGATTAGGGAAGGTAAATTGGTCGAAAAGCTTGAAGCCACTTCGTGGTGAGGATATACGGTCGATCTTGCGAGGGAAAGACGGTGACCCATCTGGAGAGGGCTATGTGATCTCATCATGGATTTGGAATACTTCGGGTGTAGATCATACTGACGAAGAAAACATCGCGGAATGTAAGAGTTAGTTTGTCTGCTGTTTTACAACCTAACATGCACTAGGTCTCCGAATATCTTGGTGTAAAGCACGCAGCAGAGCGCTGCGATGGCAAGAGGATTGTATTTTGCTGCAAGAGGAGATGAGGCGTGTAAAAGAGTTTTTTCAGAGCTCCCAGAGGGAATGGGAATACAGAGCAGAGAATACTCTCGATCCAGGACAACAAGCATATGCTTACCGTCAGGCCGGGATCCGTGAAAGGATGAGAGCATTTTGTATCCAGAAATGGCAGGGCCTGGATGAACTTCTAGCTAGAGGACCGGGAGGTTTTTCTCTGAACAAGAAGCACGAATTTGTTTGCTAATGAGATAAGAAATTTTGCCCCAATCCGCTTAGAAAGGCTGAGAATTGAAAACAGTGAACTTGAACCAAATGCGGTAAGCGGTCAAAGTAGGGTGTACGGCCCATCTTGATAGTGTAAGTGCCTGATCTGATAGCGAATCTAGATTATCAAAGATCTTGATTTTGGAAGAGCCTTTACGATCTTATTTCTGGATATGGGGCATACGAGGCGGAGGGGCGGGATAGGCATGCAATGCCTGAAATGGTTAGATCCCGCCCGCTCAATCTGGTTTTGGACGAATGTATTGCATATATAGGCCATTGGTGGTACCAAAGAATTGTGCACAAACGTTTCTTTGGTAGCACCAAAGATTGTGAACAATCACGGTGGCATAGGGTGCTCATGTAGGCTCATCTCTGTCATCATCTTTACACTCATTATCCACTGCTGCAAGCCCAGTGCTCATGAAATATGGCAAAGTAGCAGGCCGCATGGCTGGGAGAGCCGCTCTCCACTATGGAACGAGGCTCGCAATAAACAGTATCTTTGGAACCGTCTCTCCTTTCAACGGCCCCCCTCTATTTGATCAAGGTACACTAAGTGATCTCAAGTCGAGTCTTTCGAATCTCGATGTGAGTGACATGGGCTTCGACCCTTCGCAGTTCCAAGATGCATTTGCGGGTAACCCGGGGGTGGATTATTCTGGGCTTATCAAATCGATTGGACAGCAGCAGCAGACCAATCCAAATCCGGGGGTGAATTATGGTGCTATTATTCATGCATTGATGAAGATTCAACATGCAGCTGCAGCTTCACATGGACATGGGCATGGAGACAGTCATGCAACTGCTCATCGCGCGTCTAATGAAATGGCCAGTGTTCAAGTCCAACAAATGGTAAATGTTCAGCACCAGCAGCTCACAAATGCCAATGCCCAGATTCAGTATTTGCAAGCTCAGGTACAGGCGATGAATTTGCAGAACCAGCAACAACAGCTTGGTCAAATGATTATGCAAATACAAAATACTGTCTTTCAGTTGCAGAATCAGAATTTGAACCAGATGGGAGATACTGGTGGTGTGAGTTTGCCGAATAAGCCTTCAGGTGGTCAACCACAGCAAGCACTATTGGTGCAGCACACTATTACCCATGCACAGAGCCAAAACCAAAACCAGAACCAGACAAATAACATTGCCGGGCCACACCTACCCGCTAGGCCCCTTCATCATCAACCACCAACGGGGCCGGCTCATCCTCCGGTGCAGCATCCGCACCCTGCACATCAATCGTCCCTGCCTACGCCTACTCACACCCCGACCACGCAGACACAGTTTTCCTTTAGTGGACAACAGGGGTCAGTGGTGAACTCAATTGATCCAGCTCATCAACTTTCACAAGTTCATTTGCAACCCTCCCAACCTGCGGTTCAATTGACAGTTGGTCCAACTCAGGCTTCAGTGGTTCAAACTCAAGCTGCTCAAGTTGATTTAAATCAGCCACGTCCCCCGGCTCAGGCTACTGTTGCTAAGCCGGCAGTTTTACGACCTCTACCTCAACCTCCAGCTCAGGTTCAGTTGACCGTTGCTCAACTGGTTGTTCCACAACCTCAGCCTGCAGTTCAGCCAACCGCTACCCAGTTGCATCAGCAGCCTCAAAGCCCTCCTAAATACACTCAAATCTCCCCATCAGTTCTGCACACTCCAATTTCCCAACCGGCTGCTCAGCAGCAGCAGCAAGCTAATCCACTGCGTCCATCGGTTCAGGCCACCATTGCTCAGCCAGCAGTTCAGCCAACGGTTGTCAACCAGCAGTCCCAAGAACCTCCTCAATACATTCAAAGTTCACAACAGCTCTCACAAGTCCCTCCCCATCAGGGTGCTCAGCAGCAACAGCCAACCACTCAGCCGTTCATGCAGCTGCCCAATGCAGAGGAACAATGTGTACAGGTACTGGTAAGTTGACACTCCTAATCATGACCGTCTGTTCACGCCGCTCAAACCTAAACAGCAATTGCCTCCTCGTCCCCCCTATCAGGCTATTGTTGCTCAACCTCAATATCGGCAGCCTTCTGTCACCCAACCTGCTCTTCCATACCCCCAACAACAGCCTCATCGACCTCTCCATCATGCTCAAACTTCTCCACCTTCCTATGGAGGTGCTCCAGGCAATCCAGCGACCTACTCTTCTTACCCTCAGTCTCAGCAGATATACCCAGGTCAACCAATTGTTTCTCCTCATGGAGGATCCGGATCGTTGTCGATCACGTCGATGCAAAGTCCAGTTGGGAGTGGTATTATGCATGCATTAGGGCAGCCATCTGGGAACACTGCTTCACATCCGATGGAGCAATATATGCAAACCCTGCATAATTCTAGTCGTTCCGGGGGGCAATCGATGATGAGTACGCTGGAACATGGAGCCATGGATCTGTGGCATCAGTATCAGCACCAGCAGCATCCTCAACATCCTCAGCAGCAGTTCCAACAGAATTATGCTGCTCAGGTGCCTAGTAATTCTGCTGGTTCTGGGGGACAGTTGGTTTTGAGTACGCTGGAGCATGGGGCTATGAATTTCTTCCATCAGTATCAGAACCAGCAGCATTCACACACACAATACCAGCAATCGGTGACTCAGCAGCACCCGCGGCAGCAGTCCCAAGCACAGCAACACCAGCAAGTTTCGACAGGTCAGACGAATACTTCTGGCGGCGGGTTGTCGATGTTGAGCTTGTTGGAACACGAACCTATGAATTTTGGTGGACAGTCGTTTGATGCTAGTCAGCTGTACGCAATTGATAACTCTGCTGACTCGGACCAGAACCAGTTTGCTGTCACTGACTCTCCGCCGGATTTCAACGCGGTTGATAACTTGTAGATCTTGATCCGTCGCAGATGGTTGAGGACCCGTCTGACATGGGTATGGGTATGGATAACACCTTTGTCAGTGCGGACGCGTATGCGTTCTCGAAGGGAGATGCTACGGCTGGAGTTTTTGACTATGCTAATCAAGATGGATCCGCCGGAATGTTCACCTATTCGGGTGACGATATGAGCTAGAATTTTAGTGGATCTGCGACAGATGGACAGGGCGGGATATTTACTTACAATAACAGTACCGTAGAAGTTTAAATTTGGCAAATCTGCCTTTCAAGGTGCTGCCGGGTACCCGCTCTGAGGTTTCAATCGGTATCACATCCGAACAATGCTAGTCGTGACTCGGAAGTCGGAACTACTTTCATACTCATCTGCAATACAGATGTGTGCCACCGTAATGCATGGCTCTTTGTGCAGAAGTCTCAAACGCAGTATATATCACTACCTGGGTACTCGAGCGGGTCGTCATGCACAAAATTTTACCCGGAGCGATAGATATATCAACGCCTGTGGGCTTTTAGACTCGCAAACTTATACTTATATGCTGTTGGTCAATGGACTTTGGCCATCCGAGCTCCTGCACTACAACACCAAGTGGAGCAAATTTCGATGATTTGCGACATCCAAAATCCCAAATTTCTCGACTACAATAGTCCCTAACGTGATGAGACCCAGTCCAAGTTCTCCGCCTATCTCTTTTTCGAAACTATCCGACAGAGACTCTGCAGGTGATTCATTCCCGGTTAAGTATTGGTGCATTCTCCCTTGCAGGATCCTGGAGTCACCAGAGCGCTCTTGGCGAGTCGAGAACAGGAAAATCTCGCTTCTTCTCATTCTGGAACGCCCCGGTCCGGTGTGGGACTGCCTAACACCGATTTCCTCTGGCGCAGGAGGAAGAGGTGGTGGTGGGAGCGCCCTTAATGTCAGCTCCAGTTTTGAATTTGGTGATATTTCCCTCTTTGAATACCGACCCCAATTCGAAATCTAGCATCAGCGGTAGGCGGAAAAGCCTGCCGTTCAGCTCCTCAGCTTTCAATATGCTGACTACATCCGCTCCCATTTCTAGACGGTCGTGAGTGGCGACTTCGACTCGGAGATTCTCTACTTCCATGGCGGCGCGAGAGGTGCAAAGACTCAGAGATTAGTCAGATTCCGATTTTCTCACGGGCTGTGAGCCTGGGCGAGAAGGGGTTCACTTACAGTGAAAGATCTCACAGAACAGCTCAACATGGGTACTCCAAAAGTTTGCAGATAGCAAGTGTTGCAAATCTGCCTTTCGAGGTACTGCTGGCCCGGATATCCGGTCGGAGGTTTTCAATCGGTAGTACCCCATCCGAACAATGCTGGCCGTGACTCGGGAGTTGGAACTACTTTCATACTCGTCTGCAGTACAGATAAGTTCCGCCGTAATGCATGGCTCTTCGTCCAGAAGCCTGAAACGCGGTATATATGTACTATCTTTTCCTCCTTAAGGGTAGGGATACTCATCCAGGGGCCGAGTTCCCTATACGCCGGGTCTGCCGGGAAATTCGAGAGAAAACGCTTTGAAATCCTCTATATAGCACTATTACTCATATCTTTCTGTTCGTTGATAATTAGTCAGACTTTACAAAGGCTCAAAGTTCTATGCTACCAGAGGTAAGTAATAAGTGATTATTCATGCACTGGAGACACGACTATAAAAGCTCTCTCGCAATCTATCAACCAGCCCTATAGCACCTTTCAGTCCAAAGAATCGCAATGGTCACCACCCTCCGCAGCACGTCTACGCTCTTCCAACCCGCTCAAGTGGGAAACATGACACTCAAGCACCGAGTGGTCCTTGCCCCTCTCACCCGCCTACGTGCCAGCGCCTCACACGTCCCGAACGATGTCGTTAAAGAGCACTATGCACAACGAGCAAGTGTCCCTGGTACCCTCCTTATCGCCGAGGCGGTGGCGATCACAGATCAGGCTGGAGGTCTAGCGTATTTCCCTGGTATCTGGAACGATGAACAAATTAATAAGTGGAAGGAGGTCGGTATTTAGTTCCTTCTCGACATTGATTGTCAAAGCTGACCAATCTTCTTCCGTCTCTTCTTTACCTCCCGCAGGTGACCGATGCTGTACACGCAAAAGGCTCCTTCATTTACTTGCAAATATTTGCCTCCGGACGCGTAGCGTTTGCAGGAAGCCAACTGGCCAAAGCCGACCAGAGTCCTCACGCGCACGTCTCCGCATCCAACATTCGCGCTCCAGGCGATGAAACCCCATCCGGGCCCCGGCCTCTCACAGTAGCTGAAATCAAAGAATACACCCAGTGGCATGCAACCGCAGCGCGAGATGCTGTCGAGCGAGCTGGGTTCGACGGTGTAGAGATCCACGGTGCGAATGGAACTTTACTTGATCAGTTTTTGCAGGATGTGAGTAATGATCGGACGGATGAGTATGGAGGGAGTGCGGAGAATCGGGCGAGGTTTCCACTTGAGGTTATCGATGCGGTTGTTCGAGCTATTGGGCCTGAGAGGACGGGATATAGGCTGAGTCCCTGGGGTACTTTTCAAGGTATGCCATCGTCTTGGTTACTCGATCTCAGCATTCAAAGTAATGATGAATCTCCCTAGGAATGAGAATGAAGGATCCCAAGCCGAATTTCCGTCACTTTGTACAGGAGCTTAAAAAAGCCCATCCCAAGCTTTCGTATATCCACCTCGTCGAACCCCGTGTGGACGGCTTCGAATTCAGGGATAATCTACCCGAGTGGGAGAACAACGACTTTATTCGTGAGGTCTGGACGCAAGAGGGGAATGCGAGGTGGTTGATCAGTGCTGGAGGATATACCCGGGATATTGCAATCCAAACGGTGGACGAGAAGGGTGGATTGGTGGCTTTTGGAAGGCCATTTATTGCAAACGTTGGTGTCTCTCATTGTTCGTGTTATCTTGCGTTTAGCTCACTTTCTTGATTGTAGCCCGACCTCCCATACCGTCTGGAGCATGATATACCACTCAACAAAGCAGATCGGGACACATTTTATGTCCCTGGTTCGAATGAGCCTAAGGGATATACGGATTATCCTTTTGCATCTCAGCAAGAATAGATTATTAGACATTGATAGATTAGCACGATATAGCTGTTGGACACTGAATTTCTATTGTAATACGCGACGATTATTTCTCTGAGCTTAAGTCGCGTTCCAGTCCGCGTGAGCGCGTCTGACCTCACGTGCAAATTTTTACCCGGCGCATGTGCCGTTGTGCCACTGCTGCTGTATCACGCCTGTCGGCTGCTTTCACTGAGCACACCCATACACGCCGTGTGCCAATGGATTCTGGCCTGCGCGAGCTCCTGCTGTCTCCCATGGACCACCAAGTTGCCCAACTTGTGAACGACTTGGACCGTCTAAATTCCCAAATCTATCGGCTGCAGTCCTCGCTGGACTCGATTATTGCGAAACGCGATGAGATAGAGTCCAAACTCTCAGTCCATCGCGTCTCCGTGTCTTTTCAAAGCTGTCCGACGGAAATTCTGCAGCAGATCTTCTTGTGGACATTGGATTCTTTCCCGGTCATCAATGCAGACCAAGGACCACTGGTGTTAGGCCGAGTATGCAGTCGATGGCGTACAATATGTCTTTCGACTCCGGAGCTCTGGAATTCGCTTCATATCACTATTCCAGAGGCCCTGCACACATACCAGGAATACACAGTC
Source organism: Collybiopsis luxurians FD-317 M1 (assembly GCA_000827265.1). NCBI lineage: Eukaryota > Fungi > Basidiomycota > Agaricomycetes > Agaricales > Omphalotaceae > Collybiopsis > Collybiopsis luxurians. The sequence continues at coordinate 252,853 of KN834796.1, read as the reverse complement.
AAATGCTCGAGACTCAAAACGGGTCTCTCAACCTGGCTAACTCGGGCCAAATCCCTTCCCCTGTACATCTCCGTCTTTTCTCGAAACGAAAATACATATCAGGAAGACGTCTCCCAAGTAGCCTCGACCCTCCAGCTCCTAGTTCCGTACTCTCCTCAATGGAAATATCTATCCCTCCAAGTCCCCGTTTCATGTCTTAGCATATTTAACTCTCTCCAAGGAACCGACGTTCCCCTCCTCGAATCTGCCCATATCGCCTGCTCCGACACCAATCCGTTCATCCTCGACGCCCAATCCCGCCATCCTCCATTCCTCGAATTCGCACCTTCCCTCCGCCGTCTCAACCTCGGCGACGCAGGCCCTCTCTTCCGTCCCGCCGTCCCCTGGTCCCAATTGTGTTTCCTATCGTTGGATCACAACGATTGGAACTTTGGCGTCTTGGAGCTCATGAACATCCTCACCCAATGCACCTCATTGCGCGAATGCATATTAAACATGCACGCCCGCGACACTCTCACCCGGCGCCAGAACTCCAACACATCCAGCACCACCTCATCTGATGTCGAAGAAGAGCCCATAACCCTCCTTCCTCATCTCGAAAAACTATCCATGAACACGAGCTCGAACGTCATGTCCGAGATCCTCGACGTACTCTCCCTTCCTCGACTCAGGCATCTACATCTTGACGGGTACAGAGCAGAGCTGTCTCCTCTCTTGTGCACGTCCCTGCGCAGCTTCTTGCATCGATCGGGGTATCCGCTGCAGAGTATAAAATTCGAATTAAAACGTTCCACTGGTCTGACGAATGCCATGCTGGTCGAGATGATCCGGGCAATGCCGATGTTGAGGACGATGGTGTTTAAAGAAGGGAGCACGCAGACGCCGATTGTCGATGAGGACCTTTTGAGGGCTTTGGCTATTCCTGGTTATACTTTGTCGTCTTCGTCGTCTTCTTCCTCCTCGTCCTCATCCGCTCCTACCAGTCCAAACGACGACGCCAGCGGCGGAGGTGAAGTGCTTTGCCCGAAACTGGAGGTGGTACACTTTTCCGATCGGTACACGTTCTCGGAAGATGCCCTGGAGAGGTTCATCGACACGAGGTTGGATCCTCCTATTCTTGAGAGCGTTTCTTGTCCTTCTTCTATCACTCCACTCCAATCAGCTACCATCGTATCATTCCGACCAGGATTGGCATCCCGATTCGCGGCTCTGTTTGGTAGTGGCGGTGGTGGCGGTGGATTTTCTCCTGCAAGCGGAGCAGGAGGAGGAGGAGGAGTGGAGGGAGGAGGGCGTTATTTGAGAATCATCCAAGATCTCCCGTACCGGAGTCTACCTACGGCGGGTCGGCCGTTGTCGAGGGTGATGGAGTATGCGGATGAAGATGAAGATATGGATAGGTTTTATTGGGGTAGTTAGAGCGGTAGTGTATACCGCATTTGATAGAAGATATCGTGCTTGTTTTTTTAAAAAAAAAGCTTCTCGGTTGCTTGGGGCGCTTTCTCTGGGTTATAATTTGCGTTCTTATTCTGTCTAAAGTAGCTATTCATCGATAGAATCTTATTTTTTTGCATAGTTGCGTGAGCCGCCGCGCAACTTACAAAATGCGCACTCATCGTCGCACGCACGCACACACGTCCACCCGCAGGAGGTTGGATAGACAATGACATAGGAAGAGGTATAAAAATAAAGAACATTATAATATCGGTTATTTGGGCTACATTGGAGGGAGGCAAAGAGAATTGTTTTTGCATGAGAGCATGATCGATTAGACATGATGTTCAGGTACGGCGGGGAAAGAGAGGGAGGACAGATGGGACATGGGAAGGTGAGGGAGTCATCGGGAAGGAGACATGGAACTTGTAAACAAAGTTGGTCGTAAACAAGTGCTGGGAAGAAGATGTGGCAAAAGTAACGAAGACCCATAGCGAAAAAGAAAGAGCAAAGACACGGACGCACACACAAAGCAAGAGGTAAGAAAGCGAGGACGGATGGTAGAGGATACAGGCAAAAGATGCGGCAAAAACAACAAAACCCATAGCGAAAGAGCAACGACACACAAAGCAAGAGGTAAAAAAGCGAGGACGGATGGGTAGGGAATACATGCAAAAGATGATGCAAAAGATGCGGTAAAATTAACCAATACCCATAGCGAAAAGAGAGTGTAACGACACAGACGCACCACAAAACAATAGATAAAAAGCGAGGCGGATGGTAGAGGTTACATGCAAGTAGCATAGGCTTGGGACGAGGGTGAAGAAAGGTATCTCGTTCCCGGAAATGGATTCCTACCATAAAGAAAGAGAGACTTTTCCGAAGTCACAGGCATTGTCTGTCGCAAGCAAAGGCTTTTTCTTGCGGGTGTGAGACGATAAATACCAGACCGAGAAAGTTAAAATGTCTTACCTCAACCTTAGGCGGAAGCATACATACTTGGCGCCTTTACCACGTCCCGAACCACCACCCCTCGAGGACCCCCCACCTCCGAAATTACCATGAGTCAGACGAAACCGGATCCGCGCCCTCCACCAGCTAACGGCGGGCCACCACCTCGACCACGAGATGTAGGCCTATCACCACGTTTCCTCCTAGTCTCTACAAAGACCTTGAATGTCTCACTACCGCGGACATCAACCTCGACACCGCCACCCTTATCGCCAACACCAGAGGGCAGCGAAGAGACGATGGCACTCCTAGCAGCATCGACGGTGGAGAATTCTACAAAGGCACATGCCTTCGATCGAACGATGTCGACCCTCTTGAGGGAACCAAAACGTGAGAGAGCTTCAGTGAGTGCCTGCGTAGTAATGGACTCGTTTACGCGCTTTAAAAGTTTCGGAGGAAGAATATGCATGGATACGAAAACGGCCAGTGAATCACTGTCTTACCTTGATGAAACATTGCGCAGTTGTTACGCCCTGAGCAGCTGCGTAAGAGGGGTGAGGAGTCCTGCTGGATGTATCTGGAGCCTTGGCCGGGGTCTGGGAGCTGCTAGTACTAGCAGGAGCAGGAGAATTTTGCACATTCTCCGATGATCCTCGTTTCTCAAGCAGCAGCTGTACAACTGCCTGGGTCTCAGGAGGGAAAGAAGGAAGGAAAGAAGTATACTGCACGGCACGGTCTAAGATCTGAACGCTGGATTTCTGAGTTGCCTGAGTATCCCCGTGGGCAACGGCATTGCCCCACTTCCCTGAATTTGCAGACATATTAATATTATCAAAATGGTGGTTGGAGTGAAAGATGTAAGGGATAGTAGACGACACTCAAACCCGACCAACCCCACGTGACAATTTTCGTTGCCCAATTGAGCCAGCATGGGCGCTTAGACGAGTGCTTTTGTATAGGATGGCAAGACAAGGGGAAGGTGATGATAATAAGCTCCAAGAGATAGCTCTAAATGCTCTCTAAATTATGTGTAACATTTTAATATTATAAAATTTGGAGGTCTCACGAAGTAGTTCCAGATTTACTGCTTTGAACACGCTGTTTTGGAAACTAGTCTCGCAATTTTTCATAAAATATTAAGACATTGCATGAGAGGATACTTTCAGTCATTTATTTTAATCTGTTGGTAGAAATTTAACAAAAGCTGGGCCTATAAGTCATATAATCACCCGAGATTGACCTTCTGCCCTAATTTGGGCAACGAAAATTGTTGGTCGGGTTTGAGTGTCGTCTACCTTATCGATAATCATAAGTAGTGGCTTTACAGTTTACGGCGATCTCAATCACGTTGTCTCCGCTTGCCTGTGAGTACATGTGAGTCCCCGGTTAGTACCGATTTCACCGCGCGAGAAGCCCAGTTACCCAACCCTCCTGTAGCTGCAGGTTGATTCTCTCAGCAGCAGCAGCCACAATGACAAGCTAATGGGAATAGGAACGGGAACGGCCACGTTCAGCTCAAAGAGCACCATCTCGATAAACAGTTCTTCATTCCGGAACTGGCCCCTACTCCTGCCAGTCTTGCGGCCAGCTTACGTCGACTATTCGTAACGGAGAGAACGCTCAAGGGCGTCCTCCACTCCCTACATCATCCCGCGTGCTTATGCCAGAAGCCGAACTGCATCACACTGATGCTGGACTATCGATGCACCATCGTCCGTCGGTCTACAGGCATGTTACGGAAGCTGAAAGAGGTTTCGTCGACGGTGATGGCTGTATTACCATTGGGAAATACAACAGGCGGTACGGAGATGATCCGTACAAAGAGACTGAATGTACGAGTATTCTGGATGAGTTGGCTTATTATAGTTTGTTATCGCAAAGTCGAAGGCACACGCACGCACACGTTCACCAGGAAGGTTGGATAAACAATGGCATAGGAAGAGGTAAAAAAATAAAGAACATTATAATATCGGTTATTTGGGCTACATTGGAGGGAGGCAAAGAGAATTGTTTTTGCATGAGAGCATGATCGATTAGACATGATGTTCAAGTATGGCGGGACAAGAGACGGAGGACAGATAGGACATGGGAAGGGTGAAGGTGAAGGTGTCATCGGGAGGGGGGCACAAAACTTGCAGAGTCGGTCAGAAACAAGTGTTGAAAAGAGGAAAGGAAAAGAAAGGAGGATGCAAATGTGGCAAAAGTAACAAAGACCCATAGCGGAAAAAAAGAAAGAGCAACGACACAGACGCACACACAAAGCAAGAGGTGAAAAAGCGGTAGAGGATACATGCAAGTAACATTGATTTGGGACACGTGGAAACGCGGGGATGAAGAAAGGTATCTCGTTCCCGGAAATGGATTCCTTCAAGACCACAAAGAAAGAAAGAGAGACTCGTGATATTTTTGAAATTTTTTTAAAGTAACAGGCATTTTGTGGCGCAAGCAGGTTTTTTTTTTGTGGATGTGTGATGATATCAGACCGAGAAGGTTAAAAACCTCTTCGATCCGACCTCAACCTCACGAAGAAAGTAGACCTACTTGGCACCTCTACCACGTCCCGAACCACCACCTCTCGTGGACCCCCCACCTCTGAAATTACCACGAGATTCAGACGAACCGGATCCGCGCCCTTCACCAGCAAACGGCGGGCCACCACCTCGACCACGGGATGCTGGTCGATCACCTCGTTCCTTCCTGGTCTCTACAAAGATCTTCAAAGTCTCACTACCGCCGACATCAACCTTGACACCGCCCTCACCGCCAACGCCAGAGGGCAGCGAAGAGATGATGGCACGCTTAGCAGCATCGACGGTCGAGAACTCGGCAAAGGCGCATGCCTTTTGTCGAACGATTTCGATACTCTTGAGGGGTCCAAAGCGTGCGAGAGCTTGAGTGAGCGCCTGCGTAGTAATGGGCTCGGTAACGCTCTTTAGAGTTTTCGAGGAAATAAGAATAAGCATGGTTACGAAAATGACCAGTAAATCACTGCCTTACCTTGATGAAACATTGGGCCGTTGTCACGCTCTGAGCAGCTGCGTAAGAGGGATGGGGCGTCCTGCTGGGTGTACCTGGAGCCTTGGCCGGGGTCTGAGCGCCGCTGGTGCTAGCGGCGGCGGGAGAGTTTGGTACGTTCTCCGATGATCCTCGTGAATCATGAGCAACAGCGTTACCCCACTTTCTTGAATTTGAAGCGGCAAGGTTGGCCCAAGTTTTGGGAACGGGCGCTGCTGCGGGAGCTGAAGCAGCAGCAGGGGCAGCTGCGGGTGGAGGAGCAACAGCAGCAGGAGGAGCAGAGGCGACGGCAGGAGTTGGTGTCGGCACAACAGCAGTAGGAGGAGGAGGAGGGGTTGCTGGTTTTGACACGGGAGCGGGGGGAGGACTTGCTGGCTTTTCAATCTCGTGTCCGTTCATTTGGGCAACGGGCTCGGTAACAGGGACGGGAGCAGGAGCAGGCTCGTCGATGTCAGAGACAGTGACCGGAGGTTCCTCGACGGGAACAGCAGTCGTGTCTACAACTTCTACCGGCGGAGAAGGGGGAGCAGGAGAAGGTTCCCGAGGATATTCCGCCGGAGCAACCACAGGCTCGGGAGCTGGCGCCGGCTCAGGTGGAACAGCAGCAGGCTCCTGCTCGTCTGGAAGGTCACCCTCAACGCTGTCTTCCTTCAAGAACCGGAAGATATCGTTCAAAACAAAGTAGCCATTCGGCTGCTCGGCAAGGAAGAAAGTCTGAACGAATTTACGCCATGGACCATTGCTATTGGACATTTCACCGATGACCTGGATGATGATACCGCCATCTGCAGAAGACTGGGCATCTACAGAGTGAATGAAGATTTTGCAGTCCTGGAAGCCAAGAGAAGTGATCTGAGCGTGAATTTCCTGACATAAAAAGTTAGATTGCAAATTTCAAAAAAAGAGAGTAGAAGAATTGACACCTGTTGACCGTGGCAAGTTTTACCGTCTTCTCCTTCTGAGCCATGAATGAAAGTAGACCGTTTATTGTAGAAACAATGTAAGCGTTCAGGTTCTTTGTTTACAAAGTTGTAGTATTGGGGTACAAATTGCCAACCAACTTCTGAAGGAATGGCGTTGTGGTGCGGGGTCCCGTTACTTGTCATGCTGCAGGTCGAATTGCTCAGTAAAAATTTGAATAGAAAGAAAGCAAAAAATGAAGGATACTCACATGAAGAATGTATAGACCAACCGAAAAATAAAAGAAATCTAAGCAGGAGAACGAGGGATACAATGGCCACGAACGGCTGTAAAAAAGGTTGAGAGCAAACCAGCGGTTCGCCAAACGCGTAATTTTTGACTCAAGTCTCTTTTTGGTAATCCGTTCCCACTCTCTTTTCCTCGGCATCACTAAGCAAAGCTCCGGCTCCTCCACCTTCCCCAAGTTCCTCTACCCTCTGGTTTTGAAGCCAGAGCAAAGCCAGAGTATACCGGGCGATATTGCCTCAATCATAGCCGTCACTGGGGAACAGTATTACTCGAGTTTTCCAACTCAGCTCACCTGTGCATGTCCACCTGTAGCGTACTCGCCTCGAGGGCCCTCCGTGGCATCGTGTGGCCACCACGCCAGCCTATGGTAACCTATAGGGATTCAAGATTACAAGTCACAAGCCCTCAATGGCGCTTAAACTTGACCCGACCCGCCAACATATTGTACAGCGCGCGCTAAAAAGGTCATACTCTATCATGATCACTCGGCTGGGTTCCTTGATATTTAATTATCGCAGATGTCAGTAGCCCCTTGGCCATCAACACAATGTCCCCACTCTATACCGTGTGATATCGACTTACACCGACCTTGTCATGGACTTACGAGCTCTGAATCCAGTGTGGATGCCGCAAGTCGTACCTCCCACGACATCATAATGTAGGTATCAAATTTTGGACAAGTTGGTGATGGTATGGGGCCCAGCGTTCAAGACGAACATTCATTGGTCTACCCCTCACAGTCTAGGCCTTAGAGTGATCGTGATCTGATCTTCCATTCTTCTGGTAATTGTACCTCCCTTCGCCCTTTCAATTTTGGTTCAGAAAACCTGTCGGACTAGTTCTGCTCTACATATATACAACAAGGAAACAGTCGAATATCATAAAGTGTGCCACTCAACGGACATCACGGACAAGGTTCGAATCCTCGAACCGGCTATCCATCGGGCCCTCTCAAAATTAGAAACAACAGTTTTACGCTCACTCGAAGGAGCCAATCCTCAATCTTTCAACATTCCGCGAAACATTCTAAATACCGAAGCACCAGTAAGGGAATGCTCGAATCACCCCAGTCACGATCGGTTCCTACCTCCCAATGACATGTCACATACATCAAAAATCATGACAAAGAGATTAGATTCAAGAACTCTGCAATCTGTCCTTCCCGCGTCGGGGACTTGCGGGCGGGTTGATGGTTCATAGGTACTTACCTGAATTTCCATTCTTACTCACATACCGTTGATTTACTGCCATCTTACCTGCTATTGACCTTTTGGAGTTTCTGCTGCTCCAGAGAGTGCCAGGTTGCTACGTTTCATTGATGTGCTATGGCATATCAACAATGCTCAGAAAGGCAGTAGTACTAGTATCGCTTCATCTCTTTCGCTTCTGCAGCTCCGTGATAAACCAACTCAAAACTGCTATATCCTTCTCAAGGTTCTAGCAATAGAGCAGTGTACTGCCAGTCCCGGCTACTCCATGATGACCGTGTACTGCTTTAAAAAAGCGTACAAACCCGGACAAAAATCACGCAGAAAGTAAACGCAACTACCGAAAAAACAAGCAATCATATTCCAAAATAAACACCCTAACCCCAAACGGACCCAGCCCAACTAACACTATCACTTCGTGTCTCGAGCTTTTGACCAGTCGGAACCAGTACCGTAGTAGTACTTGGCACTGGTCAATGTGCCTGTACCGTGCTTCCGAACAAACTACACAGATCAAGCCAAAAAATCGAACATCCAAAGACGGAAACAGATATTCAGCGCTCAGCCACTCATCTCATTAATCAACTAATCACTGGCAACCTATCAACAGTATATACATCCATACGAGATCATTCGTTTTACCTCTGGACAGTTCCAACTTGGTACTAGTACTACTCCAGTAGCTGCCTTCAGGCAACTCGAAAATCGCGATTGGGGATGAAAGAGTCACCCGGCCGCGGCGGTGCTTGGTATAGCGTACATGATTCTGAAGATACTGCAATAGATATCATCTATTGATTGTCCGACACGGTATTGTTGTGAGTAAGTACAGTGCTGGAAAGAAGAGGGGCAGGGACGAGGCATCGTCTAGTGACAATGTAACCTCCCACCTGAAACCCACAAGCACACTGGTCGCGTCGCAAAGCAATCGCAGAGTAAAATGTTGACTGTCCACGAATGTTCGAGTGTGTTCGAGCACGCCAAATTGAATCTCAGGCATTGAAAGGGGAGTAAAGTAGGCATGATAAGAGATGATGGCAGTAGTGGTCAAAAAGGGGCTGGGGCAAGTACGGATGGGCGAGTATGCGAGTAGTCAAGGTGGTGACGTTGAGGCGGTTTTCATTATACACGTACATATGTAGTAGAAAATAAACGATCTCTTTGAAAACCTATTTACAGATTGTTTCTAACTTCTGAAGCATTTCAACGTCGTGCTCCATCTTCATCAGTCCATACCGTTCCATTCCTTCAGCCCATTCTCCTTCAGCGTACACATTAAGATCGACAGGATACCTTGCAACACCATCCCTACCGCACCAATCAAAGTCCACTAACATAGCTCTCGATTCCCAGAGAATAATATTGGGAAGACGGAGATCACCAAAAACCAAATTAGCTTCATGTAAAATATCAATTGCCTTCTTGATATCTTGATAGACCGATCGTGGTAGCAGTTCGTCGGGCTGAGATGCTAGTGCGGTAAATGCCGTCTCTCCCTTCACGTACTCCATAATGCACATGGTATAACCACCTTGCACTTGACAACTGTAGTAAAGCTTTGGGGCAAGATTGACTTCCGACAATAGCCGATGCGCATTCACATTGTACCGTCTTGAGAATTTAACGACTACTTCTTGCCCTTCGGGAATCGCAGAATTTGCCCGAGTGCCAATGGCCACATAGATTGCATGGCCATTGTTACGATTACATTCGCTTGGCGTGAAATTGGCCTGGCCTCCAGTAATTTGACATAGTTTGTACAAGAAGGAAAGTCCAACAACTTGGGATACGGATACATCTTCAGTAGGAGAGGGGGAAGGAAGATGTGAAGAGAAGCCATGCTTTCGCTGAGTCGGAAGATCGTGGTAGTAAGTTTGAAGCTGCTGAAATGTCTCCTGCACAACTTTTAAAGCTCGAGCAAGGCATAATACCTGATCTTCCATGTCGAACGCAGTCCGGAGATTCATCGAAAAAACGTCGTCAACGTAAGGCGCGTCAGTATAAATGATGGTCGAGATATCAAGTTGTGTGCCAGCCAGTGCGAAAAGAATAGATGGGCAACAAGAAGTTGCTCGAAAAGAATGTGCCTAAATCCATCTAAATCAGTATCTATCAGTAACTTTCCGCGACGACAAACTTGATCAGGATCATTCAAGAGCTTCAGATAATCCATAATGCACTGCATCCTTGCATCACCTCCAACACCTCGTTCATTCTTCAGCTCGAAAATCAAAGATAACAGCCAGAATGCTTCAGGCTTGCCATTCTTAATTGCCCTTTGCCATTCGCCATTGGGAAATAAACTACCAAAAACGATTTCGCGCAACCTCCGTTCTCGCTCGTCCTCCTGACGATAGAAGGCAACTGAAGCCGAAATAAGCTTGAGCGCAAATTCTACATATACCTTATCCACTTCGATAGTGTCGAGGTTAGACATGGCCTCCTCAAGTTTGGCGAGTCGACTGTCGAACAAAGCGTTAGGGGGACCATGGAAGCCAGCAGGCCGTCCGTCGCAAACACCGCCGGCTATGTTGTGACAGGATTTGGGGTCGATAGCTGACTGCGATGGACTTGGAAGTTGCGAGATATTTGCCATGCTCTTGAGCCGAGCTGAAAAACGATAGTAAATGAGCTGAAGTCCCGTATGAAGGTAAGGATCGCACCGTTATGACCAACAATTCGAGGCTCTAGTTTCGGGTCAGGGAGAGCGCCGATTTGAGCAACATCTAATCAAAACCTCAGACTGCATCAAAGAACTAAAAATCTACGCGACTAACATTGAAAATCGTCGAGGGTAAGCACAACAAACTGTATACGCGAATCCGGATCAACGCTGTTAGTCCAAATTTTCGAAATTTCTTGGTGACTTAGTAATGGGTCTTGCTCGCAATTCTGTTCCAGCCAATGTTGTACGCGGTCCTGAATGGTCTCTATTGGTTCGAGAGGTAGATCAACCTGCAGTGCGCGATCAGCACTGATACCTCAGAGGATATTGAACTACTTACCTTTAAAAAACCTATGTGAAAGGCAGCCTTTTTCGGATATTTGAGCTCTTCGAACTTTTCCTCAGGTTTAAGCCACAGGCCAGCGTATTCTAGCACATGGTCGATCAGATGTCGTACTCTTGTCGTCGAGTCGAAAGGGAAAGGGTGAATAATACCCCTTTCTCCTAGTTGATGGTGGTGGCGGTAGAAAAAACCACTCAACAGTGAGTTCGCCATTGGCAATGAAAATAAAAGCAGGCGACCCTCATTCTCACGGTTTTAAATCCTAGAGAAGCCAGCGAAGCGGCTTCTCGGCAGATAAGATAATTGAGATTAGGCGCCCTAATCTCCTCTGCCTCCGTCTCCGCCTCTCATCGTCCTCTGCTCAATATCGCGTTTTTTCCAACAACTGTTGAGGAACGGCTAGGCTGTTTTATTCCATAACTTTGCTTCCGTTGACTCGAGTCACTTAGCTATATATTGACCATAGTTAGTATTACTCAATTGATCGTGCTTCCTTCCCCCTCTCGATCCTTGCTCGTTTCCTAACAGCAACCATATTCCAGACTAAACACCCCAACTCCCAGTCTAAACCCAAACCCACTCTCAATTCCCAAACTTGCGAGTCTCGAACTTTTGACCAGTCGGAACCACTGCCGTAGTACTTACTTGGCACTGGCAAATATGCCTGTACCGAACAAGATTCCAAAAAAAACAAAACAAGCATCCAAGGACGGAAACAGATATTCAGCGCTCAGCCACTCATCTCATTAATCAACCAATCAACTAATCATCAGTATATACATCCATACGAGATCGTTCGTTTTATCTCTGGACAGTTCCAACTCAGTAGTAGTACTACTCTAGCAGCTACCTTCAGGCAACTCAAAAATTGCGATTGGGAATGAAAGAGTCGTCGCCGCGGCGATGCTTGGTTATAGCGTACATGTTTCCGTAGCACTTTAATATCCTCTATAGCAATTGATTATTCGACATGATACTGTTTTAGTAAGTACTGCGCACACAAGTTCGGTACTCAAGAACTTGGAAGTGACTCGGACTCGACGAACACGCGACAAGTAACCTCATCTAACGCGTCCGGTCGACACGCTCCCCCCCCCCTTTTTTGGTTTTTTTCCTCCTGAAATCTCACCTCTCTCCGGAGTCCGCCTCACTTTCATCTCTGCGCCCCATCTAACAGCCAGGCGCTGAGCGCTGAGCACCGAACTCTTTCCCAAAGACCTCCTAGTACCAGAACTCGCCGTTCCATCTCTCATTCAACTCGAAAGCATCGAAGCGTTGTTCGGGCCTGACTCAAGACCCCAAGCCTCCAACTCACACAATACGATATGATACGATACAATGAATGCTGGGATTTATACCTACTTTTTCTTATACAAGACTACTCGAGTCAATGATCGAGTACAGACACACAGGCGGACGAACAAACCAGTCAAGAAATCGTTGCGAAAAAAAAAAGGTTTGGCGGAACGTGCTGCAAACAGGAGGGGAGAGGGCGGGAGGAGGTTATCAGGAAAAAGAACAAAAAGAAAAAAAAATTCAATGCAATGCAACGCGACACATCATACTATAGTACAGTACAGTACATACCAGACACAGTCCAGAAACAATACCGAGGAAACTGAGAGGAAAGGAGAGAGAATAACGATAGCGAGAAACACAAAGACAGCGATTGAGGAGTAAAAAAAAAAGAAAGAAAGAAAGACACGGTGCACAATATTCCGTGCCGCAAACGAGGAGCAAGAAGCGAAGAACGAGTGAGCAGGGGCTGTAGAGAACATCGAATATAACGCATCAATCAGCGCCATACAAGGCCTATCCTCCTCTCAACACCCGAAAGATGCACAACCTTCCAGAAACACCACCGGAAAGGAAACGTCACCGTATACAGACCCCTTACAAAGATGTAGGCAGGAAGTGTCATCAACGACATCACCACAATCAACGGCTTCAGAACCGCCGGTGGCCATGGCTCGGTTGGTGAAGGAGGGGGAGATTTAACGATGACCGTTTTCGGTAGAGGGACTCCGATATTTGGTCTCGTCCCCAACGCTCCTAGCGTGCCCGTGCCAAAGCCCATCGACGTGCCTTCCTCATGGATGGTTTCCAGTTTCGTTGGGACCGGAGACGAGGCACCGGAGTGGTTAGGGGAGTGACAGTACTTTAACGTTGTGGCGGAAGGAGAGCTGACTGGAGAAAGTTTCGGCTGCGCTCGAGAGGGCCCCGGTACTAAGAGGGTTGAAGGTAGATGCAAGACATATTCCAGCGCCTTGTCATGTTTCTTGACCATCTGCTCGACCGGGTCCACCTGCTCATCGACATAATCATACACCTCGTTCGTCTCCTTCAACAGCTTCTTCCGCAACCTCAAGACAGAATCCTCCATCTCCGCCATCCGACTGCGCAAAAGCTCCAGCTGTTGCTTCATCTCCGAAACATCTTCCGAATCACCTTTCGCAGCAGAGTCGTAGTGCACGATATCATGCAGGTCCGTGATACGTTGAGTGAAGCGTTGGACCAGATGTGTCCACGGTCGGACTCCAGTAGCAAGAACAAAGAGTCCAATACTGAACCAAGAATGGATGTCTTGACCGGTGATCGCGAATGTGACATATCGGAGGAGGCTGGCTCCGAGAAACGGCGAAACGATTGCAAATGAAAAGAAGATGAACTCTAACACACGCAACTCTGAAGCAGCGTGTTTTGCACGCAGAGATTCCGCAGCAGACGTGCGAGAGGAACGTGGATGGAGTCGTGGACGGGAGTTATGATACAAGGTCCAGGGAACTGTTAAAGAATCAGGTCAATTTTTTTCGTGAGCCTTTTATGCGTGGAATAATCACGGACTTTCGATAACTTGATGCAGATAGAAAATCAAAAGCAGGACAAAGAAGACATTCTTGATGTGATCTCCGCCCGTGAGCCAATGTCCTATAGGCGACACAAGGGCTGCTACGACAGCCAGATCGAATTCATACCAAGAACGAGCTTTTGCAGGAAGATGCGACAGTTCAGGATCAGGTGGGTATTCCCCTTCTTGTTCGTCATGACTGGGAGGAGATTTCGACCGTTTGGAACGCGCGCCATGCCCTTCCGTTCTACTAGAGTCTGATTCGCTCTCGTATTCCCTGTCCGTAGTCTCTGGCTCTTCCTCCTCGTCGCTGCGGAACTGCTTATCCACAGCAGCTGAAGAACCCTCGCCTGAAGGTTGCTTGTGATTCAATTTTGAGAATGAATGGGCCCTTTCAAGAATGTGCATTCGGTGTCGAAGGGTTTTACTGGAACTGGGAATTGAAGTTGAATTTGCGTCCTCCATTCAAGGAGTAGCTGGAGGAGAAAAAGAAATAAAAGGAGGGGAAAGGAAGGACTCGGGAATCCGATTGAGGTGACAGTTGGAGTGCAAACTCCTAGACGCGTTTCTAAATTTGGAAATATGGCCATGTGCCGCAAGCCACCGCCAGTAGTCGAGCTCAAATCTCTTCCCCCTTCATAGGTAAATGGTAGCACATGTATAACATAAAATTACATAGAATTACATACAAATCGAAAACGAACATAATAAAAAAAGATAAATTCAAAAACGCCCTGGTTGATACACGACCTTGACCATGTCTCCATGCGAATCCATAAACCACCCATCATCCCTCATCTCCTCCGTAATCAAAGCCATATTTCTAGCTTCCTCAGTGGCTTCATCCAGCAGCGCATCCAAGTCATTTTCCTCTCCATGCGAAGCACGACTCGATCCTACAAGAGTCTCTCCCTCACCTTCCCCGTCCCCGTCCTCCCCCTCCCACTCCCGATCCGCAAATAAATGCTGAAATCCTTGCGGGCTCAGATGTTTACTTCGACGTCGAATATCCTCCGCTAGTTCACGAGCAGCTCGGTCGAGAGCCTCTTCCGCAGTCTCTTCATAAACCACTTCAGGGACTCCTTTGCTCCTAGAATGACCCGCCACCACTTTCCCTCGTCCTTCGCCTCCGTCGATCCCAGAAAGGCTCTTAGCGAGGAATGAGCGCTCCGCGTCACTGAACGACCTTGAGCGACGAACTTGACGATTCCAGTCAGGATTCCAAGATTGTCGAGGAGGTTGCGCGCGGTTCACGCCACTGCCCGGACCAATGTGGTCGCCATCAGCGGCAAAATGATTGAGGGTAATATTGCTCCTGTTGAGATTGGCCATACCGATAGTAGCAGCCTTGGACGCGTCAGAACCATACCGAGTTCTGCCAAAGTATCCTTTGCGAGACGGGAGAGAAGCGCTGATTTTAGCATTGTTGTTGATGCCGTTGGCGGCGACGGTGGCGGGAGCGCGATGTGGCCCATTTTCCGAAATACCAGAATCGGATGAACCTCCCACTGCTTCTTGCACCCCCCGAAGGAGCTTGATCACCTTGTTCTTCAAAATCTTCTTATAATTTCTCCCCTTCAACGGGCCGCCGTTCTTAACCTGCGCTCCAATCTCATCTTTCTCCTCTTCCAAAGTGTTTAGCCTACTCTCGGGACCGGGACCAGGAAAGACTGCAGAAGCATTGGGATGCCTGAACCCCGTCTCGGGAGCCTTGAAGGTGACGGTTGTATACGTGCTAGTGACACTTGAGCAAAAGGTGATTTTGTGCTGATCGTTTTCGCTGACACAGGCCATGTGGCGGTTGGAGGATGCGTTGCTTGGGACGCGTTTGGCGCGATTGAAGCGCGCGCGGGAGATCGAGTCTGCGTCGCACGCGTAGGAGGGGAGCCGGGATAAGGACCCGGGCGTGGCTGAGGTAGAGGAGGGGGAGGAGGAGGACATCGGTTCAGTGGAGGACGAACAGTATGCCAAGTTATAAATAGTCCGAGTTCAAGTATGAGGCTAAGTTAGAAAATCAGCAAAAAGTCGAACAAGGCCAAAGGAGGACTGGTTATAAAGGAATTCCTTTGTATCCGAAGAAAAAATCTAGAGTGGTTCATCGTGAAAGATCCAGAGTGGTTCTTCAGTGAACAATGAAAATTATGGTGACTCCCATGACTGGTCCAAGCAGAAAAATTGTACCACCTATTTTTTCCATTGTTTTCCTAGTTAAGCAACAATCTAGAGAGTCACAGAAACGGCTTGAAAGTGGCTATTTATCACTTTTGGATTTAGAATACAAGGAAAATCTCTCAAAGGTTTGACGCTTGGAGTTCTTGTCTGAAATTTGAAGATCTAGAACGTAAGTCACATTACCCGAGTTGTAAGCTTCCACCTGACCTGAACTCTTCAAATTCATTCCCCTCAAAGTCCAATCGGAGACAGAAGACAAGTAAAGCCGCGCAATGTAAGTATAGGATGCACAATTTCACGAATCGGATATTCAGTAAGTTTAAGCCGACCTGATCTCAAGTTTTGAGCGCTGGGTCACGGCGCTCGCCATGAGATGACTGAGAGACTTGGAAGTGTTTGACTTTGACTGACAGAGCTTTGAAGGAACAACTTGACGAAGTTACATTGAGGAAGTCGACCGGGAACGAGTAATGATAGGCGCCCACCCCGCGTGTGCCTGTAGATTGCCACTGGCCCCTATCTCACTTCCATGGACAATCTGAGATCTCTTCCACTGGTCCCAGCCTGACAATCGCGCTCTTCACGAGTATTAGGCAGTTCCGATTAAAGGAATCCATCGAGCTCACCGTGCAAATTTGGGGAGGGATTTGAGTGCAGTATTCACACCCTCCGGCGCTCTGGAAATATCGACACGGCGGCATGTCGAAAAAGCTCAGAAGAAACACCCATCAACTTATTCACAATGTTCCAAAGAATAAGATTCCTTTCCATGTTGATCCTTACGGAACGCTACCCCCTTTCAGAGCCATTATCGAACTCCATCCAACCAGCACTGCATGCATCAAAGCTATCGGCTGTCTATCTACTATTTCCAGTGTCACGTCAAAAAACTCGTGCATTGGATTCAAATTGGATCTCTTCAATGTCTGCGTGCTCGATTCCGTAACTTCACAGCTTTTTAATCTTGGTTTGGATTATCACAATCGTATCTGTCCATCTACATAGACCTGCAGATTCTCCCCGCCTCCCTTGTACGTATGTACGTACTCGCGACGACCCTGCTCTGCGTTTGCTCTGTGATTCGTGGAGCATGTGGGGCAGAATAATCTCAATCTCCATTGAGTACGGCATCCATTTCAGTACCGACCGTCTACTCGTCTCATCCTCTGTATTCCTCGGATCCTGACCAAAGAACGTACATGTGAATTGTGAACGATACACTGTTTTCTTTATTCTTTAATCTCACACCGACCGATCGCCCAGACTCGAAATCCTCTTTACTAAACGCAGCATCCATATCCTCCCCCCTCTCTCTATATTCCTGAGCTACCTCAGTTGCTCGATTCTTCGAAGATATGAAATGATGAACTTTTTTTCGCTCTAGTAGTTTCGTTCCTTCCATGATCTCGTATCCCTATGATAGCCCATCGAGACCGACCCACACTAGATGCAAACCACTTTTGGCACTCTCTATGGAATGTTTCTTCACTACGTACTAGAAGTACTGAGACGAACGTTCAGAATTATTGGGATCTAGTCGTTGACAAGTAAAACGACCTTCAAGGTACTATCGCCGAGAATAACCTTCCGATTCGAGTCATCTCAAGAAGGATAAACTCCAGATATCGGTCTCTCAATATCGGTTTGAAGACACACACGCGTCGAGTAAACAGCATTCCATCCGTCAATCTGAGGATTTCCTAGTGGCTCAAGTCAAAGTACCTGCCAACACAGTGCAAGAGCTGATTCCTTTTTCACCCTACATCCGTCTCGTAGTCCCATCTCTTCTGTTACATGATTTGCACGTCCTTCATGCGACTTCTGGTCGCATCTCTTCGTTCGCATGATTTGCATCAAACACAACGTATCTCCAGAAAATGCATCATCTATAATATACATTACATACAAGAAGTTTTTCAACTCGTGTATAGAGTATTATTCATGAAAGTACACCTGTTCAAAGAACAACACGATAACGAGAAAGGGGCTCGGGAAGATAATGCAAAAAAAAAAAAAAGGAAAAGAAACAAAAAAATATATATATACTAATGTGCATTGGGAGTGTACAAATGAGACTGAGACGTTATCGCATATACGATTGAGACGACGATGAATGGGATGAACGGAGGTGATAATGAAATAGGCAGGTGCATGTCGTAAAATACGCAGCAGCACAGCAAGGACAACTCGGTCGGCGGAAGTGGGAGAAGCGTCAACAGAAGAAAATGAAAAGGGTACCACCAACTGGGGATATAGCTGATTAAGAAAAAAGTGAATCAAAGCTAGTTGAAACACGCCTGGCAAGTCAAGCCAGAATACAGAGGAAGCAAAAAATAAATTCAAAAATTCGGAGTAAAAAGCCAAAAAAAAACCGCCAAAAAACAAGTAAACCGTTAAAAACGTTAAAGAGATGATCAGTCCGCAGGAGATTCCTTCAAGGTAGATAGGACAGGGGGCGAGACAGCTCCCATTCTTCTGGTTTTCGGATTCAAGAGGCGTGGGCGAAAACCATGCGGGAGGATTATCACGGGCACGGCAAGCAGGTATGTATATGGTATACATAAGTAGCGCCTTTGCTCATGATTGATGAGAGTTGAGGGGTGCGAGTAACGAGTGTAGGCGACACCGCGGATGTAGCGAGCGGTAGCCTTCAGTTTCCTTCCAGCAGAATGAAGGCTGATCTAGGGACGCGGTGCGAGACAAAAGCGATACGATACACATGGAAGAAGTATCAGGACGAGGAA
>KN834796.1:160164-226677 GCA_000827265.1 Collybiopsis luxurians FD-317 M1 | reverse complement strand
ATGAGCTCCTGAATTACTGTAAAAATGTCAGGGATTGAATGGGGGGAAACGAGTCGGCTGACGCACGGTAGACTTCCTTGAATGCTTCTAGCGATGGAGGTTTGATGATATCCAGAACTGAAATGATCTTTTTGTGGCGACGAACAATCAGCTATGGCGCGGCAATCTCCCCAGATAGGGCACGTACATTCTCGCTGACACCCGCCTCAGAAAGGAATTTTAGCAGCTTTAGCTCTCGCAGCGTCCGGAGGCAAAACATGGAGTGATCAAAAGGAGCAATTTTCTTTATTGCGACCTTGCGGCCGCTGGGTCGATGAACAGCAGAGCAGACGATGCCATAGGCTCCTTCTCCTACAACATCTAGTACTTGATACTGGGTGCCTAATAGAACACGTTAAAAGAAAAAATCGAGGCCGCTTTGCACCAGGAATACTAACCGACGTTGAACCGAACTTTTCTGGGTGCAGCTACAGTCGACGCTGCATGGCTATGCTTTGACTTTGTCGCGGCCTTGGACTCAGTTTGTGTTTGGGTAGTGTCAGGCATTGTAGAAGGGGGAGGGGAGAAGATGGAGGTTGGGTGAAAGGTTGTTATTGAATTTATATAAAACAATAAGATGGCCGGTTATGTACACAAAACGGAGTCTTCTTTTGGAAACGATCACGCCCTTGTTCAACTGATGGCCCGAGTCAAAGGTATTCATTTCCCTCTACAATAAATAAAAACTGACTACCATGACTACTGTTCCCATATTATCATCTAAGAAAAAAAATTGGTTGATCCGGTATAGGCCACCCTTCCACTCATCTTGTCTCGACAATCACAATTATCATAGCTTTATATACACATGAAACTATGCCTCACCCATCTGCCACTCATCGACCTGCGTATTGACATTGGCGGAACTGATCCCTCTAGATGGCGGTGTGACGGTGTCTCTTGACTGCGAGACAGCTTCGATCCGGGTCAATTTCCGCTGTTGAACTGAGCTTAGAGCTTTAGCGCGAAGAAACAGCACTCTTGCAAGGGCTGTTCACTAATTTACCGATGTTCGAGGGAGTGAGCAGCTCTAGGCCAAATACATCCTCCGAATGAACATCTACGTGCTTGATTATCCTCGCACAACATCGCCACTATCAAGATCTATGAAGAGGAGCGTTTGTTGTACCAAAAGATGCGAGAGCACTACGCTTCCGGGTCGGTCCAACACACGAAGGGTGGGGGTAGATCGAGGCGGCAAGCCCGACATCGCAGAATCTCCACTTCGGTTAATAGTCAGTCAGGTTACGAACAACGGTGAGATACGAGTACATTTATCAACTCGGCAGCGGGGGAGATTCAGCGACGAGATTTCGACATATCCAACGTACGATTAGCTTCCCCCCGATGTGTGCCCCCGCACGACAGCGAGCATACACCTCAAGACACGTGTATGTAAGCAACTTGCGGCTGTTATTCCAAGCGTAGCACTTATGGCTCATAATTGCTGTGATGCCCAATACAAGATCTTAAGCTAGTGTGTACGAAGCTGTCACACAAAATTCATGTCGATCATCATTATCGCTGATGGAAATGATCTGACTCTGAATGGGTAAGCTGGGTAAGCGTCTACGATTTTGCATACATGGTACTTATGTTCTACCGAAGCCTCTCATTCCACCCGTCACATAGATTTACCATCAACGCGTGAAAAACCTGCACTGATGTGCTAGAGAGAGGACGAGGTAAGCTCGTTGCATACACGCACGTGTAGCGCAGAGGTACCGGCTTTGCTCAGCGATGACCGAAATCACTCGATTTATCCTACCGTACAAACTGAGACGACGCTCAATGCCATTCCTTACAATCGTCCAGATCACCGCGCGCCATCGGCTCGCCGAACAGGCCGTTATCTGAAACGAGGTACTCAACCTGCACCTGGCTTACCCACAAATGAGATTTGGGACCTGACAGACAGGTGTGCTTCGTAGAGGCATGGTAACCACTCTCATCACCAGAGCAACCACTGAGCGACAATACTGTCAAGCGGCTACTTCACGCTGAAAAACAAGAACTCCAGTGGACGACATGGGAACATACCCTATATAGAGGACGTACCGTTGCTTTGGGTTTAGCTTGGCTTTCGACCAATGACATTCAAGCTGCTAATCTTGGAACATTCCTCCTAGCTTGAATTATGAAAGTACCGACAACGGTGGTGGCTATGTAAGTACAAGGCCAAGCAGGTGCCAGGAACGCTTGGTACGGAAAATAAGGATGAAAAGAACTCGGAAGGAGGGGTGAGGTACGAATGTACGTTGAATGTACTTTGTTTTCTTCTCTCCCCGTACTAAGCAACGTTATCGATCTCAATAGTATAACAACCTGTCGAGCATTTATACAGATTCATACATACGAAAACCTTCTGATGTGGTCTTTCTCCATGCCGTTCAACGAAATTTCTCATTCGAATCGGTGCCGACATTGTAATTTCCAGTCAACCGAACCCAAAAACTTGGGCTACGCAAAGTAATCAGTTCATGCGCTCCCTCTCTCTTCGGGTACGATTACGCATATAGTGTTAGAGGCTGACTGATATCATACGCCCGTCATCATGAAAAGCATTGAGTAGAGCCCATTTACTCTGATTCTGTCGCGGTTATATATCTTTTGTACCTTCTTATATCGTTGAACGCGCTGAACCTCTCAGAGACCCTGGATGATCATGATCTACATCCAAGGGGGAACACGCATACATAGGCACCTTGACCACCCTGACAGGGGAAAAAGAATAAGCATTTATCTGAGATTTTCTTTCAGTTAACGGTGTTATGTCGCTCCGTATGTGCATACGAATTTAAATTTTGAGGGAGAAATCTATAAAGAAAAAAAAATAAGCATATATTCGAGTCACAGTACATTCACTTTGAACGGACTCCTACCAAGAGTTTATCCGTGACATTTTCAATTGGACCACAATATGCATACGCATGCGTTGACAGCTACCTATTGGCTCCCACAAGCAGTGGTCCCTATGTCGGCGTTCGAATGGAAGACCATATGTACAAGGGATTACTCACCACCCGTAGTGTTCGAAATGACGATATTATAGTTATGTAACTTGGTACATCAACGCCGCGGTATACATAGCCATAATTTGCGAATGACTATTCGTATTGCAATTCCTGTATTTCAAGTAGTTGAACGCGCAGCCGGTCCATCGTAAAAACACCCGACCCTAACTACACTTTGTTCGCAACTTTTGCTCGCAGTAGAAATCGCCGATTTGTCTCATCATGCATTTATCATTATAAGAAATCATGAATGTTCTGCTAAGAGTTCTGAAAACCAAGGAGATCAAACACCCTCTTGGACGAATTCATTTCTACCCGCTCCTTGGTGTGTCGGATTACCGAAATGGTATACGCAGAAGTGATTTGATGGCGGCATTATTCAAGCCGTTCGCTGATACTTATTTCTTGGTCGTTGTTTGAACGGAAGAGAATTGGAGTCATCAGGGGCTACGCAGGATGGTGTGCGTGCCGTAGCGGGAGGTGAAGAATCTTGCACAAAGGCAACGGGTCTAGTTAGGTTGACTTGAGAATAGCCGTTGAACCGACAGGTTAGAGACTAAGAATTTGAGTGCCGCCATTGCGCATTCAGTGACCTGGTGGGCGTTTTGAGGGCGCGCATACGACGTGGACCACAGGTTTAGTTAGGAAGTCCTGCGGCTTCAGCTTCACCTTTTGAGCCTTCATTCATGGTGGTGATGCTCGCCACTCCCGCCTCTCTGATTTCGCTTCCCGCTCCAGCATTGTCTGATGAGTTGTGGACCATGATAACATGTTTTGTACCGTGTAAGATTAACATGATAGACTGTTCGAGAGACGCGATGTTATTCCGTCGTATGTATAGCGATTAATTATGTAGCGGGGGCTAACTCGAATGAGGAAAAGAACTACATATGTAGTAAGTAAGAACCGACATACTGATCTTTACAGAGGGCTTCGTCTAAACTCCACGATGATGCAGTCGGGTTAAGATTCGAAAACGAAGGGGGACGATGCAGTTCCTCATCAAATCGCGGGGTTGGTACAGCCATAGTTCCTGAGCAGAAGGGTAGGAATTGGTAAGTAAAAACAGAAGTTGACATCGCCGGGACTCACCGTGTGTTACACACAATACTGTTCTTTTTGCCTGACCCGAGCAGTCTCAAGAGCGGAGAGTTCGAAACGCTCAAGGAGTTATAGAATAATGCACCTGGGCGTATTCTATTGAACAAAAACCCACAAGGGGGCAGCGTTCGCCGTGAGCTGACGACCCTAAACATGTATACCATTGAAGCGTTCCCAAGCACTGCCGCGAACGTGCACATGAGTTAAAGCCCGATTAGGAACTGAAAGTTTGCGGATGCATCAGTGAGTCACTAGGAGCTCTCCAAAATCGCATAAAGAGATATCGAGCTAAAGGCCGGCCAATTGCTTGATACTACTAAAAGGGAGCACCTTCACCAGGAATGTAAATTGCGCAAGTAAACGTGCATCAGTTGACATCGTGAATTCCCGCCACGAATTTTTGTATGCCGAAACCCCATACTAAGTGCGACGCACAAACCTTCTACTGTATTCCCTTTGTCGTTCAAGTAGCGATGAGTACACTGGAAAATGAATCAGCATTTCAGGATCAGAATCTACCCAGCACAGCCTGAGGTGAGGTTCACAATCAGCAAACGGTGTAAGAAAATGACATACAGGCTTAACTATTTTCTTCGAACTAGGAATTCGTTAGCTTGCATAAACATATGCTCCATCGATCTGCGAGGTAAGCCGTTGTCAATGATTTGAGTTTGAGTTTGCTGAAATCTAACGATGTAGCTCGGAGCCTCGGTCTGTCTCTTGCTTGGCGTTGTAGCAGTCAGTCACCTGAAAAACGAAGGAGAGATTGAGAATCTGAATCTACACCGCACAGGTTCATGATCAGCAGACAGTGTAAGAAAATGACAAGTAGACTTGATTATTATCCTTACGAATTAGAGTTGTTAGACTTGCGTCAACAGTTGTGGCACCGTCTCGCGAGTTTGGGCGATGAAGTGCTTGCATCCGCTTTATCTAAGATAAGGCTTTAACCAGTGTGCCGCCACTCCAGCCGGGCGCGCCCCGACCCTGCAATGTACCCGACCAACTTGGTGGCTGCATATCAACACGTCATGGCAATTGTAGGAATCAAGTTTAAATGGAAAGGCTTGAGAGCCACTAGATTATCCAGCTCACTTTCCCCTAGTGCATCATTGAAATCAAAAAATGATGGAGAGGAAGACTAGGAGAACGGTTCCCAAAATGGATGACTTGGCACTTCCTCTGACGTTGCTGATTCGAGAAAGTCGGCTATGACCATGAAGATAAACACCTAAAAAGAAATAAGCTAGGACAAGCATCCCTAAAGTAGATGACCCCTCTGCCATCATTGAAGGTGCGAGTGCGGATCAAATCAGTACGGCGTAAAGACAAACATCTAAAAAGAAAAAAGAAACCCGAAGAAGGGTCCCTAAAGTAGATAGCTCCCTCTGACATTGTTGATTCGAAGGAGTCGGTCGTGGCCGTCATTAAAGACGAAGGTGCAGATCAAATGCGAGTACAGTTCGAAGATGAAAATGATAGCAGACAGGAATCAACCGCTGTGTTCAAACTGCAAGCAAGCTCCCGCTCCCGCTTCCCGTAGTGTTCGTTCGTGCTGCATACATTACTTTCATTACTTTTTTCGAACATGGCAGAATTTCTGTCCAAAAGAAGTATGTTCTATAGGATAAAGGCACAGCATTTGGGAACAAACCCAAAAGAGTCTTTTCGGCTGACGCTGCGGCAGTATACTGGCAACTGTTCGTTCGTATCGCATACTGATATTTTTTCGAGCATGGCAGATGTTCCGCCTAAACACAGTTTTAGTGAGCAGTTATTCCGGCTGGACACAGCATTGGAGAAAGCGAAAAATATTCTGAGTGAAACACTGGGGTAAAAGTGTATGTACTGAGTAGATGTATGCAGTGACATGTCTACTAATGCCTGCCTGCCATATGATAAACAATCGACAGTGGACGATATCAGTTGAACACCTAACAGTATGTAGATCGCTCTGACAATGATTGTGCTGATAACAGTTACATTACTAGTTGCGGTATAGAGTGTTGTCCTGGAGATGATTGTTGATAGGTGGAGAGTGAATAGAAGTTTTTGAGCTCTTTTTTGGGATATCAAGATCTTTGAGATGCTGATGTTGAGGTATTGCAGGTAAGAGGACGCTGATGAGACGCTAAATGATGGCAAATGGTTTCAAGTTGGTTAAAAGGATGATGGGGTACGGAAGAGCGCAAGGAATTCGCTGGTAATGGACCTCTGGTCGTTGCAAGGTCGTTGAGTGGAAAAAGAGAGAGATCATTGAAGGCGCTTCTGCGAAGCGCTGGGCTGATTTGTCACCAGCCACGTGTCCTGCCACTGATGGCAAACTTGCCAGCGCAAAAAGTTCTTTCTTCCACGTCAATCTCCCCTCCATATCAAGAAGATGTCGGTGGAACAGCAAGCCAAGGCGCCTCCGGACTTGAAAAAGGTCGCACAGTTTTTGCGGAGTGGAAGTGCTGGAATCAAAATACGCGTGGGGGCTTTGAATGGCAAACGGATTGATTATTTCAAAGGTGGGGTTTGCCTGGTTTCTTTGTGGGATGTAAATACTGAAAGAAACTCGCAGGAAAATCTGCAATTAAATCTCTTCTTTCACCGGCATATGCAAAGCAAAAGAATATGCCAAAGATAACCACTGAAACTGAAGCCCAAACTGTGCTTAACGCCGTCAACGCATTCACGTTCTTCCTCCGCGTGCAGCGTGGTGGGCCTTCCGGCTCTTCTTCTTCGTCGCCGAAGACTCTTCAAATCATACAGGAGCAAAAGTTTGCTTCGGATGAGTACTATGCTTGGTTTTATGACGGTTCGCAATGGACGACGTATGCGGGAGGTATTCTCATGGTCGCTATTATGCTCGGAGGAGTCATGTTCCCACTCTGGCCACCCACGATGCGTCTGGGGGTGTGGTACCTCAGTATGGGGATGTTGGGACTTATAGGACTGTTCTTTGCGATTGCGATTGTGCGGTTGATTTTCTACATTATCACCGTTCTTGTCGCTAGTCCGGGGATATGGATATTCCCGCAATTGTTTGCGGATGTTGGATTTGTGAGTTGGACGATGTCTGTTATGTGTTTGTTGATGAACCGTCTCACTAACTGTCTCCTCTCGCCGCGTTTCAGGTGGAATCATTCATACCGTTGTGGGAGTGGGATATTCCAAAGAAAAAGTCGAAGAAGAAGAAGGGAGACAAGCACAAGGACAAGACGAGCGACGCGGATAAGCTCAAGAAAAATGGAGGTGCGTTTGTGGAAGAAGTGGAAGAGTCGGGTGACTCGAGGCCTCATAGTAGAAGTGCCAAGGTTGAGGAGGTCGAGGACGAAGATGATTAGGTACAATGTCCACCGTTATTTATTGCGAATGGGAGTTTCTTTATGTCCATACCGTATACTACCGTACTACCGTATAGCGTGAGGTGTAAATGGTCACGTGTTAGTGCCAAAGCTGGCGAAAATTATTTCAACAATAGCTTGCACTCGAACCGTTTGCTGGCATGGACGTCGTGAGCATCGTTGATCCCAATTTTCTTCTTTTTGCAGCTAATGGCCTTCTAGGAACCGTCGAGACTGCTCAGTTATTTTGACCTCTCCGACGACCTCTTTCCATGGCATAGAGCACGCGTTCAGGAAATAGAACGGAGGCGTGCTACATTGGGCGATGTCTTGCTCTTTGACATTCTTCTCAATCTCGGGGGCATCAGAGACACAGATATCTTGTACCCACCACACGACGTTATAGGCTTGGAAAGGCTTTTGGACGCGATCTCGACGTCGAAATACGACTCTCTCAAGAAAGACTGCCTCATTTATTTCCTGCTCAAATGGCATAGAGATGGAAGAGAACGGCGATTTGGCAAGGACCGGTCCATCCCCCCACAGTTCACCCAGCTAGCAGAAGCGTATTGGTGCTTGGATGCTGCAATAAATGTTCCAGTGAGTATAGTCAAGTTTTCAAAATTGCAACCCGTTCACGCGTATTATAGACCGCAATTGCATTACTATCCGATGCTCGCTTGAATCAGGACTATTCCTCAAAAATTCTCCAGGCGATTTCAACGGCTCCTGATATTGAGCCGTACCCACTCATCCTCAAGTACGTTCGTACTGCAAAACCGCTGCTTACAGAGCCAGAGGATTTGGATCTGTATCTCGTCGCCCTTGCTCATCGCAATCTCTTTGAAGCCTGGCAATTTCAACGGTCGTTCAGTGAGGACGACCCCATGCGTTCGAGATTATTTAAAAAGATGTTGGAGTGGTGTGTATCACGTATGTCATACCCTCATTTCACCACGAGTATTATTCTCATCTTTCACTATAGCAAAACCCAAAGCAACTCCGTTGACGCATCTCCTCACTATTCCACTTACACCATACGAAAAGTCGATACTCGACTCCTACGCCAGTTTCTCTTCAGCGTCTCAGAATGACGTTGACTTCGTTTCAGACACGCCTACACCATCTTCTCTCGGTTTAGCGACATTACAAAATCTCGCCTGTACACGACTCATACAGACGGGCCAATACGCAGATGCGATCAAGCTGCATAGGCAGTTTTCTTCTGTTCCTGTTCCCATTTCCGATTCGGATGCGGACGCGATGGATTCATCGTCCTCGTCCTCGTCGTCTGCTGCGACAAAGATGGTACAAGAACGGAACGATATGATCGAAGCTCTTTATTCGACCTTGCCTTCCGTCGAACGAGCGTTATTGGATGCTGAGATCAAAGGGAAACCGATGTTTGGGTTTGGGATTCCGAGTACAACCACCCAGGCTGCTGCAAACGCAGGTCCTAGTGGTGATACGACCATGTCCGATTCTCAGTCTTGGGACGAAATCCATAGGCACGAGGTACCGGGTAGCGGCGTGGCTGTAAATGGAGTCAATGCTGCGGAGGTCACTGGACGATCTATGCCCGCTGCCTCAACCTCAACTTCTGTCACAGCAGTTAAGGATCCTATCCCTCCGTCCGTTCCGACGACGGCAGCCGCATTTGGAGTTTCCACAAATTTCACGGTCCCTTCTTCTTTCTCCCTTTCCGGTTCCCAGAGTAGCGCACCGTTAGCTAGTGCAGAAAGGGAAAGCCTTGCTTCTTCTCGTGCCGGAGCGCCCAGGTTCGGTGGTGCCCCGCCTATTTTGCCGATTTCTTCTGGTGCTGGGGGAGGAGGTAGCGGGGGTGCTCTTAATCTCAGCTCCGGTTCTGGATTTGGTGGTATCCCTTCTTTGAATCCCAACCTCAATCTCAGCTCTGGCCTCGGCGGTGGACGGAAAAGCTTACCGTTCAATTCCTCAGCATTCAATATGCTGAATACTTCTACTGCACTCTCTTCGTCGACCTCTGGAGCAGGTGCCGCTGCGAATGCAAACCAACAGCAACAGCAAAATCCATTATCTTTTTCCTCGTCTAAACGCAAACCGAATGCGTTCTATAAACCCCCGCCTGCGGTGAATGATGACGCGATGCCTAATCCGTTCAGTGTAGCGCCTGTGCAGTCCGGGGTGAGCGCTCGTAGTCCGGAGAGGCAGCCAAGGCGAAATAAGGGTGCTGGGGTGGATGTGGGTATGTCGGAGGATGAGGTTGCGGGTGCGATGCAGGTCGATGATGAAGATGGGACTCAGGGGAGGGATCCGAATGCGCGAGGAGAAGGGGGATTAGGGTACTCTCTATTCGCGAACCATAGTGAAACGTTATCAAGTGCGGATAGAGGTCGACCTTCGACGGGACGTGGTAGGAAAAGTCTCGGCTTTAGCGCCACCAGTGCTACTCGTGGTGGTGTCGCCAAGGCGGCAGCTGACCGTGGCAACCTGAACGATAGTCTTTCACTATCAACGGGATCTTCGTCGTCGAAGAAAAGACCTCGTCCTCCTGGGGCGTTTATTGTTGATGGCGAGGAAGATGAGGACGAGGACGAAGATGATGTCGATATGGATACGGTTCAGGAACTCCCTTCTAGGTCTCAACTTCCGCCGTTGCAAATCCCGACGAGACAGACTCGATCATCTAGGAAGAGTACTGCCCCGGCGGCGACTTCGATTTCAGCTGCCTCGGGGAGATCAACGGCATTGTCTGCGGGATCGGGAGCAGGACCGTCAGTCTCTGCGTCGACTGCATCTCGTGTCACTTCGACTTCTAGAGGAAGAGTGAAAAAGGCCCGTACGACGACGACGAAAAGTTCGAAAAAGACGGTTCCAGGGGCAATGTTCGAGGATGATGAGGGGGATAGGGAAGAGTCTGATGCACAGTCTCAGTCGCAGTCTGAAGGAGGATGGTCGCCGCAGCAGACACGGTCGCGGCGCGGAGGGGCAAGTAACAGGGGGAAGGGACAGGCTCGTGCGCGGAAGGAGAAGGAACTGTCCGTGGATGAGGGGGATGAAGGGGAGGAAGAGGAGCAGGATCGGGTTGCTCCGCTGGGTGCTGCCGCTACACGTAGTGGTAGGACGACTACGAGGGCGACGAGGAAGACGCGTGGGTCTACCGCTGCTTCGCTCGACTCGAATGAGGATGGTGGGGTGGAGACCGGGACGAGGAGGAGGTCGTCGAGGATATCGACTGTTGGTTCTGCTGGAGCGGACGGTGGGAGTAGAAAGTCTACTAGGAAGTCTGTGGTTGGTGGCGCATCTACAACGACTGGGAGGAGGAAGACGAGAACTTAAACTTTAGCAATGGGCTAGGAATGAAGGGAGGATTTATAGGCATCTGGTAATTATGTTACAAAGTTATGTGGGTACGTACTACGGAATTTTAGTACAACTGAAGAATACAAGTCTGTCGGTCGTTTTTTTGATGAGGTTATAGTATTTTGTTCCGGCGTATATAGATAGATGGATAAAATGCAGTGGGGTCCTGCATGTGGAACAGCTGGAAGTAGTAAGGCAGGAAGGAATTGGACAGTACAAACACAGACACTGCATATAATTCAGGCATTTTCTCCAGGAATACATCTCCCAATTCATAGATCATGAACTTTCAATGCTGCTGGAAGTATTAGAGTTCAATGTATGAGGGTGGTTATTCTCAAGCACTATCTTCCTTGAAGAAAGTGGCATATCGTCCTTTAGCTGTTCAGCAGCATCAAACTTGCCAAGTGCATGATATGTGCTGGCAAGATTGACCATTGAGTTTATATTGGGGTATACCCACTTATTCTGTTGGCCATTACTACACGGCCTGCCTTCAATAATTTCACAATAGTTTTACTTATATAGAGCTTTTAGTAGATACAAGACCCTTGTGCATTTGCCAATAGTTCTCTGCCCATCTGAATCAACTTTACCCATCCTTTTTGAGCCCATGCAAGGTCTAACTCAACAGTTCAATGTATTAGGGTGGTTATCACCAAGTACTATCTTCCTCAAGAAGAGCACAACCTTCTCTATCTGTTTAGTGGCATTAAACTTTCCAAGTGCATGATATGTGTCTGCAAGTTTGGCCACAGAGGCCAATGTATCAGGGTGGT
Organism: Collybiopsis luxurians FD-317 M1; assembly: GCA_000827265.1. NCBI lineage: Eukaryota > Fungi > Basidiomycota > Agaricomycetes > Agaricales > Omphalotaceae > Collybiopsis > Collybiopsis luxurians. The sequence continues at coordinate 215,073 of KN834796.1, read as the reverse complement.
TCTCACCAAGCACAATCTTCCTCAAAGAAAGCACATCTTTATCTAGCTGTTCAGCAGCAGTAAACTTTCCAAGTGCATGATATGTGTCTGCAAGATCAGCCATGGAGGTCAGTGTGTCAGGGTGGTTATCACCAAGCACTATCTTCCTCAAAGAAAGCACATCCTTGTCTAGCTGTTCAGCAGCAGTAAACTTTCCAAGTGCATGATATGTGTCTGCAAGATTGGCCATGGAGGTCAATGTATCAGGGTGGTTATCACCAAGTGCTATCTTCCTCAAAGAAAGCACATCCTTGTCTAGCTGTTCAGCAGCAGTAAACTTTCCATATTCATGATATGTGCTTGCAAGATTGGCCATGGAGGTCAATGTATCAGGGTGGTTATCACCAAGCACTATCTTCCTTAAAGAAAGCACATTCTCCTCTAGCTGTCCAGCAGCAGTGAACTTTCCAAGTTCATGATATGTGTCTGCAAGATTGGCCATGGAGGTCAATGTATCAGGGTGGTTATCACCAAGCACTATCTTCCTCAAAGAAAGCACATCCTTGTCTAGCTGTTCAGCATTAGTAAACTTTCCAAGTGCATGATATGTTCTTGCAAGATTGGCCATGGAGGTCAATGTATCAGGGTGGTTATCACCAAGTGCTATCTTCCTCAAAGAAAGCACATTCTCCTCTAGCTGTTCAGCAGCATTGAACTTCCCAAGTTCATAATATGTGTCTGCAAGATTGGCCATGGAGGTCAATGTATCAGGGTGGTTATCACCAAGTGCTATCTTCCTTAAAGAAAGTACATTCTCCTCTAGCCATTCAGCAGCAGTGAACTTTCCAAGTTCATGATATGTGTCTGCAAGATTGGTCATGGAGGTCAATGTATCAGGGTGGTTATCACCAAGTGCTATCTTCCTCAAAGAAAGCACATCCTTGTCTAGCTGTTCAGCATCAGTAAACTTTCCAAGTGCATGATATGTTCTTGCAAGATTGGCCATGGAAGTCAATGTATCAGGGTGGTTATCACCAAGCACTATCTTCCTTAAAGAAAGCACATTCTCCTCTAGCTGTTCAGCAGCACTGAACTTCTCAAGTTCGTAATATGTGTCTGCAAGATCAGCCATGGTGGTCAATGTTTCAGGGTGGTTATCACCAAGCACTTGCTTACTCAAAGAAAGCACATCCTCCTCTAACTGTACAGCAGCATTAAATTTTCCAAGTGCACAATATGTGTCTGCAAGATTGGCCATGGAGGTCAATGTATCAGGGTGGTTATCACCAAGTGCTATCTTCCTCAAAGAAAGCACATCCTTGTCTAGCTGTTCAGCATCAGTAAACTTTCCAAGTGCATGATATGTTCTTGCAAGGTCAGCCATGGAGGTCAATGTATCAGGGTGGTTATCACCAAGTGCTATCTTCCTCAAAGAAAGCACATCCTCCTTTAACTGTTCAGCACTATTAAGCTTTCCAAGTGCATGGTATGTTCTTGCAAGATCAGCCATGCAGGCTAATGTATCAGGGTGGTTATCCCCAAGCACTTGCCTACTTAAAGAAAGCACATCCTCCTCTAACAACTCAGCAGCATTATACTTTCCAAGTGCACAATATGTGTCTGCAAGATTGGCCATGGAGGTCAATGTATCAGGGTGGTTATCCCCAAGCACTTGTTTACTCAAAGAAAGCACATCCTCCTCTAACTGTTCAGCAGCATTAAACTTTCCAAGTGCATTATATGTTCTTGCAAGATTGGCTATTGAGGTCAATGTATCAGGGTGGTTATCCCCAAGCACTATCTTCCTCAAAGAAAGCACATCCTCCTCTAACTGTTCAGCGTTAGTAAACTTTCCAAGTGCATGATATCTTCTTGCAAGATCAGCCATAGAGGTCAATGTATCAGGATGTTTATCACCAAGCACTATCTTCCTCAAAGAAAGCACTTCCTCCTCTACTTGTTCAGCAGCATTAAACTTTCCAAGTGCACAATATGTGTCTGCAAGATTGGCCATGGAGGTCAATGTATCAGGGTGGTTATCACCAAGCACTATCTTCCTCAAAGATAGCACATCCTCCTCTAACTGTTCAGCAGCATTAAACTTTCCAAGTGCATGATAAGTTGTTGCAAGATTGGCCATGGAGGTCAATGTATCAGGGTGGTTATCCCCAAGCTCTATTTTCCTTAAAGAAAGCACATCTTCCTCTAACTGTTCAGCACTGTTAAACTTCCCAAGTGCAAGATATGTTCTTGCAATATTGGCCATGGAGGTCAATGTATCAGGGTGATAATTCCCATACTCTTTTCTTCTCAATAATAATAAAGCCTCTTCTACTTTATGAGTTTGTATCCATAAGCCACTGTCCTTGAAAATCCTTGCAAAGCTTTTGTGCACCTTCCAAGTGGGTAACCTGTCCAACATATTGTCAAATTGACTGACATGAACTAACAGCTCTCGTCGGAGCTGAAAGTCTTTCTCTGTTTCTCCATATGGAGTTGATCTTGCTAATATCAATGTTGTTGCATGTCTTACATCTTCCTGAAACTCAATAGTCTCTGTAATGCATACATGCAACACTGGGTGGAATGTCACTGATTCTCTGGACCCATTATATGACACAAGACATAATTGATATAACTCTTCTACACTTGTTTCCCATGCACCCTCTTCCTGAAACAAGGTTAAAAACTTATTCATGAATTTTATTGCACTAGCTGGTGGATTTGAATCTCCTGGTTCAATATCCTCCCCAGTATATGTAGCAGCTCGAGTGAAAATTGCTAATGGAATAGACAAGGGATGTAAATAGGCACAGATTTGTAGCAAATGCTGAGTTGAGTAGCTCAGTCTATCAAAGCTAAGTTTAAAGGCACTGAAAACAGTTTTATTGTAGTTGTCAACTGTTTTCAACCTATAATTGAGAATTTTAGTTTGCTGCCTGTTGAAATAGGCCAGGTAATTCTCCATTGTACAAGTAGGGGTTGTCTGGATATATGCTCCAGCAGTGGATATAGCAAGTGCATGATACCCAAGTGCATCAACTACTTTCATAGCCAAATCTTTATTTTCTTCGGAATCCTCTTTATGAGTGTGCTTCAGCAGTAGCTTTACAGCATCATCTTTGGCAAGATCACCAAAGTCAACATTAAGCCCAGGAGAGGCCATTTGAGCTGTATCCTTAAGTCTGCTTGTAATAATTATGTTCCCATGATTGCAGCTAGGAATGTAGTCTTTGATATAAAGCTGCTCATCATCGGCATTGTCAAAAATGCATAGCCAATTCTCTTGATTTCTTGCTAGGTATTTCTTAACATCTTCAATTTCTTTACCAACTCTCAGTGCTTTACCAAGCTCTTTAAGATTGGCAGTGAGTGTAACATCAGATGTGGCATCAAAGAACCATATGTTTGAGAATCTATATAGATTTTTTGGCCTCAGTAAGCTAGTTGCAATATATCAAAATCATGTCTAACCTGGACTGATTTTCAGCAATGAACTTGAGTACAACTTGTGTTTTCCCAGTTCCCCCACTTGCAACAAGAGGGACCACTTTCTGCTGAAGGCCAACATTTGCAGCTGGCATAGCAAATATACCAGAAAGTTGGTCAAGGATATCTTGTCGTCCAACAAAGTATGGACTAGGAGATGGACACATTAGGACTTGTGAGGGCAACAGATGTAAATCTGGCTTTTGGTCCTCCATTAGCCTTTCTACATCATGCTTAAGAGCTTCAATTTCATCTTTATCTGTTAGAATAAGCTTATTAATACTTTGCCATTTTAATTATGGAAAATTATGTGTATCTTACTATAATTTTGATTTATTTGAATATGAACATCCCTTCCAGCAGCATTAAAAATTGGTGATCCATGAATTCCGAAATTTGATGCACCGGATAGTATGGATGCAAGTCCTGGTGCTGTGATCACATAAGTCCCCAACAAGAGCTCATAGGAATCCCACCTACATTCAATGGAGCTTTGTGAGGGCTGATGCCTTTCTGATGAAGTCGATGAAGTGGATAGCAAGGTTGTTTCAGTACCTGAGTGTACACTGCCATTGGAAGCTCTTGCTGTACTGGGTCGCAGGAATCTGTGCCGCTGAAATCCTTTTTTTGTAGACATCGAGGGGGGCAAGATGATAGCTCAAATGTAAGAAGCAAATGCACTGTTGTATGCGCAGACTACACATGGTGACTCAGGTTTCGTGGGAGATTTAATTCTCTGAAGCAAGTGACCACTTTTATCGGGCCACGATCACTGGCTGACAACCACGATCTCATCTTCCTTCCCCAGTCATTGTCATAAACATGCAGATTTCCAACATTCCCAACACTGGATGTCTTTGACGACCTCTACGTTGTCCATACCAGCGTCCCATTTGACTCGAGCGAAGCAGCGCGCGCCTTCCTTGTTGGCCTCGCAGTCGAAGACAGACTTTCCATTAATATCTTAACTTAGCATTGCGCATTACTTCTCGATTCATGACTCGAACTGTCATCAGAGTCTTTCGAGTCAACATGGAGTCCCCATCATAATCTTCCTTCTCGAGACTTCCTTTTCAGTGCAGGCAACGTCCGCTCAAGACCTTCCGCGGTTCTTGTGTAATACTCGTTGTGCTGGAACTGGATTTGGCGGAGCAGACATGGCGAAGGGAAGCAGGGTCTACGGATGTATTCGAGCTTGGAATGTATCTACGGGATGGGCTGAAAAGGCAGGTTTTGGCCCTATTTCTCGAGATAGAAAACAATAATCCATCACTTCTTACAGTTTCGGCCACCCAGTGTCTTTTTGTAACCTTTTCGCCGCCTTTCCTCCTAATTGGTATGCGCTGTTGTGCTAAGTCTTGTGACTTTTCTTTTACTCTGGCACGATCTACCCTCTGCTATTTCCAACGCTACTTCAGGATGTACCGCTCTCTCAATGCTTCCCATTCAAGGCGAATTGGAAAACCCGGATGAGACGTAGGCTGAAGTTGTATCTTCGGTAAGTCTAGTACTTGTCTATGAGTAATCTTTCTTGACGGAATGAATAGTCATCAATCTAATAGTCATGAAACTGTTTGTTTGACGATTACCGACGTCGATGTAGGGTCAAAGGTAAGGAAATTTTTTTACGAGTCGAAACCTCAAAATCATATCACATTTCCTCTGCTTAGACTTTTGTCGCATGCCCAGAACGCGATTCTACACCTTGCCGCAATGTTCACAGTCAACCGCGAAGGCGAGGGGGAGACTGGCATTCATTATACTAGGATTTCCCAAGTTCTTGAAGGCTCTTGTGTGGATCAGCTGGTTGAACGGAGAGGACTGAAAGTGGTAGAGAGAGGACGAATTGATTTGGATGCACGTATTGGCCAAAATGCTCAACACTGACGGTGCCAATGAAACCTCTTTAATTTGCAAATGGATCCGACATTTCTCGAATCATTTCCGGACTCCGATGGCTTGGATCGTTCTTATCGGAACCCATGTCAGTTCGAGCAGCTGCCGGCGTTGCCCATCCCACCCTCCTCGATACCCTCTGTGCGCGACTCAGGCTGTATGAGGCTGAAGAATGTGACTTATCCACGCTCCAGCCCAAGTTCGTTGTGGAATGGCCCGACAAGTTGATACAGATGCTGATATCGACGTCGGAAGCGTGTGGTGCGCTGCCTGGTTTGAGCTGTCTTGCGATTGCTCTTATTGCGACACAGATGATATTGAATGGGGTTTTGGAATTGAAGGGTGTGCATGTGCCTTAGATTTGTGATTCGAATAGGGAGAGGCGGAGGGTCTGGAGATGGTTAAGGGTGGCGTTTTTGTGCTCGAGAAGGAAAGTTAAGCTGGAGGGTTTCAATGTGCGTCGTGATAGATGACCACAGATGTCTGAGGCTCAAACTCAGACTGTGTCTTTGATTTATGGGGATCAGTGCGATGTGATTGCGCTGTACGAGGCATTCAAAGAGAGTCGGCGAGTAGCTGGGCTGCTACTAGTCTGGTAAGGCCATTTTTTTTTCCTGTTCCTCCTCCCGGCTGGAATACGTGATCTTTGTCGTCTGCTACATACATGATATGAAGAGTACGTGTTAATGGAGACTTAAAATATATCAGTATTTGAACGACTGCTGCAAAGGCTAGCCTAACACGTCCTGAACGTCCTTTGACGGCTCCGTTTACGAGCTTAATTCAGTGACGGACCGTGATGAATGGGAAAACTTTATTCGCTACCTTGACTTCGACCTCCATTACTATAGACGCAACACCATTTCTTCAAAAGGCTTTTGGCCGCGCAAGCTCTACATTCTCGAGAGATGTAATCTAATTTATCTCCTTCCGAAACGACATAGCGATGAAAGAGAAAGGCGGTTTTGGAAGGACGACTGGTTCATTACCCTACAGATTACCCAGCTAGCGGAAGCTATTGGTGCTTGGATACTGCAATAAACGGTCAGTGAGTAAATACAAGTTCTCAGAAGTTTCTGCCGACTGACGAGTGTCGTAGACCGCAATTAGTATTCGATGCCCGCTTGAACCAGGACTATTCCTCGAAAATCCTTCAAGTCATCTAATATTCAACTCATATCCACTCATCCTCCATTCCATTCGTACCGCAAAGCCGTTGCTTACAGTGCCAGGGGATTTGGATCTGTATCTCACCGCCCTTGCTCATCACTACATATTATCTTTTCAAAGCCTGGCAGTGTCGAAGGTCGTTCAGCCGGGCCCACTCGCGGTGTTCGAGATTATTTTCGAAGATATGGGAGTCCTACGTGTGATGTATGTCGTGCCTTCAATTCGTATATTGAGTATAAATCTCATTTTTGAATACAGCGAAACCCAAAGCGACTCTGCTCTCGATATTCTACTTACACTATACGAAGAATCACATACTCAGTCCCTATGCCAGTCGTTCTTCAGTCTCTTGGAACAACATCAATTCCATCTCAGCCACTCCGAACACCATCTTCTCCCAGTTTAGCAATGCTACAAAATCTCACCTGTACATAACTTATATCGCTGGGCCAGTACGTGGATGCGATCAAGTTGTATGGACGATTGTTCTCTGTTCCTGTCCCTAGCCTCGTTGGTTCAAATAAAAAGGTTTTTATCATTCTCGTCATTTGCCGCGACCAGGACAGTACAGGAACACAATGGCATAAGCTCTTTGTTCGAATCTAACCTCTGTCGAATGAGCATTGTTAGAGCGTTTCGAGTACCACTCCAACCCGACTACCGCGGTAGCTTTACACGCTGGTCCTACTCGTGCTACCGGTGGCGAGAGGACCATGTTCGAATCTCAGCTTTGGGATGAGATCCTTACGCATGGGGTGGACGTGTGTGTAGTGGGAGCCAACGCTCCATCCATTGGTCCACTTTACGTGCTGCTTCGATTTCGACCTTCATTGAGTGGTCAAAGGTCTCATCTCTGTCAACCTTGACATCGAGAACGGCGCCAGCTGCACCTGCAGTGCCTACCACTTTCACCGTCCCTCCTTCTTTCTTCCTTGCCGGATTCCGGAGTGTTGCACTGTTGGCGAGTCGAAAGCGGGGATGCCTAGCTTCCTCTCATGCTGGAGCGCCTAGGCTCGCCGGGAAGCTGCCTATCTTACCAATTGGTTCGAGGAGGAGATGGCAGGCTTGTCAACCTCCGGAGCCGGTAGCATCGCTGGTATGGCTGCCAGTTCGAATGAACAACAATTGGCGGAATCCGTTCCCCTTTCCCTTGTCTAAACGCAAGCTGAACGTTTCATAAACCTCCGCCTGCGGTCTCTTATCCACAACGCCTAATCCATTCAGTATAGCTCCTGCGCAATCTGGAGGGAATGCTTATAGTCTGGGGAACAGCCGAGGCAGAATAAGACCTCTGGGATGGATGTGGTTATGTCGGACAACCAAGTGACGGGTGCGATGGCAGGGATCGGAGTGCTCTTTACGCGCCAACCATACTGAAATGTTATCAAATGCGATGGAAGTCAACCTGCAACGGGAGGTGGTAGGAAAAGTTTTGGGTTTTGTGTCACCAGTGCTACTCGCAGTGTTGCCAAGGCGGGTGGTAACCTGAACAACAGTCTTTCGTGGTAAACGGGATCTTCGTCATCTAAGAAACGACCTCGTCCTCCTGGGGCATCTATAGCTGATGGCGAGGTGGAGGGCGAGGAGAAATACCGACGAGACGGACTCCGTTGTCTAGGAAGAGTACCGCTCCAACGGCAGCTTTCATCTCAGCTGCCTCAGGTAAATCAGCGGCATCGACTGCGGGAACGGGAACAGGACCGTCAGTCTCAGCGTCGACTGCGTCTCGTGTCATTTCAACTTCCAAGACAACAGGGCAAAAGTCCTGTACGGCGACGACGAAGAGTTCGAAGAAAACGGTCCCGGGGGCGATATTCAAAAATGATGAGGTGGATGGAGAAGAGTCTGATGCTCATTCTTAGTCGCAGTCTGAAAGTGGTGGGTCGTCGCCGCAGCAGACACGGTCGCAGTGTGAAAGAATAGGGATGAGTGGGAAGGGACAGGCTCAAGCGCGGAAAGAGAAGGAAACATACGTGGCTGAGGAAGATGAAGGAGAGGAAGAGAAGCAAGATCCGGTTACTTCGCTGGGCGCTGCTGCTCTACGTCGTAGTAAGGCGACTACGAGGGCTACGAGGAAGACGCACAGGTCTAACGCTGCTTCGCTCGACTTGAATGAGGATGGGACTGGGAGGAGGAGGCGGTCAACCAAGATGTCGACTGCTGGAGCAGAAGTTGGGAGTGGGAATTCTACTAGGAAGTCTGTGGGTGGTGTCGTTTCGATGGTGATGACCGGCAGGAGGAAGACGAGAACTTAAACTTTGATTAGCGAGGTCGAAGGAAATTTATAGATATCTGGTAACTATATTGCAAATTGATATGGGTACGGAATTCAGTATAATTGAAGTCTACAAATCTGTCGGTCGTTCTTCGCCAAGATTGTAGCTTTTTCGGCACTGAGCGCTGAGCTGCGCCGAGTTGCGGATCATTTCTCCCATAGTGCTAATGGACAATACAGCTCGTCAAGAAAACCTAGGCCAAATTTTAGAAAATGACATATAATTGCTGGTCGCAGGGCTCGCTGCAAGTTTACTATACAGTATGCTGTCACCAGTAATGCAATCGAAAATGTTAGTATAGAAAATTTTCGTCAATTCTTGTTGTTCTGGCTTCAAAATTTATACAAGCACTGTTAGCATTGCTTTTATCAACTTCCAAGATTTTTGGAATTCAGTGAAAGCAGTTGCGAACGGTTTCAATGAGAACCTTCAAAACGGCAGGGAAATGCAATCGGGTGCTTAACAGCTGTTGTTATCAAATTGTCTCAATTCTGGACAGTCTGAGTAGAAATGTGTTCAGGATCAAGTAGAGGATAATCCTGGCCTGATGACAAAATTTCATGAAAAAATGTACCGTTGTCGCTGCTCTAAAATTTGAGGAAGGGTCATCACACCCAAAACTGTCACTGTTTTGCCGTTTTTCACATTTTCAAAATTCCTGAATATTTTCTGCTCCCTAATTTCTCCCAAAAATTCTGCGACCCGGTCCTGCAAGAGCTTCCAAAGGTACATACACACAGGTACTGAAGCTACCTTGCGAATCAGTCCATCAGCTTCATTGGAAAGACATCAACTCCCAATAAGCTCTGGTGAATGTAAGTGGTGGATCTATGAATGAATTCTTATTGTTCGACTCATGTGATCACAGCATTAGGACCAGCATCCATGCTATCTGGCGCATCCAATGTTGGAATTCATAGATCACTAACTTTCAATGCTGCCGGAAGGGATGTTCATGTTCACGTAAACCAATATCATAGTAAGAAACATGTAACTCTCCATCATTAAAAAGGCAAAGTATTCATAAGCTCATTCCAACAGACAAAGATGAGATTGATGCTCTCAGGCATGACTTGGGAAAGCTGATGAAGGAGAGAAAGCCAGATCTGCATCTATCAACCTCACAAGTCCTTGTGTGTCCATCTCCTAGTCAATACTTTGTTGCAAATGTGTAGCCAACATGTTCTAGCGGTATGGGAGGTTGGTTAGAAGTGGAAAGAGAGGCAAGGAAGGATAAGGTATGTGGTAGCTCAAGGGGTGACTCCAGATTCCAGAAACTGAGTCCAAGCCTCTGTGAGAGGGTCCTAGGAGCTAGCTCTTTGATCTGGCTGCCAGTTGCCTCTGATGAGCTGGCAACTGTGGAGGAAGACTGGGAGGACAAAGGAGGGTTTGGAGAGTTAAAAGAGGATGCTGAAGAAGGAGGAAGGGTTTCCTGGTGATGCCTAGATGGAATGGAAGCAGAAGGTGTATGAGCTTGCCTGAGAGGTGAAAGCTCTCCATCCAGTTTCCTGACCCTCTCTATCTTCTGAAAGCACCCTTCCACCCTCAATCCCTGGCTCTTGACGGCTCAACAACACCTAAGAGTTGCATCATGTACTACTTTGTCCACCAGAAAGTCCCAAGCTGCTCAAGGAGTCTCCATGTCCCACAGGTGTACTGCCGAAGTAGTGAAGAATATCCATCCTGAGAGCCGGAGATAATCCCAGGATATGAAATGGAAGTGTCGGGAAGGCATAAAAAGTGAAATTGAGAGAGGAGAGAAGTGGCTGAAGCTGAACATGAAGTCAATAGCATTGCCAATATATTTGCTGTAATACCACAAAGGGCAAGATTGCTTAAAAAAGTGTAACAGTTCCTTACTTAGATTGTCCTGAATATAAGCAATACCTCACTCTATAACAGATATAGACTGGGTCACCGAAATACTACTGTATACAGTGGTTAGGATAAAAGAAAAAAGTTTATATAACTGGGTGCCAGTACCCTTGGCAATATGTGCAGCAGTGGGCCGTAGGCATTACAACTTCCTTTCAAAATGATACAGCATATAACAATGCTTACATCATTTTTATACTTGTTTTCCCATATATCTTGAGATAATGAAAGAGATATATTAACAACCAAATACTATATACTGCAGTAATTCCAGTAATTCCAGTACAGGGATATGTAGCACAAGAATATAACTAGAATATCATATATAAGAAGGAAAAGACCCTAGGATACAAGACTATTACCAAGAAAAGGAAAGAAAAGGCAAAAAAAACTCGCCAGGTGACAGTACTGTTAATGATAAAGAGTGACCAAGCTGGGGATTGAACCCAGGTCCCTGCCACTTTCCGGGGGCACTGCTCTAACCAACTGAGCTACTTAACCATTAGTGTCCAATGGATGTGGATTCAATCTCAATCCAACAAGTACTTTCATACTTGTATTCATTTCCAAAATCACCCATAAACCTAGCAATGGAAGAGATATATTAACAACAAAATACTATATACTGTAGTAACTATAGTACAGGGGTATGTAGGACAAGAATATAACTAGAATATTGCACACAAGAATGGAAAGGTCCTAGGATACAAGATTATTACCAAAAAAGAAAGAAAAGGCAAAAAACTTGCCAGGTCACAGCACTCCCTTCTTCAATGTACAGTACTACCTTGTCTTCAAATTGTACTGATGGAGGCTGAGAAGGTGAACGAGAATTGCAGGAGAGGGTCCCTGAATATTCAATCAGTGTCAAAGCATCCAAAAAAAGGGTAAAACCTTGCCAGGTAATGACCTTCTCCTCAATGTATCTTGTTCTCAGAGAGCTCACAGAAGGAGAGAATGAGAATGAAGAATGCAGAGGAGGGTCCCTGAATGCCTAATTGGTTCAAAAGCATCCATAAAATGGTAAAAACTTGCCAGATGATAGCCTTCCCCTCTCCGATGTACCTTGCCTTCAGAGGAATGATAGAAGCAGAGAATTCAGGGAATAGAGGTCTGAGAATGTAGCAGAGGGTCTTTTAATCTTAATTAGTATTAAAATATTGAAAAAAAAAGACAAAAGCTTACCAGTCAATGCCCTGCCCTTGCCTGTATACCCTAATCGAGATATAGCCCTTGATGTAACATTGTGGAGAAGAACATGAGATGTTCATGAAGGGTCTAGATTTTGTCAGACATGAAAGTAGAGAGAAAGAGAGGAAAGAACCCAAAAAGTGAAGCCGAAATATGATCATAAAGTCGTACCATTCTGATTTTTTTTTAATTGCAAAAAATCATGCCATTCTGTTCTTATGTGGTCATGACAAAGAGGTACTGCGGCATTGGTGGAATCAAGCCTTTTGGGCACCAAAATGACTTAGAACATTTTTTGACCTCATGGTACTAGGGTGTATATAATAGACACCAAGCATTGATCATACACTACATAAATTGTACACAATGTAAGTATAATTTAAAAGTAATATTTTCAGTCAAATCCAGATGTAAATATCATATTCCTGAATTTGCATTCCAAAGAAACTTTGAATTTTCCCAGGCTCTCCCAGGGATGCCCAGAGGCAGCCAAGATGACTACAGGATATGGCCATGGAGTTCAATGTGTCAGGGTGGTTATGCCTAGGTGCTACCTTGCTGAAAACAAGCACATCCTCTAGTTGTTCAGTGGCATTAAACTTCCCAAGTGCACACTGTGTGCTTGCAAGAGTGCCCTTGGAGTTCAGTGTGTTGGGGTGGTTATTCAAAGCTCGATCTTGCTCAAAGAAAACACATCCTCCTCTAGCTGTTCAGCAGCACTAAACTTTCCAAGTGCATGATATGTGCTTGCAAGACTGGCCATGGAAGTCACTGTATCAGGATGGTTATCTCCAAGCACTTGCTTCCTCAAAGAAAGCACATCCTCCTCTAACTGTTTGGCAGCATTAAACTTTCCAAGTACACGATATGTTCTTGCAAGATTGGCCATGGAAGTCAATGCATCAGGGTGTCCATCCCCAAGTACTTGCTTCCTCAAAGAAAGCACATCTTCCTCTAGCTGTTCAGCAGCACTACACTTTCCAAGTACATAATATGTTCTTGCAAGATTGGCCATGGAAGTTAAGGTATCAGGGTGGTTATCCCCAAGTACTTGCTTTCTCAAAAAAAGCACATCCTCCTCCAGCTGTTCAGCAGCATTAAACTTCCCAAGTGCACAATATGTGTCTGCAAGATTTGCCATGGAGGTCAATGTATCAGGGTGGTTATTACCAAGCACTATCTTGCACAAAGAAAGTACATTCTCCTCCAGCTGCTCAGCAGCATCCAAGTTTCCAAGGGCACGATATGTACTTGCAAGATTGGCCATGGAGTTCAATGTGTCAGGGTGTCTATCCCCAAGCACTATCTTGCTCAAGGAAAGCACATCCTCCTCTAGTTGTTCAGCAGTATTGAACTTTCCAAGTGCGCAATGTGTGCTTGCAAGATGGGCCATGGAGGTCAATGTATCAGGATGGACATCACCAAGCACTACCTTGCTCAAAGAAAGGACATCCTCCTCTAACTGTTCAGCAGCACTGAACTTTCCAAGGGCATGATAGGTACTTGCAAGATTGGCCATGGAGGTCAGTGTATCAGGGTGGTTATCCCCAAGTACTTACTTCCTCAAAGATAACACATCTTCCTCCAGCTGTTCAGCAGCATCAAACTTACCCAGTACACGATATGTTCTTGCAAGATTGGCCATAGAGGTCAGTGTATCAGGGTGGTTATTCCCAAGCACTATTTTCCGCAAAGATAGCACATCCTCTTCTAGCTGTTCAGCAGTATTAAACTTTCCAAGTGCACAATATGTGTCTGCAAGATTGGCCAAAGAGGTCAATGTATCAGGATGGTTATTCCCAAGCACTATTCTCCTCAAAGAAAGTACATTCTCCTCTAGTTGTTCAGCAACATTAAACTTCCCAAGTGCATAATATGTGCTTGCAAGATTGGCCATAGAGGTCAATGTATCAGGGTGGTTATCTCCAAGCACTATCTTGCTCAAAGCAAATGCATCCTCCTCCAGCTGTTCAGCAGCATTGAACTTCCCAAATGCACAATATGTCCTTGCAAGCTTTCCCATGGAGTTTAATGTGTCAGGGTGGCTCTCCCCAAGCACTACCTTGCTCAATGCAAGCACATCTTCCTGTAGCTGCTCAGCAGCATTCAATTTCCCAAGTACATAATATGTACTTGCAAGATTGGCCATAGAGTTCAATGTATCAGGGTGGTTTTCCCCATATTCTTTCCTTCTCAAAGAAAGTAGAGCCTCTTCTACTTGTTGAGCTTGTATCCATAAGCCACTATCCATAAAAATTCTTGCAAAGCTTTTATGCACCTTCCAAGTGGGTAACTCTTTTAACATATTGTCAAATTGATTGACATGAACCAATAGCTTTCGTCGAAACTGAAATTCCTTATCTGTTCCTCCTAATGGAGTTGATCGTGCTAAAATCAACATTGCTGCTTGCCTGACATCTTTTTGATATTCAATAGTCTCTGTAATGCATGCATGCATTACTGGGTGAAATATAATTGACACTTTGGACTCATTATATGACACAAGGCATAATTGATATAGTTCTTCCACACTTGTATCCCATGCACCCTCTTCTTGAAACAAGGTTAGCAGTTTTTTCATGAATTCCATTGCACTTACTGGTGGATTTGAATCTCCCAGTTCAATATCCTCTCCAGTATATGCTGCTGCTCGAGTGAATATTGCTAATGGAATAGACAAGGGATGTAAATAGGCACAAATTTGTATCAAAAGCTTAGTTGAGTAGCTCAATTTATCAAAGCTAATTTTAAAGGCACTAAAAACTGTCTTATTGTAGCTGTCCACTGTTTTCAATCTATAATTAAGAATTTTAGTTTGCTGCTTATTGAAATAGGCCAAATAATTCTCCATTGTACAAGTTGGAGTTGTATGAATGTATGCTCCAGCAGTGGATATGGCAAGTGCATGATACCCAAGGGCATCAACAACTGTTATAGCCAAATCTTTATTCTCCTCAGAATCCTCTTTATGGGCATGCTTCAGCAGTAGCTTTATAGCATCATCTTTGGCAAGGTCACCAAAGTCAATATTAACCCCAGGAGAGGACATATGTACTGTGTCCTTAAGTCTACTTGTAACAATTATATTTCCATGGTTGCAAATGGGAATATAGTCTTTGAGGTAAAGCTGGTCATCATCAGCATTATCAAAAATGCACAGCCAGTTCTCTTGATTCCTGGCCAGATATTTCTTAACATCTTCATTTTCTTCACCAACTCCCAGTGCCTTTCCAAGCTCTTTAAGGTTGGCAGTGAGTGTAACATCAGAAGAGGCATCAAAGAACCATATATTTGAGAATCTAGATAAATTTTTTAGCTTCAGTAGGCTAGCCATAACATGACCATGCCTAACCTGGAATGATTTTCAGCAGCAAACTTGAGTGCAACTTGTGTTTTTCCAGTTCCCCCACTTGCAACAAGGGTGACCACTTTCTGCTGAATGCTACCATTTGCAGCTGGCATAGTAAATATACTGGATAATTGGTCAAGGATATCTTGTCGTCCAACAAAGTATGGACTAGGAGAGGGACACATCTGGGCTTGCGACAGTGGTACAAGCAAATTTGGCCTTCTGGACTCTGTTAGCTTTCCTCCGTCATGCCCCAGAGCAGCAATTTCATCTTTGTCTGTGAGAATGAGCTTATCAATACTTCACCCTTTTAATTGGGGGGAGTTACATGTATCTTACTATAATATTGATTTAATTGAACATGAACATCCCTTCCGGCAGCATTAAAAGTTGGTGATCCATGAATTCCAAAATTTGATGCACCGGATAGTATGGATGCAGGTCCTGGTGCTGTGATTACATGAGACAACAAGAACTCATAAGACCACTCCAGCCACCTACATTCAACGGAGCTTTTGGGGGGCTGATGCCTTTCCAATGAAATTGATGAAGTGGGTGTCAAGATAGCTTCAGTACCTGCGTGTACGCTGGATTTTGAAGCTCCTGCAGTAACGGGTCGCGGGAATCTGTGCTGCTGGACTCCTTTGTTTGTAGACATGAGTGGGGGAAAGATGATAGTTCGAATGTAAAAGGCAAATGCGCTGCCGTGTATTGCGCTGTCCAATACACAGGCTACACGTGTTGACGTTAATTGGTCTCATTAAGTTGTGGGAGATTTGATGCTTCCTTCTACTTTCATGGGACCACGATGCGCAAGAGGAGGGCAAGATTCAGATCGGGGATACGAATGCCGCCACGCAAGCGGACAAGGTCCAGAAGATTCTATGATGGCCATCCCGGCCAAAATAAAGCCGAACAGTTCGGCTTGTCTGAAGCAGTGCGACTTAAAAAGCTACGATTGAATACATACACTGTTATGTACAAAAAACACAAAAAAAAAAGCACAACTACTTACTACACGAGCTGACGAGGCTTTCGCTTCAGTTTATAATCGCACTCAGACACAGTTTTGACGAGTAATGGTAGGATGTATTTCAGTCGATTCATACAGTACATACGCTGTGGACACCTCGAAATCCCCTTCACTCAAATATATATATTAATATTAGTACCATTTCGATTTCTGAGCGCGAACCAAACCAAGAAACTGACAATGACAAAGGAACAAGCAGATGCTTGATTTTTCCCTTTTTGCATCGGAAATGGTGACACTACTCAACGTCGATGGTCCTGCTCCTGCAGAGAATACCACTAAATCTCAAAAATAGTCAATTGCAGCATCAGTACTCATCCAAGGTGACCGAACATGCAACGCCGGTATTGGCAGCGGTGGGATCGAAAAGGTTACTCCTGAGCCGTGTCCATATTCATACCATCTTCCTCTTCGTCGTCTTCTTCATCACCCACTATAGATGCATATAGATGTCCCAAGAGGACGAGGACGTTTCTTCAATGTCGAAAGTTCGGGATTCAGGAGCCGACACAGTCCGCGGAAAGAGCCAAAATCTCGTGATCGAGCTGTCAAGCCCTTGACTCTGAACCATAGCGACCTCTTTTTTTTCTTTGGAAGCAGGAGGGAAGGATAGGAAGAATGGCGAGTTGGACATGACTTTCTTTCAGTATCTTACTAATCGCTTCTCTTACCGATATCCTCTTTCATGAACATTACATTTCGTATAAAAAACCCTCTGGATTCCAAATATTCCTGATGCGACCACTCTTCACAATACGGGAATTGACATTCCCTTCCCTTCCCCCGTCCTACGATGCACACGCGCTTGTCTAATTGGCAACCAAAAGCCGCAGATTATCCCAGTTCGCTGTTTCTCAAGCGGTAAAGTCATTGGGGACAACTGGAACGCGTATTTGGAGCATTTGGCGAAGGACATGAGTGAGGGTGAGTTTTTTTGCATCCATGCGACAACACACTTGCTAACACTTCACCTCCATTTGCCGCTTTTTTTCTCTGTCAATGCAGAGACGCACTAGACGAACTCTAGCTGAAACGATATTGCTGTCGGCGGATGGTCCTCACGCATATTGATCTGATAGAGAAGCTAAAACGGGGAAGGCGCGTCGGTCGGATCGGACTGGAGCAAAGTCTGGATGAGGCAGGCGGTGCCGAGTCCCGACCTCTTTCCATGGCACTTTCGAATTTGTCTCAATCTCGGGGCTCCAGAGACACCCGACGTTGTAGGCTTGGAATGACTGGGACGCAATTTTGTCGTCGAAATATGACACTCTCAAGAAAGGCAGTCTAGTTTATTTCTTGCTGAAGTGGCATCGAGATGGAAGAGAACGGCAATTTGACAAGGACCGGTTCATCCCCCCACAGTTCACTTAGCTAGTCGAAGCGTATTGGTGCTTGGATGCAGCAATAAATGTTCCAGTGAGTATAGACAACTTTTCAAAATTGCGGCCTGTTCACGCGTGTTATAGACCGCAATTGCATTACTACCTGATGCCCGCTTAAATCAGTACCACCCCTCAAAAATTCTCCAGGCGATCTCAACGGCTCCTGATATCGAGCCGTATCTACTCATCCTCAAGCACATTCGTACTGCAAAACCGCTGCTTATGGAGCCGGAGGATTTGGGCTGCATCTCATCGCAATCTCTTTGAAGCCTGGCAATTTCAACAGTCGTTCAGCGAGGACGATCTGATGCGCTCGAGATTATTTAAAGAGGTTGGAGTGGTGTGTATGTCATACCCTCAATTCAGCGCGAGTATCGTTCTCATTCTTTACCATAGCAAAAGCAAAGCAACTCTGTTGACGTACCTCCTCATTATTCCACTCACACCTTACGAGGTGCCTATACTCGACTCCTACGCCAGTTTTTCTTCCGCGTTTTAGAATGACGTTGACTTCATTTCAGACACGCCTACTCCATCGTCTCTCGGTTTAGTGACATTACAAAACCTCGCCTGTACTCGACTCTTACAGACGGGCCAATACGCAGATGCGATCAAGTTGCGTGGGCAATTTTCTTCTGTTCCTGTTCTCGTTTCCGGTTCGGATGCGGATGTGATGTCTTCATCTTCCTCGTCCTCCTCGTCTGCTGCGACAAAGATGGTACAGGAACGGAACAATATGATCGAAGCTCTTTATTCGACTTCGCCTTCCGTCGAACGAGCGTCACTGAACGAACTATACCCGCTGTCTCAACCTCAACTTCTGTTGCAGGAGCCAAGGATCCTATCCCTCCATCTGTTTTGATGTCGGCGGCCGCATTTGGAGTGCCCACAACTTTCACGGTCCTTTCTTCTTTCTTCCTTTCCAGTTCCCAGAATAGTGCACCGTTAGCTAGTGCAGAAAGGGAAAATCTAGCTTCGTCTCGTGCTAGAGTGCCCAGGTTCGGTTCGGCCCCGCCTATTTTGCCGATTTCTTCTGGTACTGGGGGAGGAGGTAGCGGGGGGTGCTCTTAATCTCAGCTCCGGTTCTAGATTTGGTGGCATCCCTTCCTTAAATCCCAACCTCAATCTTAGCTCTGGCCTCGGCGGTGGACGGAAAAACTTAACGTTCAATTCTTCAGCTTTTAATCTGCTGAATACGTCTACGTCTACTGCGCTCGCTTCGTCGATCTCTGGAGCAGGTGCGGCTGCCAATACGAACCAACAGCAACAGCAAAATCCATTATCTTTCTCGTCGTCTAAACGCAAGCCGAATGCGTTTTATAAACACCCGCCTGCGGTGAATAATGACGCGATGCCTAATTTGTTCAGTATAGCGCCTGTGCAGTCTGGGGGGAGCGCTCGTAATCCGGAGAGGCAGCCAAGGCGAAATAAGGGTGCTGGGGTGGATGTGGTCAAGTCGGAGGATGAGGTTGTGGGTGCGATGCAGGCCGATGATGAAGGTGGGGCTCAGGGGAGGGATCCAAATGCGCGAGGAGAAGGGGGATTGGAATACTCTCTTTTCGCAAATCCTACTGGAATGTTATGAAGTGCGGATGGAGGTTGACCCTGCGGCGGGTGGGGGTAGGAAAAGTTTTGGGTTTGGCATCACCAGTGCTAATTGTGGTGGTGTCGCCAAGGGGGCAGCTGACCGTGGGTGGCAACGTGAATGATGGTCTTTCACTATCAACGGGATCTTCGTCGTCGAAGAAAGGACCTCGTCCTCCTGGGGCGTTTATTGTTGATGGCGAGGAAGATGAGGACGAGGACGAAGATGATGTCGATATGGATACGCTTCAGGAACTCCCTTCTAGGTTTCAGCTTCCGCCGTTGCAAATCCCGACGAGACGGACTCGATCGTCTAGGAAGAGTACCGCCCCAGCGGCGAATTCGATTTCAGCTGCCTCGGGGAGATCAACGGCATCGTCTGCGGGATCGGGAGCAGGACCGTCGGTCTCTGCTGCGTCGACTGCATCTCGTGTCACTTCGACTTCTAGAGGAAGAGGGAAAAAGGCCCGTACGACGACGACGAAGAGTTCGAAAAAGACGGTTCCAGGGGCAATGTTCGAGGATGATGAAGGGGTGAAGAAGAGTCTACTGCTCAGTCTCAGTCTCAGTCTGAAGGTGGATGATCGCCGCAGCAGACACGGTTGCGGCGCAGAGGGGCAAGTACCAGGGGGAAGGGACAGGCTCGTGTGCGGAAGGAGAAGGAACCATCCGTGGATGAGGAGGATGAAGGGGAGGAAGAGGAGCAGGATCGGGTTGCTCCGCTGGGTGTTGCCGTTACTCATAGTGGTAGGACGATTACGAGGGCGACGAGGAATCAACGAGGATCTTCAGCATCACTAAAACCACCCAAATTATATCCCCCCTATATCTCACCTTTCTGGGGTTTATCCCTAAGCGATAAACGATTGATATACCCCCGAACGAGTGAGATATAGCAGTGATCATGCCTATATACCGGCCCGTCATGCTGGATATAGTTTGGGCGGTTTTGGTGATGAGGTGTTGCGACGTAGTTGCTTGTACATTGCGGGGCTTCTAGCTTGTTGCGAAAGGTTTCCAATCTATCGATAACAGTAGCGATACGTAGTACAAAAAGAAATAGAGAGCGGAAACACTTGCGAGACGAAAAGAGAGACAAAAGAAACAGCAGACAAGACAAGAAGGTGACCGTGGTTCAGGTAATCTGACAAAAGCCTTGGTAGCGATTTTGTTCAATGTGACTGCGGTGTTTTTGGTGCGTGTGGGGAGTGGGTTGGTGATGGTTACGGGGGTGTTTAAAGGATATTTTGCTGATTACGGAGTCGAGGTTGAATCTGGTTGATTTTTGGGAGTACGTACGGTTAAGGTCAACTTAAGGTGAGTCAGGAGTTTGAGTATTGGGTTGCGCCGGTCTAGTTGGTGGTGAGAATGTCGGGAGGTAAGTGAATGGAGCGCGAGCGCTGGGCTCTTTCAATGGTAGGGACTCGGGAGGGGAAGGAAGACTGTGGGCTTTAAGTTGTTGTTGATTGAAACTCCAGCTACCGCATTATTTTTGTGATTTTCTTCTTCCATTTGTTGTCTAGCCTGGACGCTTCTTGAGTTTGCCAACTCATCACAGCTCCATCCGCACACTTACATACTGTGCACTATATCACCATTCCATGTTGTTCCGTTGTCCATACTAGGCTACTTGTACATTTACATAGAGATTCGCAAGTATCTATTTTACATGTACGCAATCCACTATACGCAAATATTCGGGTTTATGTTTTTGTTTCATTCTCGTTTGGGAGGGCTCGTAGAATACACTTTCCTTTACCTCATAGGGGTAACTATGTCGGCAGGTTTTTTGGGGGTGTTTAGGCTCTACATTTTTGCGTCGCATAAGGCTGCACTCACTTTACATCTTGACTATTGGTGTAAATGCGGTCGTCGGGCGGTAGACGGGAAAGCGCATGGATGTGGCGGGCCGTGCCGAGTTCTCCGATCCGGACTGAGGGCGCCGGAATAATGGTGCATTGTTGGCGCCGATTTCTCAGATTTCTCTCTTGTTTGTTGGTTTCATCTTTGACTTCCATGGGCATGGCCGACCTTGAGAATGACGCATGGACTTTAACGAAAGGCTTCCTTGTTTGATTTCTGGCTGAGTAGCGTTGGGATGGATGAGAAAGATGCTGAAATAAGTTGCGAAAGTGTTTGCACGCAGTTCCGGTGAGCAGTCCCTCAAATGCGTAAGTTTGACGTCTTCCAGTCTATTTACGCATGCCGTTGACTGCAGGTTCATCAATATCAGTGCTCCTTTGAGCCAAGACTATTCCCAAGAAACTATTCAAGCAATGGCTTATGTTGGAATGTTGTGTGTATTGCGAATGTTACTCCTTCAGTTTATCGTCCGAATCTCATTTATTCTTTTGTTCAGTCTAGCAGGAATTAAAGCGATTCTGTCGACTTATCACCTTCACTATTACTCGCATCCCGCACGAAGAGTCTATACTCAATACCTATGCCTGTTTTCGTTCAATCTCAAATCGATATAAATCCGAGCCTTAACATGTCCATACCGTCATTCTTCATCCGAAGTCTTGACTGCTCTCTCCGATACGCGGATGCAAGTCGCATGTTGTATGGACGGTTGTTTTTGTCCCTGCTGCCGGCTCGCATCCTCGTAGTTTCCTGCGGTGGACGTAGCTCAAGCAAGGGACAATCTTGGATGCAACTCATAGGCAGGCAGGGCCCAGTGATGAGGGCGAAGGGACCACCCGCTGATTAACGGGGTGAATTTACCCACTACCTCGACCACGGTCATAGACTGGTTCCTAGTCTCTTTCATCATTCCCGACGACGACAGCTGCTGCTCCTGTGGCGATGAAACCGCGTCCCTTCTTTCAATTTTCCTCCCTTTATTCCGGGCTATCGTGCCTTTGGCGAGTTGAAAGAGGAAAGACCCCCTTCTTCTCAATCTGGGGCTACTAGGAGCGATGAGGACTGCTCCTTCCACCTCCTTCCGCTTGCACAGAAGAGATGCCGTTGATTTCACTCCGAGATTTCGATTCGAGTTATTGGTGTTTCATTATCATGCCAGTGTTAACACCGATATCAATTCAATTCTATACACGCCTACGCCATCCTTTCTTCGCACTTTTGGTATGTCTTCCCTGTGCACGAACCATACAGATGAGCCTCACCGTTTCTATCTTCATCCTCTCGCTCTCCTGCATCAAAGGTGCCTCACGGGACTCCGACACCTTGGCGAGGCGAAAAAAGGGGAAGTCTGACCTTTTGTCGGTCTGGAGACCTATGTTTGCCTATTTCACCTATTTCCTTTGGTGCGCGAGAAAGAGAAGGAATGCGGGATTATGGGTGATGCCCAGGACTTCAGCTCGTGCTTTGTACTCGATGGGCCTCGAGGCAGCATTTCCGTCTCAAAATATTAACCTCAACTTGAGCTTCGGTCCTCGATCGTTTCAGGGTCAGGCGTGGACGAAATACTGTAGCCCATCGTTCAGCCTCTCAGCTCCTAACACGACGCTCCGCTCCAGACGCTGTCCACTTTCATGCAGAGGCTCATGGGATTTAGTTCTGAGCCAGGTCCGGCCGTCGATGATAATGCCTTGAGAGAGGGATGTGGATTTTCCAACGCAGATACAACTAGAATGGCGGTGCTTCACGGTCGACTGGATCTGCGTACAAAGACCTCGTCTTCCTGGAGCATTTACAGTCGATGGTGAAGAAGAGAGCGAAGACGCTAATGTGGAAATGGTCACGGCGATGGTCACGGTTGGGGATACGGTTCCGGGCTGACCATGCTTTGGGGCTCAATCTATACCTCTTCACGCACACCGACGGCATAGACTCGGTCGTTCTCGAAGAACAATGCTTCAGCGGTGATGGCTATTTCAGTTTCAGCTGTCTCTCCGAATCTGCATTGTCAGCCTCGGCTGTAGAAGAGGCGGCGTTAGTGTCGACGGGTGTCGCACCCGCACCACCACCCCATGCGCGTCTACCTGGACTTTGAGGAAGATCGTTGCGATGGGTACAGTGTTTTAGGATGGCGAAGTAGATGGAACGGGGTCTGATGCTCACACCTAGTAGCGGTCCGAGGGTGGTTGGAGGCTGCATCAGCAGACATGTGCATGGTCCGTGGGGACTAGAACATGGCAGCAGGAGCAGGCTTGAACGCGGAAAGGAACCGAACCTCGAAAGAACAATCTAAGGGTGAAGATGAAGCGGAGGAAGAGGAGGATTGCTCTCTGGTTGCTCCGTTCTCTGGCGCTGCCCAAAGTAGCTCCGGCTCAGGTAGGATGGAGAAAATGCGCCTGCTAGTACGTCTCCCAAGCAGAATGGCGAACAGGCGTGGATGGGGATGCAAAGGACATCGTAGACGATGACGACTGTCAGCCGTGGATAAGATATTGGTAGTAGAAAGTCTACTACTACTATCGACTCGGAGGACGAAGATGGAATCGGAGCTAAGTACCGCTATTCGTAGTTCAAACATCAGGAAATGGGTCTTGATTCTTCATTATGCTCCTTCAAATTGTTGGTTCTTTCACTGAGCGGTACAGATAGCGGCTTATCACAAGCTAGGGCACTGTTCCAGACACATCTCGAGAACTTCGTGGTGGCAGGCATTTTTCTCGCTGAAAACACTACGGTGTACGGCCTCGGTCCGACTGCATCATTCCTCCATTGTCGTAGCTGTTCTTTGGTTGTTTCCGATAACAACTTTCGATAAAAGTTAGATAACGTGCCAGCTACGTCGATCTTCCCCTTGGGCGACAGATGGCTTTTCAGTTACGACTCATTAGGATTTAGCGTGTTTAGTCTCCAATGTTTTTATCATCAATACGAAGAAACGGAATGTAGATGTTAGATCGGAGAAATAGATTTGAAGAGCTTTCATGTGTTATACCTTTCTCCTGTATTGAACTTCTCCTATGGATGTTGCAGATTACATTTCCCTACCTGGCGTATCTATCGTATGCTGCGCGTGCAGCGTATGATGTACTCAGGCTTTTGCTGTAGATGCAAGTTCATTCGACAACAGTGCTATGATAGGACAGGATACTAGCCGATTACTGAAGATAATACATCTATGGAACGTCGCGCTAAGTACAGCACTCAAGTATGAACGTGAATTGTGTCAGACGGGTCGGATCTTGCTCCGTCGGAGGGTAGACAGATAGATCAAGACATTGATAGCGCGAACTATTAATCACATCCGGTATTGATGTCACGTGTTAGCGACACCTCTTCCATTCAAACCGCCATCTGCGCTCATGTCTACAAAGAAAGAATCCAAGTTGTTCAAACTGTTGCGACCAGGGGCTGGAAGAGCCTCAAAACAAGACATACGCACCGATCTCATAGCTACCCCGCCACTCTCGACCTCCACAGGACCTCAGAAATCGGACGTCGCTGGGAGCACTTCATCCAATTCTTCGGAGTCGAAGGTCGAAGACTTGACCTCCAACATTGCTCTAATTCTTGGAGTGGTAAAGGAAATAGGTGAAATCTTGAATAACGTACCATATGTCAAGATTGGAGCAGGAATATTAATCAAAGGCATTGAGGTGAAAGAGGTATGTTCATGTGATTATCGTCTAGTTTGGAGCTGAAGTGCTTTGACTCGGAAGGAGATTGATGCATGCAAAGAAGAATGGGATAAAGTTGGCAGAGTTGGCCTGGACATGCAATCCTTAGTTGCCAAGATTGTCAAGATACAATCCACCTCAACATCGTCTGAACATTTGGAAGCAGGAATTATGCAGGTGAAGAGCTGCCTCGGCCATATATTAAAAAGCAAGGCCAATTATCAAGATCTCAATCAATTGAAAAGGTTGTTGAGGTGAGGCTCTCTTAAAGGAGAGGCAGAGGCAAGTGTTAAAGATATTGACAGAGCACATGAATTCCTGCAGGTATAGCCTTTGAAAGCATTTTTGATTCACAAATTGAAAATCACTTGATAGACATACATTCTTCTACACTTGGATAATCATTTTGTGGAGTTCAAAAAGCCAGATGAGGTTGTGACAATTTCACAGGTCCTAATGTGTCCCCCACCTAGTCAATACTTTGTTGGACGCCAGGACATTCTAGATCAGCTTTCTGAAATACTATCTGGGAAAGCTGTCCAGGCTGACTTCAAGCAGAAGGTGGTAACTCTCATTGCAAGTGGAGGAACTGGAAAAACCCAAGTTGTACTCAAATTTGTTGCTGAAAATTATTCCAGGTAAAATTAATGCTGGTGGGTAACTTGCAGATACTGAAATCCTTATTAGGTTCTCAGATATCTGGTTCTTTGATGCTACTTCTGAAGCCACACTTTCTGCTAATTTTAAAGAGCTTGGAAAAGCTGCAAGTGTTGGTGAAGAAGTTAAGAGTGTTAAGGATTTCCTAGCCAGAATCCAAAAAAATTGGCTCTGCATTTTTGACAATGCAGATGACAGTCAACTTTATCTCAAAGATTTTATTCCTGCCTGCAACCATGGAAACATTATCATTACAAGTAGGCTTATGGATATGGCACAAATGGCTTCCCCTGAATGCCAGATTAAATTTAGAGATCTTGGGAAAGATGATGCTGTCAAGCTTCTGCTCAAACATGCTCATGAAGAGGTTTCTGAGAGGAACATAAATTTGGCTGTTAAGATTACTGATGCTCTTGACTGTCATGCTCTTGCTGTATCAACAGCTGGTGCATATATTTATACCACCTCCACTTGCACTCTTGAGAATTATCTAGCTTATTTTTATAGGCAGCATACCAAAATTCTCAATTACAGATTGAAAACAGTTGACACCTACAATAGAACTGTATTCAGTGCCTTTCAGCTTAGTTTTGACAAACTAAGTCTGTCAACTCAGTCCCTTATGCAAATCTGTGCTTATTTACACCCAGCTGCTATTTATGTAGAGATATTTACTCAAGCTGCCGCTTTTTCCGGCAGTGATATTGAAGCAGCAGATTTAAACCCACCAACTGCGGCCATACAGTGTATGAAAAAATTCCTGTCTTTCTTTCAAGTAGAGGGCTCTTTGGAGGATAGTATTGATGAGCTGTGTCAAGCATCACTTGCATCATATGATCACTCCAGAGCTGCACTTACATTCCACTCAGTTATTCATGCATGCATTAGAGAGACTACAGAGCATGAACAAGATGTAAGTCAAGCGGCGATGCTGCTATTGGCACGGTCGATTCCTTGGGAAGAAACAGATAAGGACTTTGAGTTTCGACGGGGGCTGCTAAGCCATGTGAGTCACTGTTATGATAGACCGGAAGCTCTTCCAACTGTAAAGGTACAGAAGAGCTTTGCAAGAATTTTTAAGGATAATGGCTTTTGGTTACAAGCTGAAAAACTAGCAGAGGCAATAGTTTTATTGTATAGAAAAGTCCATGGGGACAGCCACTCAGATACATTGAGTTCTATTGCCTATCTTGCACTTGTATATCGGGCACTTGGAAAGTTAAATATAGCAGAACAGCTAGGTGAGGAGGTGCTTGGCCAGCGAAAGAAAGTGCTTGGCAATGAACACCATGATACATTGACTTCCATGGATAACCTTGTAGTTACATACGGTGCACTTGGCAAGTTTGATGCAGCTAAAAAGCAGGGGGAAGAAGTGCTCCCCCTACGCAGGAAAGTGCTTGGAGACAAGCACCCTGACACATTATGCTCAATGGCTAATCTTGCAGTCACATATAGAAAACTTCAAAAGCTTGATGCAGCTGCCAGGTTGGAAGAGGAAGTACTTCCCATGCGCAGGACAAAGCTTGGTGACCACCACCCTGATACATTGCGCTCTATGGTAAATCTTGCGAATACATATCGGGCACTTGGCAAGTTAAGTGCAGCTGAAACACTTGAGGAGGAAGTGCTTCCCTTGCGCAAGAAAGTGCTTGGAGATAAGCACCCTGACACCTTGAGATCTATGTCTAATCTTGCCATTACATATGAGAAGCTGCACAAATTTGATGCAGCCAAAAAACTGGCTGAGGAGGTTCTGCTCTTGCGCAAAAGAGGGATTGGTGACTACCATCCGGATACATTGCGGTCCATGAGTATTCTTGCACGTATATACTATGCTTCGGGAGAATTAGACAAGGCCGAAAAACTGCATGAGGAGGTTTTACCTTCACTCAGAAAAGTGCTTGGAGACAGGCACCTCGATACATTGCATTCTATATCCAGCCATGCAAATACATATAGAGCGCTGGGCAAGCTGGATGCGGCTGAAAAGTTGGAGGCAGAGATTAAGTAATGTAGACAACTAAGCAAGTGCCTGAATGACCCAAATATCTTTTCGAACTCCTTTCAATCTGTTCAATCTGTTTTCTTTGTATCCTTGTTTCAATCCTATTTCTCTTTTATTTCCGCTGTTTCTCGAATTCTCTCTCCGGTCCTCCCCTTTCTTTAAGGATGAGTTCCTCTGGCCCCAAATGAAATGTTCTTTTAAGTTTGAATAACGTTGTTTAGTCTCTGTTATCTAAATATTAAAATTTGCAAGTTTATTAGTCTTCCTTCCTTGATGAGACGGTTAGATAGTATTTTCTTCGATTTCTTCTTACACTAATGCTTTTAAGTTTCAACTCTGTAGTCCCCACAACCAATCTTGCAGATTGTATCAGACACTTTACAAGTCAGATTTGGCTTCGAAGTTAATGCAAATTCAGTTATTTTCTCTAACTAGTTAGTATTAGTTGAGATTTTGGCCTCAAATTGTCCAAGTACAGTAACAAGATTTCGGCAGCAATCAAATTATAATCTGATGGCGACTAAATTCCAGTGTCTAGGATGCAGTGTAAGATCCTTTAAGATTCGAAATCCCTTTATCCATAATCAAACTGTGATTTCTTTAAATACACTGATGTAAGTATATGCCATAAGTATCCCAGTGTTTCTTTTGCTGAGTTGGTCATAATTAGAGTAACAGTTAAATTGAAGACCTGAATCTGAAAGTCGATGAACCTAACTCATTATGATGAATGCAAGACAACTCCAGGCCCTGCACTATACCCATCTTCACCTAGGAAGAGCTTTTTTCTCCTCTAATTATCAACAATGCCTGAAACACACTGACCCAGAGAACCTCGACATTCAAGCTCCAGTTGAATACTTTGCACTTCGGATCCCCGGCAAGGTCGCCAACCCCGTATTGAATTACAATATGGTCAGGGCTGAAGATATCCTTGACGCATTCAACAATGGACCGGATGGTAAAATAGGTACGATTCAAGGCGTAGAGGAGAAGCAGGAGTGAAGGAATGAGAGGGTGAATGGGTCAGAAGAAGTAGGTGATGAGTCGACAGATGGGAGTTCAACTAGTTGGTGGGAAGGAATGAATCTGGGAGCGGGATGAACACTGAGGGTCTTCATATCTTGATCAGCGGAAGGCGCCAGAGTATGATCATTTAGAATGGGGCATAAAAAGGCCTCTAGGACACAGTCTGAGAAATGAGCGGCGAGATCAAGATACATCACTCGAGGCTTCCTCTACTTCAAGTTCTGGGCAGTTTTTTTGAATCATCCAGTAACACTAGCGAAAGTAAGGGTTGGGCTTTCCACGAAAATAGTATAGCTGGCACGCAGTGGGCGACATAACAGAAGCCAGATGCGCGATATCTTTGTTCATGATGTCTGGACTGGATAAAGGAGTAGTAAACAGATCATACCGACCCCCCGCCGTCCCAATTTACCGCAATGTCTCTGTAATACAGCTTTGAAGCGTTTCCTGAGGTATAAGTGGCCCCAGATACCAGTCGAACATAAACCTCCATCTTCGAGCCCAAATTCAGTCAAATCCGTAGATTCCAGTCTGCGGAGCGGCAACTAAATAACTTCAGGTGTAATCCACACCAAGCTTATCATTTGTAGCAGGATATTAGGTTGAATACCTTGGAGTTGTCTAAGACTCAGAGTAAATATTATAAGGTCGATGAAAGCCTTGACGAGTAACTGAGCAGAAAATTAAATCTACTGAGATTGGATGGAAGTCGCAAGACGAAGATTAGTGATGAACATTTGTGCATCTGCAGCTACCCACCGTTACTGAGAGACAATCTTACTTGTCCCTGGCTGAAGCGCTCCTTGGAGGGCCGAAACGACGCGACGTCCCTGTGCTTCTTACAGGTGATCTTGCATCTCAACACCTGTTACTGCAGAAACCACTCAGATTTCGGCCCCAATACACGCCGTTGATTCTAGTTTTCTGGAACTTCGATATCCGTTTGAATCAAGACTGCCCCAATCTCCCAGCAATTTCACCGGCTCCTGATATTGACCCGAGATTACTCAAAAGGATGTTGAAGTGGTGTATACCATGTATATCGTATTTTCAACTCGTAACGCGGTACTTCATTCCCATTTTCAGTATAGCAAATACCCAATCCGACTCCTTCAGCTCATGACCATCTTCCTACTATTCTACTCGCACCGTATAGAGTAGCCATACCCAATTTCTACGTCAGTCTTTTTTTTGTCGCTTGATATGGCTATCTCCATTCCAAACATGCTTACACCATTTTCTCTCTCGGTTTCGCAATGCTACAGAATCTAGCTCACACCCGTTTCAGTCGCCGGTTCACATGCAAATACGACATCATCGTTTTTGTTGCCTTCTTCCTCAATAAAGATGTACAGGAACAGATCGGGATAATTCAAGCTCCTTATTTAACTTGCTCTTTCGTTGAACGAGCATTGTTGATTGCTGGGGTTTGGGGTTCCGAGTACCACGACTACTGCGACGGCCACAGATTCAGATGGAGAACTCGACCTCAATTTGTTTGAGTTTATCGTGCAGGCTGCTTCTGTCGGGGTGAGTCTGGATATTCATATAGTTATAGCCTTGTGTATTCACCGTCTGACATACCGTTTTTCATCTTTCTTATTTCTTCAAATCCTCCATCTCCTCTCATAATTCGAAGCCGCCTGCCTCATAGCGATCCAAATCCTCTTTTACCTCTCGTCTCTGTACACGATTACGCTCCCGTCTGCTTCATCATCGACATCTTTGATCTCCCCTCAACCGCTTTGCACCGTTTTACGACCATACTCGATTCAGGCCTTTTGTCTTACAGACGAACACCTTGGTAGCGATTTCGTTATACGTGGCTGTTGTGTTTTTTGGTGGGTATGGGGGGTAGATTGGTGTTGATGCTTACAGGGGGTGTTTCAAGATTTATTGTTGATTACGGGGTCGACGTCGATTTTTGGAAGGGAGGGTACGGTGATTCAGGAGTTTTGGGTGTAGTGTTGCGTCGGAGGGGTTGGTGTTTAGGATGTCGGGGGGTAAGTGAATGGAGCGCGAGGGCCGGGTTAGGTGCCGCCTTGGGTAGGAAGGGAAGGGGAGATCGTGAGCTTTAAGTTGTTGATGGAAGCTTAAACTGTTGTATAATTTTGGTGATTTTTGTCCTCTTCTTTTTGTCATCTTGCCTTGGCTCGCTTAGTGTTCTCTCATCTCTCATCTCATCACAACTCCGTCCACACACTCCACACTGTACACCGTATCACATTCACATCACACTTTGTACACTTACATAGTGAGCCGCAAGTTTCTGTATTACATGTACACCGTACACCGTACACCATACACAGATCTCCGTTTTTTTTTCTTTTCGTTTCCTTTTCGTTTGGGAAGGAGTACTAGGCTCGTAAGAAACTAGATTTCTGCTTGACTTTGCCTTACAGGACTGGGCAGCGAGAACGAACTATGTCGATTGGCGTCTTGGAGGTTGTTCGGGATTTTTTCTGTGTTGACATAATGACTATTGGTGCTTGTAAGTGCGTGCGTCAGGGGGTAACCGGGGAAGGGGCATGTCGGCCGGATTCAGATTTAAGTGCTGTGGCGGGCCGTGGGGCGCGGGAATAATAGCGCACCGTTGGTTTGTCGCTGGTAATCTTGTCAGTTATTTTGACCTCTCCGATGACCTCGTTCCATGGCATAGAGCATGCGTTCAAGAAATCGAGCAGAGGCGTACTACACTGGGTGATGTAATACTCTTTCAAATTCTTCTCGATCTCGGGGAATCAGAGACGCAGATACCACACAAAGTCATTGGCTTGGCACGACTCGAACGCAATTTGGACTCGACGTCGGTATATGACTCTCCCAAGAAATACTGTCTAGTTTATCTCCTGCTCAAGTAGCGTTAAGAGGAGAACGACGCTGGTTCATCCTTCCACAGCTAGCAGAAGCGTATTGTACCATTAGTGCTTGGATGCGGCAATAAACATTCCAGTGAGTAAATACAAGTTTTCTGAATCTCAGCCTGTTCAAGCATCTTTTAGACTCCAATTTCAACATTATCCGATGCCCACTTGAATCAGGACTACTCAAAAATTCTCCAGGCAATCTCAGCGGCTCCTGATATTGAGCCATTTCCACTCATCCTCAATTTCATTCGTACTGCAAAACCGTTGTTCACAGAGCATGAGGATTTGGATCTGTATCTCGTCGCCCTAGCTCATCGCAATCTCTTTGAAGCCTGGCAATTTCAACGGTCATTCAGCGAGGACGACCCCATGCATTCGAGATTATTTAAAAAGATGTTAGAGTAGCATGTATCACGTATGTCATGGTCCTCATTTCAACATGAGCATCGTTCTCATTTTTCACTATAGCAAAACCCAACGCAACTCTGTTTACGCATCTCCTCACTAATCCACTCACACCGTACGAAAAGTCTATACTCGACTCCTATGCCAGTTTTTCTTCAGCGTCTCGGAATGACGTTGACTTCATTTCAGATGCGCCTATGCCAACTTCTCTCGGTTTAGCGACATTACAAAATCTCGCCTGCACACGACTTATACGGACGGGCCAATACGCCGATGCGATCAAGTAGCATAGGCAATTTTCTTCTGTTCCTGTTCCCGTTTCCGGTTCGGATGTGGATGTGATGTCTTCACCTTCCTCGTCGTCTGCTGCGACAAAGATGGTACAGGAACGGAACGATATGATCGAAGCCCTTTATTCGACCTTGCCTTCCGTCGAACGAACATTGTTGGATGCTGAGATCAAAGGGAAACCGATGTTTGGGTTTGGGGTTCCGAGTACGACCACCCAGGCTGCTGCAAGCGCAGGTCCCAGTGGCGATACGACCATGTCCGATTCTCAGTCTTGGGACGAAATCTATAGGCACGAGGTACCGGGTAGCGGCGTGGTCGTAAATGGAGTCAATGCTGCGGAGGTCACTGGACGAACTATACCCGCTGCCTCAACCTCAACTTCTGTCGCAGAAGTCAAGGATCCTATCCCTCCGTCCGTTTCGACGACGGCAGCCGCATTTGGAGTTCCCACAACTTTCACGGTCCCTTCTTCTCTCCCCCTTTCCGGTTTCCGGAGTAGCGCACCGTTAGCTAGTGCAGAAAGGGAAAGTCTTGCTTCTTCTCGTGCTGGAGCGCCCAGGTTCGGTGGGGCCCCGCCTATTTTGGAGACAGTTCCGGTGAGTCTCATTGACAATGCGCCATCTTTCACTCTGTTTACGCGTTCTGCTGACTGCAGCTTTATGACTATGCGATGTTCGACTATTTCTCAGAGAAGTCTTAACAGCTTTTTCAACAAGTTCACTCTAAAAGAAGAACACCGGAAGGTTTTCGTAAGACTGTGTGCAAAGTACGGCGCTCAAAATTCTGGGTCAATCAGGCGTAGATGCTTGACGCTCGAGATGAGACTGTCTTTTTCCGCGAGTTCTAAATGATACGATTATGCAGAACGAGCAGTTGGAGATGCTACTAGCTCATTGGGTAGCTGGGCTTCTTTACCTGTTCATGCCTCGATTCCTCGTTATTTGCTGCACATATTCACCATACATTATATAAAGAGATCACATTTCCCTCCGAGCATTGAACATGTATTATTTGATGCCAGAATTATAAATGTTGGTGCTTGAGCGACTGCTACAAAGGCTGGCTCTGGCGGCGACCCAATATATCTATTCTTTTTTATTGCCTGTGGGATGTGATGATCCTCCGTGTGATCAATGACCAAACTTCATCTGCTAAGTTACTCCAAGAGTTCCATACACTTGTATCAGGATCGCGCACAGGCGGGGACGGCAGGAAAAAAGAAGAGGAACCAGAAATTAGGGAATTGTTCAACAATCCACCTTCAACATCATTTTACATTCTTTCAATCGTCTATGGTTCCCACACATCTTGTACACCTTTTCCCCTCCGTCTTTCTTTCCCATTGAGCAAACCCAATTAAATTATCCATATCTACTTCCCCAAATACCCCTCTTCCACTATGCCTCTAGCCTACACTTGATCTCAGCCTCCCGTCAACCCCAATTCCACCAACCCAAAAGTTAAAACCCTCCGTCTCAGAACTGTCAAACCCTTGGCCTCCTATAGCTCTATCTCGATTTGATGCATAAGCATGTCATTTTTGCTGAGTCGGACCTGGAGCCAGCCCGAGGATCTTTTCAACGACAAGACATATTATGTATTTGGCAAATGGTTCAGCTGTGGAGACTTGGAGTAACAGCATCGAGAATTGAGTGGGATGGAAACTCGGATTCTATAGAGAGCAAATAACTTACCTAACATGTCATGACATTGACTGCTGCCATCTTTCCATGGATCGTGTATTCCCTGTCAATCTTTTTTGATCATGCAATCAAATTCTTGTTCATCTTACAGATTGTCGCATAATATTAGACTCACGTCATTTGATACAGCGTAGCAGTATACAGGCTGTATTATAATCACTTTATATGTCTATTATTTACCTGAATAGCACTCCTACCATCTATATAAGTGCCGAGCGGATCCTTCCAAGTTCTCCATCCCCTACCAAGTTGTTACCTTCATTCTTTCCACCAAGTCAGGCCAGCCGCCAGTTTTGAAGCACCAAATTTAGGGTTCTGCATTATGAGTGCAAATGATTTGGCCGTCATTCTCGGACTGGGAGCTGTGATAAAACACACTGTTATTGGATATATCATTGTATCTATTCTTTTTGGTTTGTGAAACTTACCTCCGTTTTTGACTATCAGCTGTGACTATTATCCTGTAGGCTTATACATCGGGGCCTCAGGATTCGCCATCTACTTCATAATGTAAGAACCTGTTCTCTGACACTCTGTCTCTAAGCTAATCTCACTCATTCCATGGCTATGTTCTGTAGGAATAGACTTCAAAACTGGCCCCAACAAATAGCTCTGTCCATTCAACTTTGCCTTTCCGCAGTCACCATATGTACCTTCTTGACTGCATGCGCGGGAGGATTCTTGGAAGTTCAAATGATCTTGATTGAAACAAACAACAGTAACTCATTAGGAGAAAGAGCAGCAGCTTACGATGCGTCAAAGGTTCCAGTTCTGCTATCTTTCAAAAACATCAATGCTCTGTCTGGCCACATCAATGTCAGTCTTGAGGAAAAATCTGAATGCACTGAGAGTTATAGTACTATTGCTTATTTGTTTTGGCATAGGTCTTAATTGGAGACATATTAGTATTCTGGAGAGCTTGGGCAATATGGCATGGAAACAAATTTGTGCAGTGGATGTTAATTATTTTTGCCCTATCCAATGCAGGTGAGTAATTCATCTTGGCCTTGTCTGAGGCATATCTGCTAATTTGCCCTAAATGCCTAAAGTATTCATTATTTTGTCCACTGTCTGGAATTGGAATCTTTCAGATGCATCAGATGAAACTTTTGGATCAGTGTTCAAATACACTGTCTTCTTGTTCTTTTCCTTAATATCCAACATTTTTGTTACATTAGCAATTGCATATAGAGCATGGTTAGTATAAATAGATCTTAAGAAATTCTGACACTTAGCCAGCACCGTCTACTGTAGGACAACCGATATGTTTGGCAACCACTACCCAAGCCCATTAGGCAGAACCCAAGTACAGAAGGTGATCCTGTTTATGGTGGAATCTGGAATGATATTTTGTATCCTTCAGGTAGGATTTTTTTTTTTTTGTTAGTTATGGACAACCATTTGGATTATTGCTCCCTGATTCATAGATAGCATACTATGCAATGGCAATGGTAGCCTTGACCAAAAATCAGACTGACTTTTCACCATCATATGATCTTATTGTGAAACAGTTGGGTGCTATGATTCTGGTGAGTTGTATCTTGACTGTCTCTGCTTGAACATTGAAGAATGTATATGAATGATGACAGCCATTCTACCCAACATTAGTCTTCATAGTATCATATTTGATTGGAAGATCGGGTTAATATTACAAATACAAAGAATTCCCCCATAGGTCCCGAGTTATATATATCTTTTTTCTTCATAAGGCCATGTTCCTTTCTTGTTATTCTGATTTTTGGACAACTTTTGCCCTGAGCACACTATAGTTTTTCCTTTGCCTTATTCTGTATTATTGAAATTTTGCTTGATTTCATTATGGCTTGTGCAGTCAAGTACTAGCGTGGTTGGCTTTCTCACACTAAAAACATTTTCTTCTTGTGTCTACCGCTAGGTATTGCAACTCTCTGGAAGTTCTCTCTACGGCTCTCTTCGCTGTGTCCTTGAGATTGAAAGTAGCCCCTGTCTTGTTTGTTGGCTTTAGTGGTCTTGGTCGCTGATCAGAATTCTTCTTTGGATCGGTAGTAGTAGAATCTGGAATTCAGTATCTGGTATCCTCCAGGTAAATATTTTACTTCTTTTTTCGCAACAACGTCCGAGGAGTGTACTGCGTTGTCATATCACCTGTGGATTGCCATTGCATCGCATAAGATAAATTATGATACTCTACTGGCAGCATCGCGTGACTTGATCTGCATAAATGTATCAATATCAAGAGTGGTGCGGAACGATACTTTAAGACATTCGTCTTCCAGGCCATCGCAATGCCATCCACACACTCGCACGTCGTACACCAAATGAAACATCTATTCCAGATTGTTCACGTCGTCCCTGCTAGGCTGAATGTACATTTACATCTGAGAGTCCCAAGTACCTATTTGACACATGCGCCGTACACTGTATATAGATATGTGATTTCTTGTTTTGTTTGATTCTCATTTGGGAAGGACCAGCAGGCTCGCAGAAACTGTATCTCTACTTTACTTTACCTAATAGGGTCCTGTAGCGGGAACTGTGTATATCGATAGGCTTTTAAGAGGTGTTTGAGTTTTACGTTTTTGTATTGCATAACGTTGCACTGAACTTACATATTGACTTAGAAGTGCGTGCGTCGGTCGGATTCGGATTGGTGCGAAGGCTGGATGTGGCCGGTCGTGCCGAGTCCCGACAATAGGCGCGGGAACATTTCACCTGAACAGTTTGCCGACGTCGTGACCTGACGACCTCTTTCCATTGCACTTTCGAATTCTTTTCAATCTCGAGATCCAGAGACACGCGATGTCGTAGGCTGGGAAAGACTGGGACAAGATATCGACGTCGAAACATGACTCTCTCAAGAAAGGCAGTCTAGTTTATTTTCTGCTCAGGTGGCATGCAATCTTATATAGAGACGCTTTATCCCACCCAGCTAGCGGAACGGCGATAAACGTTCCAGTGAGTATATACAACTTTCGAAAAGTTTCGGCCTGCTCACGCGTGCTATAGACCGCAGATTCATTACCATTCAATTCCAGGACTAGTCCTCAAAAATTCTCCAAGCAATCTCAACGGCTTTCTACATTGAGCCGCGTCTGGCCGTATCCACTTATCCTCAAATACGCTTCGAACTGTATCTCGTCACTCCTGTTCATCACAGTCTCTTTGGAGCCTGGCAATTTCGACAGTCGTTCAGTGAGGACGACCCCGCACGCTCGAGATTATTTAAGATGTTGGAGTGGTGTGTATCAGGTATGTGATACCCTCAATTTGCAGCACGAGTATCATTCTTAACTTTATGATAGTAAAACCACATCGGACAAAGAATCTATATTTGACTTTTACCCCAGTTTTTCTTTGGCGTCATTGACTTCATTCCAGCAACGCCTACACCATCCTCTCTCGGCGTTAGCGACACTACAAAACCTAATTTGTACACGACTCACACGGATGGGGCAATCCGCCGATGCGATCATGTTGACCAGGCAGTTTTCGTCTGTTTCTGTCCTCACCGCCTGTTCGAATTGTAGATATAATGCCGTCCTCATCCCCCTCTCGTCTGCTTCGACAAGGATGGTACAGGAATAGAGTCACATGATTCAGGCTTTTTGTGCGATTCTGCCTTCTGTGGAACGGTCGTTGTCCAGAACGCTGGGGGTACCTATTTTGCCGATTTCTCTTGGCGCTGGACGAGGTAGTGGGGGATACTCCCTCTGCATTTGGTGGTATTACTTCCTCGAGTACCAACTCAATCTCAGCTCTGGCTTCGGCGGTGGACAGAAAAGTTTATTGTTCAATTCCTCAGCCTTTAATATGCCGAATATACCCACTTTTACTGCGCTCGTTTCGTCAACCTCTACCGTAGATTGTGCAGCTGCCAATACGAATCCACAACAGCAAAATACATCAAACGCAAGCCGAATGCGTTTTATAAATCCCTGCCTGCGGTGAATGATGACGTAATGCCTAATCAGTTCAGTATAACGCCCGTGCAGCCTGGGAGGAGCGCTCGTAGTCCGGAGAGACAGCAGAGGCAGAATAAGAGCTCCGGGGTGGGTGTGGTTATGTTGGAGGATGAAGCTGCAGGTGCGATGCAGGTCGATGATGAGGATCGTGCTCAGGGGAGGGAGCCGAGCGCGCCAGGGGAAGGAGGCGGGTGCTTGGGATACTCTTTATTCGCGAACCATAACGAAATGTTATCTAGCACGAATGGAGGTCGGCCTGCAACGGGAGGTGGTAGGAAAGGTTTAGGGTTTGGTGTCACTAGTCCTACCTCTGATGGTGAACGACGGATGAGCAACGGGATCTTTGTCATCTAAGAAATGACCTCGTCCTCCTGGGGCGTGTATAATCGATAGCGAGGAAGAGGAGATGCGGAGGATGTGGATATGGATACGGTTCTAGAATCACCTTCTAAGTCTCAGCTTTCGCTGCTGCAAATACCGACGAGACGGGCTCGGACTCAATCGTCTAGGAAGAGTACTGCTCCAGCTGCAGCTTTGATTTTGACTGTCTCTAGGAA
The DNA here is from genome assembly GCA_000827265.1 of Collybiopsis luxurians FD-317 M1. Classification (NCBI taxonomy): domain Eukaryota; kingdom Fungi; phylum Basidiomycota; class Agaricomycetes; order Agaricales; family Omphalotaceae; genus Collybiopsis; species Collybiopsis luxurians. Next base: position 176,857 of record KN834796.1, on the reverse strand, counting down.
ATTCACGGCATCCTCTTCGGGAACGGGAGCAGGATTGTCGGCACGAGTGTCGACTGCGTCACGTACCCAAGACAAACGGGAAAAAGTGACGTACGACGACAAAGAGCTTGAAGATGGTTCCAGGGGCGATGCTCGAAGATAATGAGGTGGACCGGGAAGAGTCTAATCTGAACTCTGAAGGTGGTGGATGGTCGCCGCAGCAGACACGGTTACAGCACGCAAGGTCAGAGACGAGGGGAACGGGCAAGCTCGAGCGCGGAAGGAGAAGGAGTCGTCTGCGGATGAAGAAAATGAAGGGGAGGAGGAGGAGGATCGGGTTGCTCTGCTGAGTGCTCCTGCTACACGTAGTGGTAGGCATCTACGAGGGCTACGAGGAAGACGCGCGCGCGTCTACTGCTGCTCCGTTCGACTCGAACGAGGATAGTGGGATGGAGACTGAGATGAGGAAGTCGTCGAGAATATCGACCGCTGGAGCGGAGGGTGGGAGTAGGTGGCCTACGAGGAAGTCTGTGGCTGGTGGGATGACGACGACTGGGAGGAAGGCAAGATCATGAACTTCGATTGGGGAGGGGAAGGAATGGAGTATCTATCGGTATTCAGTGATAACTGTACAAGGCTATGATGCAAGCCTGTCGGCCGTTCTTTGACAGTTATACTAATCATTTCGGTGCTGATCTGTGCGAGATTTTCAAGTCGGATCGAGGTCCAATGGAAGTACTGGTCACTCGCTCCTTGAGATGCATCAAACCTCCGAAAAACACGCTCGACGAACTCGTGACGCCTGATTGACTGAATGTTCTGGCTTGTCATATCAGGCAACGAGGTTCTCACGTTCCCACTATTAAAACAATGGGATGCTCTTCACTGTCTTAAACACGAACTGCCATCATCCATCCATCAAACGCCTCCAAAGGTCGCCAACGTTGCAGAACACTATTCCCACTGCAGCAATGTATCAACCCCAAAACAGCTCTGGCAGATGTATGTGGCATTTATGAATTCTTGTTGCAGGAATTAAGTGATCACAGCACCAGGTTCTGCAGCCATACTATCTAGTGCATCAAATGTCGCGATTCATGGATCACCGATTTTCCATGCTGCCGGGAGGGATGTTCATCATGTTCAAGTAAACCAATATTATAGTAAGATACATGTATTGCTTCATAAATAAAATGGCAAAGTATTGATATATTCATTATGATAGACAAAGATGAAATTGATGCTCTCAGGGATGATTTAGGAAAGTTAATACAATCCAGAAAGCCAGATCCACTTTTGCCACCCTCAAAAGTCTTAATCTGTCCATCTCCTAGTCCTTACTTTGTTGGAAGACAAGATATCCTGGACCAGCTATCTGGTATATTCTCTATGCCAGTTGCACATTCAAGTATTCAGCAGAAAGTGGTGCCTCTTGTTGCAAGTGGGGGGACAGGAAAAACACAAGCGGTGCTCAAGTTTGTGGCTGAAAATCATTTTAGGTGAGGCATTTGTACTTTGGCTAGCTTACTGGATGCAAGAAATCTATACAGGTTCTCAAATATATGGTTCTTCGATGCTACTTCCAATGCTACACTCACAGCCAATTTCAAAAAGCTTGGCAAAGCAGTGGGAGTTGGTGAAGAAGTTCAAGATGTTATAGAATATCTGGCAAGAAATCAACAGAGTTGGCTATGCATCTTTGACAATGCTGATGATGATCAGCTCTATCTCAAAGAGTACATTCCTATCTGCAATCATGGGAACATCATAATAACAAGCAGACTTGAGGATACAACTCAAATGGCTTTTCCTGGACCTCATATTGACTCTCCAAAGATGATGCTGTTGAGCTGCTGCTAAAACATGCTCACGAAGAGCATTTTGAGGAGAATGAGAATTCTGCAATGGAAATTGTTGATACACTTGGTTATCATGCACTTGCTGTAGCCACAGCTGGAGGATATATTTACAAAACCCCAACTTGTACACTTAGGAATTACTTGGCTCATTTCAAAAGGCAACACACTGATATTCTCAAGTACAGATTGAAAACAGTTGACAACTACAATAAGACTGTTTTCAGTGCCTTTAAACTCAGCTTTGATAAACTGAGGAAATCAACTCAATGTTTGTTACAAATATGTGCCTATCTACATCCTTTTGCTATTCCAATGACTATATTTGCTCGAGCTGCTGCTTTTACTGGAGATGATATTGAACCAGCAGACCGAAACCCACCAACTACTGCAATAAATGTTATGAACAAATTTGTAAGTTTGTTTCCAGATGAGGGTGGATGGGACATCAGTATAAATGATTTATATCAATTATCACTTGTGTCATATAACCACTTCAAAGGGTCAGTTACATTCCATACAGTAATACATGCCTGCATTAGAGAGACTGTGGAATGTGAAGAAGACACAAGACAAGCAGCAATGTTGCTTTTAGCACGATCAACTCCCCTTGGAGAAACAAATGAAGAATATCAGTTCCGACGAGACTTGTTTGTACAAGTTAATCACTGTTATAATGAATTGGAAACTCTTTCAACTCTTAAGATCCAGGAAAGTTTTGCAAGAGTTTTAAATGAGGGTGGGCTTTGGAAACAAGCAGAGCAAATAGAAGAGAACATAGTTCTGTTGAGAAGTGAGGAATATGGAGATAACAACCCTAAAACATTGACATCGATGGCTTATCTTGCAAAAACATATCATGCACTTGGGAAGTTTGATGATGCAGAACAGCTACAGGAGAAGGTACTTTCTTTGCGCAAGAGAGTGCTTGGAGACAACCACCCTGATACATTGTACTCCATGGCCAATCTTACAGACACCTATTGTGAACTTGGGAAGTTTAACACTGCTGAAGAGCTAGGGGAGGTGGTGGTTTCTTTGTGCAGGAAAGTGCTTGGGGATGATCACCCTCATACATTGAGCTCCATGGACAATCTTGCACATACATATCTTGTACTTGGGAAGTTTGATGCTGCTAAACAGTTAGAGGAGCAGGTAGTTGATTTGTGCAAGAAAGTGCTTGGGAATATCCACCCTGATACATTGAGCTCCATGAATAACCTTACACTTGTATATTCTGCACTCAGGAAGTTTGAAGCTGCTGAACAGCTGCAGAAAGAGGTGTGTTCCTTGTACAAGAAAGTGCTTGGTGATAGCCACCCTGATACATTGACCTCCATGGCCAATCTTGCACTCACATATTATCAGCTTGATAAGTTTGATGCAGCTGAAGAGTTAGAGGAGCAATTACTTCCTTTGAGCAAGCAAGTGCTTGGGGATCACCACCCTGATGTATTAACTTCCATGGCCAATCTTGCGAGCACATATTGTAAACTTGAGAGGTTTAATGCTGCTGAAGAGTTAGAGGAGCAAGTACTTCCTTTGCGCAAGAAAGTGCTTGGGGATAACCACCCTCATACATTAACTTCCATGGCCAATCTTGCATACATATATTATATACTTGAGAAGTTTAATGCTGCTGAAGAGTTACAGGAGCAAGTACTTCCTTTGCACAAGAAAGTGCTTGGCACTAACCACCCTGATACATTAACCTCCATGGCAAATCTTGCACTCACATATTATAAACTTGGGAAGTTCAATGCTGCAGAAGAGTTAAATGAGCAAGTACTTTCTTTGCGCAAGAAAGTGCTTGGGGATAAGCACCCTGATACATTAACCTCTATGGCCAGTCTTGCACACACATATCATGCACTTGGGAAGTTGAATGAAGCTAACCAGTACCAAGTAGAACTGGATCAACTTGAAACTGGTGACAACTAGTAGCACTTGAACTCTACTTTGGTTTTTCAGAATGAGAGATATTAAAGGGCCAAATGCATTGGCAAGAGGTGTTACAGTTACACTTTTATTTTTTCTTTTTCCTTTTATTCCCCTTTTACCATTTACTATTAACCCCTTATCCCTTTCCATCTTATCTTTCCATCTTATCTCTCCATCTTATCTTATCTATTCATCTTATCTCCTACCCTTCATCCATGCCTCACCTTTAATTCCTGCATGTAAGTAGCATAGCAGCAATCATTTATTAACTCCCTTCACAAATTCACAACCTTTTTATTGTTTCATGCACTGTGTTTCCCTGATACAATCTATTTACTGATTCATTTTGCCATTTTTACTGTTCTATGTACAATCACCACTTGCCCTGGGTACACAGGGTCTATGGATGTATTTGAGCTTGGAATGTATCTATGGGATGTTCTCATAGCTCTATTTCTTGAGATTCAAACAATAATTTATCACACTCACATTTTTCAGTTATCTAATGTGTCCTTTTCGTCGCATTTCTTCCTATCTTGTATGAGTCTTGATGCTAAATCTTGACTTTTCTCTTACTCTTTGCATGATCCACCCTCTGCTGTTTCCGGCGCCACATGAGGACAGTCACTCTTTCAATACTTCTCATCTGGGATGAATTGGAGAGACCTGGATGAGATGTAGGTTGCAATTGTATGTTCAGTAAGTTTATGTACTTGTCTATGAGTAGCCTTTCCTGACAGAAATCCAATCTTCAATCTCATAGTCGTGGACCTATTTGTTCGATGATCACTGATGATGAAGGTGAAAGGTACGGAGATTCTGGAATGTTTATATGAGTGCCCTCGGGATGGCAATGTCTGTGGTGAGTGTTGAAATGTCTGCAGAGGGACTTGTGGGTTGTCTGGGTAGTATGTGGCGAGTATGGTTTGTTTGGATTGCAGCAGTTGAATATGGATCAGTTTCGGGTGCATCATTCTTCCCTGTGTTGGGCTTATCTATTGTTCCTCACCGGCATTTGTTTGCAGGTGCATATATATCAGCATGGAAGAGGGGGCAAGATGTTACATCTCATCTAGAGTACCCTGACTGCAATTGGTAATCGGACCTAGACAGTGTTGACAAATGCTGGAATATATGCTTGGTGTCCAATTGAGGGAAATATTTCAATAGATTCATACTGTACATGGATGCCTCCGATTTACTCAAATACACACATATATTAGCACAATGATTTCTGACTCGCAGCATGAACAAAATTGAATCCACAATAAAAAATACAGAGGAGCCACTGGACGAACTCCAACTGAAATGATATTGCTGTTGGCGGATGGTCCTCACACACGTTGATCTGATTGAGAAGCTTTTGCATTATAATTGTGTGTTCTTTTCTTTGATTCCTCATCTGTACTGGATGATTGGGTGATTTTTAGCCATGGAACATATGAAAGATAAATTGCCATTTTGAAGGACAGAAAGAGCCAAAGTAGAAGGAAAAGAACACTACAACTCCATCACTTAGCATTGTTTGCAGGAACAGGAACAGGACTGTCAGTCTCAGTGTTGACAGCATCTCAACTTCCAAGGCAAGAGAGAGGAAGTCCTGTACGATGACAACAAAGGGTTTGAAGAAAATGTCTCTGGGGGCAATGTTTGAAGATGATGAAGTGGATGAAAAAGAGTCTGATGCTCAGTCTCAGTCTGAAGGTGGTGGATGGTTGCCGTAGTAGACACAGCTGCAATGCAAGGACAGAGATGAGGGGAAAGGGACATGTTTGTGCCTGGAAAGAGGAGGGATTGTCCATGAATAAGGAAGATGAAGAGCAGGATCAGGATCAGGATCAGGTAGCTACACCAGATGCTGCTATTACATGTAGTGATACAACAACTGGGAGGAGGAAGACAAGAACTTGAATTTTAAATAGTGAGGGGTAAGAAAGGAGGGAGATTGGTGGGTATCCAGTAATCATAATACAGAGTTATGTGGCTACATCTGAAAAAATACCTTATGCCTAGGCTCCCATAGGTTTCCATGAAGTGGCATCAGGGTTTCCCCAGTAGAACTGGGTTGCCAGGGTTGCCCTGGCACCACAGGCACCTTCAAGAGGCCCAAGGACACCCCCCCATTTTTGTGGCAACTGAAACAGCCTGAAAGCTTACATGTTGCACTCAGTCAGTTTTAAAGATAATAAAAGATCCCTGGGGATCCCTGGAGCATCCTAGGGCATCCTGAGGATCTTTAGGGACCCCTGAATAGTCCTAAGAATGACCTGAGATCAAGTAATATTCTTAAACATATATTGGTAAATCTTATTGTTCTTGCATACTTATCATAAACCAAGCAAAGATATATATTACTATGATATAAATTACAGCAAGTATCATTCCTGTCTCCTTCCTTCACTCTAACTCTGACTCTCTTCCATCTTCTCCCCCTCTCTCACCCTTATCCAGCTCCAGCCCCTTCTCACTCTCACCCTTACCCTGCCCCTCCTAACCCTGGCCCTCCTAACCCTGACCCTCCTCACCCTCATCCTGCCCCTCCTCATCCTCACCCTCCTCACCCTGCCCCTCCTCACCCTGACCCTGCCCCTCCTCTCCCTCATCCTGCCCCTCCTCATCCTCACCCTCCTCACCCTCACCCTCACCCTGCTCCTCTTCATCCTCACCCTCACCCTCACCCTCCTCCTCACCCTGCCCCTCCTCACCCTCACCCTCATCCTCACCCTGCCCCTCCTTACCCTTACCCTCCTCACCCTTACCCTCACCCTCACCCTCACCCTCACCCTCCACCTCCACCTCCTCACCCTCCAGAGCTAGTAAAAGACTAAGAAACAAAGGCAATTAAGGAAGGTGGTAGTCGAGGAGAAAGAGAAGTTAAGTCAAAACTCGAGTCAATCCTGGATTAAATACCAACATTGGTCACATGATACTTTCCCAGGTGCACAGACCAATCACATGATTTTAAAAAACTCGCACCATTTTTATAAGAAATTAAAGGAGAAGGAAAGAAGGAAGAGAGGGTCAGAGTGAGGAGGTGTAGAGAGTTGAAAAAGGTAAAGGAGGAGGAGAAGGAGAAAAAAGATGAGGGTAAGGGGGGAGGAGGTAAGGGAGGGTAAGGGGGAGAAGAGGTGGAGGAGATGAGAGAGGGTATGGGGGTGAGAGAGGATGAGGGTGTGAGGGTGTATAAGGGAGGGTGAGGGAGTGAGGGAGTGAGGGAGGGTGAGAGGGTGAGATGGTGAGGGGGGGGTGAGGGGGTGAGGAAGAGTGGGTGAGTGAGGGTCAGGGGGTGAGGAAGGGTGAGGGGGTGAGGGAGGGTAAGGGAGTGAGGGAGGGTGAGGGGGTGAGGGAGGATGAGGGGATGAAAGAGAGTGAGGGGGTGAGGGGGTGAGGGGGTAAGAGAAGGTAAGGGGGTGAGGGATGGTAAGAGGGTGAGGGGGTGAGGAAGGGTAAGGGAGGAAGGGAGGGAGGGTGAGAGTGTTGAGAGAGGGTGAGAGGGGTGAGGGAGGGTGAGAGAAAAAGGATAAAAGGATATGAAAGTAAGGGTGAGAGAGGGTAAGGGAGTGTGAGGATAAGAAGAGGATGAGGGTAAAGATAAGGAGAGAAGGGAGATGAGGGTGAGGAGATGAGGGTGTCAGGTAAGGGTAAGAGTGGAAAGAGAGGGGAGAGTAAAAGTGTCAGACAAGAGAAGGGGGTGAGGGGAAGGGTGCAAGATGAGGAGGGATGAAAGATGAGGGTGGGGAGATGAAAGTGCCAGATAAGGGTGAGAATAGAAAGGGGGGCAGAGTGAGAGTGCTAGACAGGAGAAGGGGGTAAGGGGGAGAGTAAGAAGAGGGTAAAGGTGGGAATGAGAGAGGGCAAGAGAATAAGAGTGAGGATAAGGGTAAGAATATAGGCAAGGGAGGGTAAGGGTGAGAGAGAGAATAAAGATAGGAAATGAAAGTGAGAGTTAAAAATGGGAGGTGAGGAGTAAGGAGTGAAAAAAGCATAAAAGATGCAAATGAAATATCTAAATTGAAATATTTATATATATTTTTCTAAACATGTCTCAAAGACTCCCAGGGATCCCCAGGGATGCCTAGGATTTGGCCCAAATCCTAGAGACTCAGAGGCTTCTTCCAGGGAGCCTCCAGGGAGCCTCCAGGGCACCCAGGATTTGGGCCATATCCTGGGCTTACCAGGTGGCCTAGGTAGCTAGAGGGTTTTCAGGCACTCTCAAGTTCCCTAGGATTTGGCCTAATTCCTGGAACACCTCAGGTAAACTGAGTTTGCCTAGGCTTTAGGTATTTTTTGTGATGTACGGAATTTCAGTCTGTATAATTGAAGCATAGAAGTCTGTCAGTCATCTTTGACAAGGTTATAGCATTTTGTTCAGCATGGAGCTGTGCCGAGTTGTATATAATTTGGGCACTTGCAGGAACACACCAAATCATTATCTCCCACAGCATTCAAGAATCATGGGAATAATGGACATCAACTTGTCACTTGGGCAGTGGGAAGGCAGTGCATTCACCTCTTATATTCCGACTATCATCTTGTCCCCCCATGTCTACAAAGAAAAAATTTCAATGGCCCAGAATCCTGCAACCTGGTACTGCAAAAGCCTCCAAAAGCAATGTATACACAAGCACTGAAGTTACCTCAGTGATGACTTCATCAGCTTCATTGGAAAGGCATCAGCCATACAAAATTCATGGCGAATGTAAGTCGAATCTATGTACCCTGAAGCTTTGTTGTGGGACTGATGTGATTACAACATTAGGCCCAGCATCTGTACTATCTGGTGCATCCAATTTTGGAATCCATGGATCACCAACTTTCAATGCAGCTGGAAGGGATGTTCATGTCCAAGTGAACCAATATCATAGTAAGATACAGGTACCACTCCATGATCAAAAGGGGGAAAATATTGATAAATTCATTCTGACAGACAAAAATGACATTGAGGCTCTTAGGCATGATTTAGAAAAGCTAATGGAGGATAAAAAGCCAAATTTGCATCTGTTGCCCTCAGAAGTCCTCATGTGTCCACCTCCTAGTCAATTCTTTGTTGGATGACAAGATATACTTGACCAGATATCTGGTATACTTGCTATGCCAGCTGCAAATGCTGTGGTTCAGCAGAAAGTGGTCCCTCTTGTTGCAAGTGGAGGGACTGGAAAAACCCAGGTTGTGCTCAAGTTTGTGGCTGAAAATTATTTCAGGTAAGCCATTTTGTACCTTGACTAGCTTATAGGAACAAAGAGAACTACAGATTCCCAAATATATGGTTCTTTGATGCAACTTCTGAGGCTACACTCACTGCCAATTTTAAGAAGCTTGGCAAGGCACTGGGGGTTGGCAAAGAAGTTCAAGATGTTACAGAATATCTTGCAAGAAATCAAGAGAATTGGTTATGCATTTTCGACAATGCTGACAATGATCAACTTTATCTCAAAGATTATACTCCTAGCTGCAATCATGGGAACATTATTGTAACCAGCAGACTTGGAGATACAATTCAAATGGCCTTTCCTGGGCCCGACATTGACTTTGGTGACCTTTCCAAAGATGATGCTGTTGAACTATTGCTAAAACATGCTCATGAAGAACATTCTGAGGAGAATGAAAATTTTGCAATGGAAATCATGGATACACTTGGATATCATGCTCTTGCTGTGGCAACTGCTGGAGGATATATTTACAAAACCCCAACTTGTACCCTTAAAAATTACTTGGATTGTTTCAAAAGGCAGCACACTCACATACTAAAGTACAGATTGAAAACAGTTAACAACTGTAATAAGACTGTTTTCAGTGCCTTTAAGCTCAGTTTTGATAAATTGAGTGTCCCAACTCAGTGTTTGATCCAAGTCTGTGCCTATCTACATCCATCTTCCATTTCAAGGGCAATATTCATGCAAGCTGCTGCCTTTTTGGGAGATGATATTGAACCTGCAGACTCAAAACCACCAAGTGCTGCAATAAATTTCATGAAGAAATTCTTAACCTTGTTTCCTGAAGAGGAAGCATGGGATAAAAGCATAAATGAGTTGCATCAATTATCTCTTGTGTCATATAATGAGACCAAAGAGTCAGTTACATTCCATGTAGTAATCCATGCCTGCATTAGAGAGACTGTGGAACATGAACAAGATACAAGCCAAGCAGCAATGATGCTTTTAGCAAGATCCACTCCATTGGGAGAAACAACTGAGGAATATCAGTTCCGGCAAGAGCTCTTCATGCATGTTAGTCTGTATAATGATAGACTGGAAATTCTTCCCACTCTTAAGGTGCATGCAAAAATTTTCAAGAATTTTGAGTGAGAGTGGGTTTTGGGAACCAGCTAAGAAAGTAAAAGAAACTATAGTTTTGTTGAAAAGGAAAGAGTATGGAGAGAGCAACCCTAAAACATTGATCTCCATGGCTGATGTTGCAAAGGCAAATTTTGAACTGGGACAGTATAACACTGCTGAAAAGCTGCAGGAGGAAGGACTTTCTTTGTGCAAGAAAGCACTTGGGGATAACCACCCTCATACATTGACCTTTATGAATGATCTTGCACTGACATATTCTGCACTTGGGAAGCTCAATGCTGCTGAAGAGCAACAAGAACAGGTACTGTCTTTGCACAAGAAGGTGCTTGGTAATGAACACCCTGATACAATGTCCTCTATTAGCAATCTTGCATGCATATATTATAAACTTGGGAAGTATAATGCTGCTGAAGGGCTACAGGAACAGGTACTTTCCTTGCACAAGAAAGTGCTTGGGGAAAGCCACCCTGATACATTGACCTCCTGGAGTAATCTTGCACTTACATATTATAATCTTGGAAAAGATAGTGCTGCAGAAGAGCTAGAGAGGCACATACTTTATTTGCATAAGAAAGTGCTTGAGGATAATCACCCTCATACCCTAACCTCCATGAACAACCTTGCACTTATATTTTCTGCACTTGGAAAGTATAAAGCTGCTGAAGAGCTACAGGAGCAGGTACTTGCTTTGAGGAAAAAAGTGCTTGGGGATCACCACCCTGAAACATTGATCTTCATGAGCAGTCTTGCATTTACCTATCATGATCTTGGGAAGTATAATGCTGCTGAAGAGCTACAAGAGCAGGTGCTTTCTTTGTGTAAGAAAATGTTTGGGGATAGCCACCCTCATACATTAACCTCCATGAATGATCTTGCACTTACCTGTAGTCAACTTGGGAAGTATCATGTTGCAGAAAAGCTACAGGACTGGGTACTTTCTTTACACAAGAAAGTGCTTGGAAATAACCATCCTGATACATTTGTCTCTATGAATAATCTTGCACTCACATATTTTAGGCTTGGGAAGTTGAACACTGCTGAAGAGCTACAGAAGCAGGTACTTTCCTTGCGGAAGAAAGTGCTTGGGGATAACCACCCTGATACATTGATTTCCATGAACAATCTTGCTCTTACATATGATTATCTCGGGAGGTATGATGATGCTGAAAAGTTACAGAAGCAGGTACTTTCTTTGGGCCAGCAAGTGCTAGGGGATGGACACCCTGATACATTGATCTTCATGAATAACATTGCACTTACATATTGTAAACTTGGGCAGTTTGATACTGCTCACAAGCTACAGGAGCAGGTACTTTCTTTGCGCCAGAAAATGTTTGGGGATAACCACCCTCATACATTGACCTCTATGAATGATCTTGCAGTTACCTATAATCAACTTGGGAAGTATAATGCTGCTGAAGAGCTACAAGAGCAAACACTTTCTTTGCACAAGAAAATGCTTGGGGATGACCACCCTGATACAATGATCTTTATGAATAATCTTGCATTTACATACTATAAACTTGGGAAGTTTAATGCAGTTGAAGAACTACAGGAACAGATCCTTTTTTTGCACCAGAAAGTGTTTGGAAATAATCACCCCCATACATTAGCCTCCAGGGACAATCTTACAAGCACATTAAATGTGCTTGGAAAATTGAATGAGGCTAAACAATTGACACAGAACTGGCCTAACTTGAACTGGTGACAAAGTGACAGAGATATGAAGGCTCTTCACCCCTCATTCATCACAGTCTAGTCAAGTCTTGCATTTTCTTGTTGTTAGACCCAAGCCACTCTGTAAAGCAAAGAGACTCTCTGTGCTTCATTGTATGTCATTCTCTTTTCATTGCCATGTGATACTTTCCTTTAATCCTTATTTTTTGTTCTTGACTTTTCTTTCTCATTATCTGAATGTAGATTGGACAGTTGATCCACTGTCATCCATCTTTTTTTTGATACATTGTTTATTTGTTTTTTTTACCACATGTTCCTCCTACACACTGACATTGTCTTGTAGCCTTGATTGTCATATTAATCTACTACTCTGCTGTCTTCCCTTCAAATTAGCCAGTATTTATGCATTGTGCTGTCAGCCACTGGTGCTTTGAAATTGTAAATTCATTCCTTTGCAGTGCAATGAAGGTTGAGCACTAAGCATGTCCATACTCATTTCTTTTCCAGTACTGGCACAATGGTACTTTTGGCCAATGGTGGACAGCTGGTCTTTAATGCTGAGTGCTGATTATGTTGACTGCAAGGAAGGCCAAGCATTCATGAATTTTGTATGGAAATGCTTTAGTCAATCCCGGACTTGTATTTGCTGCGTGATCCATAGCAGTGGCCCACTCTCACAAATTCCATCATTCCACACTTGCTGTTTCTTTGCATCTGCATATACATTCATTATAATTCCTAGATCCCCAATCTAAATGGTTTGTTCTACTTGTTACTAGCTATCTTAGATGCCTAATCATTACATATACCCTACACTACTATAAAAGCCAGCTTGTCTACAGTATGTAGAGTATCAGTAGGGCAGTCCTTCTTGAATTGATACTTTAACCTTGTCATTTGTCTGGCCAAGCACTCAGTAAGTTAAATTTCCACAAAACTAACTTTTCCCTGTCTGCTTGTGCTCTTGTACTGTGTAGTAATTCTGTTGCAGATACATTACAATTACCTATGAACTTGATTTAAGTGTAGAATTGTGTAAGACTGGGAACTGTGTTGCAGGTAACTGGGACCAAAGATCCCTAGCCTGTGACCAGTACCAAACCCATGGGAACCCAGCACCCATCTTGCAGGTAATTTACCTGCTAGTTGACCTCCAGGTAACAGAAAAAAAATACAAGAAATTAAATAAAACTCTCTTACATCAGTTATTAAATGAAAAATTGATTTATATAGAATTGACTATAAATACCTACTACCTAGCATGAAAGTAACATGTAGTGTAGTGGAATCAAGGATTTGTTATGTCCTGTGAACTGTCTACAATTAGAAAACTTGTACCTATACTGTATTATTATACTAATAATCATAATCCACAAGACATTATATCAGTAAGTTCTGTAACTTAAATTGAAGTTTAAAAAAAGTAACTTTGCACACACTTGTTTATTTCATATGCTGATGAAGATGCTCCACATGTCTGTCAGATGATGAGCATTGTCATGGCAGGAATTGAAATTGCCTTAATCATTGGTGACTCTCTCATGGATGACCCATTTCAACATGGCAGTTCAATCATGATATTGATGACCCGATCACACAATGTGGGTACTACAATATGCAATCCGAGCACTAGGGCCTTCACATTCCTTCAATTTGTCTTTAAAAGGTCTTGTAGTTTGTTTATGAACAATATAAATCACTCATTTTTCCTGCATTCTTCTTTACCATCCTGATTCCAGTTATACAGCTAGTGCAGCATGTATAAGCAACTTACATCAGACTTTCATTAGTATTCAGGCACCTAAACTGTCAGTAAACAAATGAAGAATAAGATTCATGAATTTTTCACATGGCTGAACTATGGGCTTGATGACATTTATGGAGCCAGGTTAGGCATATCAATTGATGTTTCTTGCTTACAACTTGACACAAAGTGGGCCAACATTAATGTATGATGGGACTCCTGCCCTTTTCAGTAATTGGAACAAATTATATACCTTGAGGATCCTGGATCATCAATGTAATGAAAACTAACTAAAACTTTATAAATTGCAAAAATTAAATCAATTCAAAATTGCCTGCCTTGGATCAGGCACAGAATTGTCAGAGCAGAAACTCAGCATTCCATTCCATTCCATGCACTTGTAGCCTGAGTGACCTGTATTGGCCACTAGGGAAATCATAGACTCTGTGTGAAAAAAATACAACTTTTAGTTCAAAACTTTCTGCTGAAGCACAACACACAGCCTTGAGGCTTGCAGAAATCAATGTGCTGAGACATATCTGGATGGAAAGCTTCAGAGCACTGATAATTTGATTTTTTGTCCATGGCTCAAAAGGTAACAAACACTAGATCCTGTGTTTTGTTAGTTCAATTAAGTGGTACTAAAAGGACTGTAGTGAGCCTGAGCTGTCAGTCAAATCTGGAGAAGACCTATTGTATTCATAAGGGTAGCCAAATGACAGTACATGTTTAGAGTACCTTGTGAGGCACCTATGCTCTAAGTCCTGAGTGCACTATGCGGGACTTCAATGACTGTCTGGGTCATGGTGGGCAAAGTTCAATCAAACTTGTAGAACACAAGATGGCCTAGGTCAATGAAGGACTTTACTCAGAAGGGGAAACATTGCACATATGCTCTTGTAGTCTAACTGTTCAGCAGTAGGTCTACAAACCTGAAAGTTCAGCGACTCTGGTCAGGCAAAGGAAATGACAGTCACATGGAAGTCACAATGGACTTCAATGAGTCTCAAAAGTTGATGCAACATGGTTCAACAAACATGAGGCTAAACTCAGGTCTAGGCATCCTTGGCAATACTATTATTAGCAGCAAAGGCATGGAGCAAAACAAAAAGATGAGCCAGCCAAGTAGAAGGGGAATAATCCCATTAGCTATCAAATGAAAGAAAAGATGTGACTCAATGAACCCTTGATAAGAATCTAGGATGACTTGAGTTGACAAGCAATCCCAAAAAGCTGATAGGCTGCAAGATGGCTGTGGACCAAGTGGAAGTAGGTTCAGACTTCAGCCTGTGGCTGATTGATAAGTCAACAAGCTAAAAAGGTAACTCATCAAAGGGAAAAGAATGAAAATAATTTATTCTATGAGATTTAATCAGGCCTATTGATAAATATGGAAGTACCTTGGTTTGTATGAATATTAGTAATGTTGTAGATATTATAATTTGTATCAGTATAAAGATGTAACTGTATGTAGGAGGAATCTCAGTTTTGGATATTGAACCTATCTCAATTTGCTAGAGTGGTGAAAAATCTATGACAGGGTTAAAGCATCTTAGCCATTAATAGCTACAATCACTCACATTGGCCACTGGACTCAGTTGGTTAGGAAATTCTGTTTGAAACTCCCAGAAACTAGACTGCAAAGTTGTTGACATATCTTGAGGAGAGGGACTGGATATAGGGTGAACCTCATATGGACCTCACCTCCCCAGCATATACCACCCAAGCTCTAGTCTATGAAGTTGTAGGTTGAACAGTCAGTGACTTGTTAGCTAGTCTGCAAGTCTGAAAACATTGCGCCCACTTGAATAATAGTAGAGTGTGTAAAAACCTGCAAAGTGACCTACAGACTGCACTGTATAAGCCTTGTTGGTGGTTCTTGCTCAACAAAGGAACTGAAGTGACCTGTGGACTGTGCTGTATAAGCTTCTAGTATCTGAGTGACCTTGGAATTGCACCCAATAATCTTGAAGACAGGTGAACTCTGATTAAGCCAGCTAAGCTTGTGGTGGTCTGTTGCTTTGACAATGCCAAGTGAGTGAACTTCTCTATAGGAGACTAAGCTCATCTACCCTCCCCACACCCCTCTACACTTATTCTGTACCATAGTGCATCCAATGAAGCTGCAAGGCAAGTCTACAACACATCCTTTTGTTTCACTGGTTGCTTCCTTAAGGTGTTCACTGAAAGGGAACCTTTGACAACCTCCTTACTCACATATTCTACCTGTCAGTCTGATCTGATTGGGTTAAAAGTGGTTCTTTGCAAAGCTCACAACTAGCCAAGAACACACTTATTAGCACCCCAGCCACAATTGGTTCCAAGGTGACCACAGGTAACCACTACACAGCAGCATTGTATTAGAGGTTATGGACACTAGTTAAGAGAATAGTAGACAGTGCACACAGCACTGAAGTGATCACACAGATCAAAGGAGAGAAAAAGTGCCACTAGATTGTTCATGTATGTAGGTGGCTTTATATACAAGCACACAATGTTATACATCAGCAAAAGTACTTCAAAGCCTAGGCTCACTTTGATTCCTTCTGGGAAACCTGGAGCCTCCTGGGCTACCTGGTAGACCCAGGGTGCCAGAGTTGCCCAAGGTTGCCAGGAGATACCCCCCAAATCCTGTGCACACTCAGGCAAATTAAAGTAGCTCAAGGTATTGTGGGAATCTTTGAGCAGCCCTGAGAGCTCCCTGTGTATCTCTGAGTATCCCTGAGCATCCCTGAGCATCCCTGAGCATCCCTGAGCATCCCTGAGCATCCCTGAGCATCCCTGGAAGGTATCTGCTTATGTTAAAATCAATCTTGTAACCCTAGATAAATATCTAAACTCCTGTATATCTCATCTCAAATATGTTTTGAGCAACAAGGAATATACATTAACTTGATTACATAATACAACAGTAGAAATATAACTTGAAGATGAGATGGGTAAGTAGACAGACATTCAGTAAGCAGGAAAGTAAATGCAGTGTCAAGAAGATCAATCTAAGGTGATTAATCAGTATTAAAGAAGGGGAAAAAAGACAAGAACTCACCCAAGATAATAGCCCTCCTCTCTACACAGGTCCTTGCCCTCAAACAGCAATATAGGCTTCAGGTGCAAATGTAGGATGTACAAAATGAATCTAAGATATTCAATAAGCATAAGGAATCAAAAGTGATAGAAAGCTCACCAGGGCATGTTCTATT
>KN834796.1:84021-159758 GCA_000827265.1 Collybiopsis luxurians FD-317 M1 | reverse complement strand
TAATCAGTATTAAAGAAGGGGAAAAAAGACAAGAACTCACCCAAGATAATAGCCCTCCTCTCTACACAGGTCCTTGCCCTCAAACAGCAATATAGGCTTCAGGTGCAAATGTAGGATGTACAAAATGAATCTAAGATATTCAATAAGCATAAGGAATCAAAAGTGATAGAAAGCTCACCAGGGCATGTTCTATTCCATCCAGTAGATAGTCAAAAACTTGCCCTAATCCTCCTTAATGTCCCTCAACATCCAAGACTATGCTATTTCTCAGAGATATAGCATGAGAAATAAGATATGAAAAGTATAGGGCAACTGAAGTTCATTAGACATGGTAGTTAAGGGGAGAGAAGGAATGGAGTCAAAAAGAGGGAGTGCACAAAATTTCAACCAAAAGTCACATGATTTCATGTGCTTGAGTCCACAAGCAGGTGATTGCCATTTTTTAAATAAAAAATCATGCCACTTCTTTAATTTCAAAAATCATGTCATTTTTTTAAAAAATTTCTGTGACAAGGCACCACTGTAGGTGTAATAATGACTTAAAACTATTATTCAGGCTCAGAGTAAAGGGTGTGTAATCAGCATAATTAAGCACAAGCTCATGCCAAAAGATATTTCAAGTTATGGCCCATTAATTGTGCCAATGCTGTGAACAAGTTTTTTATATAAATTTTATATTATGTTTCAGGCACACCAACATATCTCCCAGGGGTGCCCAGGGATACCCAGGGATGGCCCAGAGATGACCCAGGGACTCTCAGGGAGACCAGGATTTGGACAAAAACCTGGGTAGCCCTGCATCAGGAAAAATGCTCTGGGCCCAGGCCTCCCAAAGATCTCTGGAGACACCCCCTAATTCCTAGGGATCCCCAGGGACCCTGAAAGACCCCAGAGCAATCTCAAAGCTCCAAAAGATTCTAGGAGAGATCTGAGATATTCCTGGGATCCCTAGGATTTTGGGGGTGTCTCCAGAGACCTCTAGGCAGCCTGGGCAAAAGGTAATTTTCCTGATGTGACAAACTAGGCTGCCTAGAAGGCCCAACGTTACTCAGGATTTGGCAAAATTCCTGGGCTGCCTTAGGCACCCTGGTCTAAGGGTTATTTTGCTGATGTACATAGTAGACCATTGGCTAGATAAAAGATAGATGAGAACATGTAACTAAGTATCATGGGAACTAGTATACAAGAATGGGTATATGTGATAGGAACCATGAGAACTGAGATGGGAAGGAGAGACAAGATATAAGTACACTACAACTAAATATAGAACAATGTGAGATGGTAAGGGAACATAAATATAAGTATAGTACAACTACGAGAAAGTGTTCCATAGATAGATATATCCAATTGTACATTGTGAATACCTAATTATAATCCAATACATTGGCCCATTTAGACCAGCAGGGCCTCAAATTACTGGATGCTGTGATCAAATAGTCTACAAAAAAAACCTGGAAGCTTCTGTTTAAAAAGACCAGTCTTATTGTTTGACTTTTTGACTCCAAAATGGCATCCTCACAATCTTCTGTAACTAGTCTCCCACCTGGCATTACTGCAATGTAGGTTTCAAGTGCAACTGTACATTGTGGCTCATGTCTTATCCATGCACTTAGCACTGGACCCTACATACTGTATCACTCACTATATGTGTTCAGCTTATTAACCTACATTGGTTGTAGATTCTCAGGCATTTGGCATTGTATTTCACATTTGGAATACTTTGTGTTCAGTTATATATGTTTGAATGACTGCTTTATGTGTTATACTACCATATCATGACAGATATCTATCATATCGCCTTCAGAGGGTCAGATCACCTGTGGCTTCAAATCTTAGGTAGCTACATTAATCAATTATTTTTATCTATCCTGACTTAAAAAAATTTTGAGTCTGCATAACAGAAGTAGTTTTTCAAGTGTTGGAAACATATACTGCTTGGTGGGGCTTTGGCTCTGGATGGGGTATATTGGATCACATGATCTTCTTTCCTCCAGAGGCAAATCCTCTACCCATGCATTTTACTGCTGGAGAATTATCATGCTTGGAAGGAGTCATATTATCCCAGTCATAATCAGTTTGGTAAGCTGTCAGTTTTATATTGAAATTATCTGTGTCAATGTTCTCTTTCTAGATTTCTGCTGCCCAGCTGGCTCTATCCATTTATATATCAGTCATGGTATGGAAATAAGTCTCCTTTTCAATTCCAGGATCAACCGCTAAGTGACTAAGTCTATATCTTAGATTCTGAAGGTACTTGACATGCGGCAGCTCATTCGTGATTTCACTGCAGCTATTTCAGTAAGAGCTTCCTGTCATTCTAATATAATCTAGTTATAATGGAAATATAAGGCTTGGATTGTTTGTTCAGCAGTGGCAGATCCACTTACTACAGTTGGTGGGCCTTTTATTCCAAAACTCAGGCAACTCTTCTAATAGGCAAAAAAGTAATGATGCTTTTCATGCTCAGGGAATGCAAAAAGACTACTTACAAACAGACCATTACATGTGTGGAGAATGCCATTAAGTACATTATTGAAACTGGTGCTATTACCGTGATTGTAATGCTCGTGGAATTGGCATTCTTTTTGGCGCTGCCAAAGGAAACCTACAATTACGTGATGTAAGTTCTTTTCGTCAACTGGACAAGTTTTGATTATTCTCAACCAAGGGTTGCTAGTTTTTTTAGATGTGGAAAAGTTTATGCAAATTCCCTGCTAGCCAATCTGAAATCCAGGATCACGTTTTTATCATCAGGCACAGCCCACCTGTACCAAAGCAATTCGGATCTCCGAAGCATGGTCAACAATAGTTTATGGCCTGTATCAAGTGACACAAAACAAAAACATGAGAGCCCTACAACAGCTAGTCACAGTCAACGGTTTGGAGCTCAGAATGTGGTTCTGCACTCAGCCGCTGAATTTGTAAGTGGTTGTATCTTTTGACTGCTGCTCAATGCTCATTAAAGGTGTATCTACCTACAGGATCCTGATGGGGCATATGAACTTGCCAAACTTGAAGGACCAAAGACTGTTCATCAATTTCCTGGCCAAGATAATGAAGTTTAGCATGCAATGCTACTTATTCCTTATTACACATGCTGGAGTTTCCAATGTCACAGGTGCCACTGTTAGCAATCTTGCACAGTTGCCACTTTTGCTTCCATTAGCTTGAGAGATTGATATCCTCTTATTTGCCTCTTATCTATTTGTTATTGGATTGATGTACTGCCACTGTGTATAGCTAGATAGTTCAACCTATCGACCACACAACATCCTATGTTTTATGACAAGTGATTGTGTTGATGGAAGCACAACAAGTGCCTCACCACTATTTTGAAACACAAGATCTGAGAAGCATCGTGCACTTCCACTTTAGTTCTCCTTGAACTTCTCCTCCTTCCTGGAGTCTTGAAGTGCCTTTTCTTTTGTCCTCACTTTCTCTTGTTTATTATCTTTCAACAAGCTTCTACAGACTCTCACCTCTCAACCAGACATAAGCTGCACCCTCTGGATTTATAAGCATGATTGGGTTGTCAGGACTCAGCAGCAGTGACCACTGTGTGACAGTAGCTCTCTGATTGAGCACAGCACAGGACTGTTTCCCTTGTCAATCCAAGTTCATACCAGAGCCTCTGAGATATTTGACTTGCAAGAAGCTGGCAGCTGTAGTTTTGCAATCCACTGACAAACAACTCACAAATTGCAGCTTAAATACTAAGTAATCTGAAAATTTTGAGTCAAAGTAAGATGTTTGACATTTAATATACGGCATTCTGCAGGTGTAATCATACCTATTACCAATACCTTTCAAATGTGTTGCTTTGCTTATAATACTCCTACCCTCTCCTGTAACACTTGACTTACCACATCAAACCTTCTCTTGACCTTTTCCAAGTATTCTGCGGAGTTGGTATCCGGCATATTTCCTGTTGGAACATCAAGAATGAATGAAGGCGCATAGAGCGGAAATCCAGAATGTGATGGATCATCTGGAATGTGGGTCGATATGGGGATGGGTTTGCCCAGCTAGTGAGAATAATAGAGGTGGTTCTTTAATGAGAGATAAAGCTAATTTGGAATCCCAACTCACAATGATAGATGTAAGATAGCTCCAGGCTCTTGCTGCATTCGGTGAATTATACCCACCTCCACCAAGGAAGAGTTTTCTTCCTTTCCAATTATCAACAATGCGTGATATACACCAACCCAGGGAACCTTTCTCTTCGACATCCAAGCCCCAGTTAAACGCTTTGCATTTGGGATCCCCAGCGAGTCCGTCGACCCCACATTGAATTACAATATAGTCTGGCTTGAAGATGTCTTTTATGCGTTCAACAATTGACCAAATGGTGAAGTAAGTATGATTTGAGGCGCCGAGGAGAAGCGGGATTGAGAGGGTAAATGGATCAAAGGTCGAAATAGGAGATGAGTCGACTGAGGGGAGCTGGGCTAGTGGAGAGGAAGGAAAGAACCCAGGAGCGGCATGATGAATACTGAAGGTCTACGTATTTCAATTAAGGATATCCCAAGGAATGACTGTAAAGAACGAGGCATACCAAGACCTGAGGCGAAATGACATTAGAAACTGGCGTGTAAAACGCCTCTGAAACACCGTCTGAAAAATGAACGTCGAGGTCAAGGTACATCACTCGAGGCCTTCTCTGCTTCTGGGCGGTTATAGAATCGATGTTCGAGTCATTTAGTGACACTAACGGCGGCAAGGGTTGGGCTTTCCGCAAAAGCAGGATAGCCAGCACGCAGTCAGCAACATAACAGAAGCCAGACGCGCGATATTTTTGTGCATGATGTCTATAAGCCGGAGACGGGTCGTTGACACGCGACAAAGGAATAGTAAACGGATCATCACCAACCTCCCGCCGTCCCAATTTATCGCAATGTCCGCGTAATTCAGCTTTAAAGCGTTCGCTGCGGTCAGAGTAGCTCCGGCTACCAATCGAACATATTCTGAAAGGCTCTCAAACCTCGGACAGTCGTCTTCGAGTCCAAATTCAGTCAACTCCGTAGATTCCAGAAGGTCTGAACTGGTTCGTGTCTGCAGAATGACATCTAAATAACTACGGGCATGATAGACCCCAAGTTCATCATCAGTAGCAGGTTTAGGTTTAACGACCTGGAGTCGTCTAGATGAGGGGTATTCGGGAGATAAAAGTCCGAAAGCCTTGACAAGGGAATGAACGAGGAGAGATCTACCGGGATTGGATGGGAGTCGCGACGAATACTTGATGAGGATTAGCGGCAGGCTTTTTTACGTATCTGTGGTTACTCACCTTTACCAGATCTTGAGAGACAATATATACTACTTGTTCCAGGGTTGCAGAGCTCATTGGAGACAAACGGCAAGATATTGGGCAGCGTAAGCGAGGTACGCGGTCAAGCCTGTAAGCGCCCAAGCGACGCGAAACTGTTTCACGTGCTTCCCTAAGTGATCTTCCGTCTCGACCGAGATATTTGTACCTCTACCTCGCGGAAATGTAGATTCAATTCCTTGGCTCCTTGAGTTTATTTATCCAACTCAGTACTATCAGACTCGAACTTTCTCGTTATTGCGAGTTTCGGGAGTATCTCTTGGATGTCTTCCGGCATCGTTTCGGGTACTAACGAGGTCGGACTTTCGATAGCACTGATGAGTACGCGGAGCGAGACAGTAGTTATTGTGGCAACGAGGAGCTGGATTGGAATTGACGTCAGGGTTGACCGCAGTGTTCAAGGATTAACTTTCGATTACAGGACCGACATCTCGGCTTTGCATTCAAGGTCACTGGCTACGGTGACACTGCTCCTGCGGTATCTTGTTTGACTCGACATTTACTCTTCTTTGTACCCGATCTGGCCCCCTTTCCTGCTTGCTCGATGGAGTCCTCGCAAAATGTACCGTATACTCTCTCACTGCGGCAGGTGTTTGGACTCTGTCTTTTGGCTGAGATCCCCAATTGGGTTTCCCTCGACTCTTTTCTATAGCCAGTTCTAAACCGGAGGCCGTATTCCCCCAACTATCTTCTCTGAAGCGCAGCCACCTACACATCCACATCCGCTTCCTTCGCCGCATCAGTCTTTACATTTTAAGACCCTGCCAGCTGTGCAAACCCTCATTCTCTACGAAACGTCCCGGACCCGCACAAACGTCGAGATTCGCGGATAAAGCATCTGATGCCAGGTGTCACTCTCATTCATACGTCGTTCGCACTCGCTTGGTAGGGCATTTTGAGGATTGTACGATCCGGCGGAACGTTTGATCTTACTGTGAAAGAAGGCTTCGGCTTCGGAGTCATGTCACCCTGTTTACAAGAAACCGTCAGATGTATGATGGTACCCCGAACAGGTTCCCATGTCGTTAACGCCATCAAGGCTTTAGAGTCCAGGAAATGGTGCTTCACTCAAGGCTTCGCTGTGACTTTTTCGAGTTCTGTTTGAATCAATTCTTTAGTAATGTAGTAAGTACGTGGGTAGGTCTACATGAACACGTTATGTTTACTGACTATATTGACCAATTTTCACCAATGCAAGAGCTCATTTATTATTTTCCAGCTCTGGCGAAAGCAGCCGACTACATAACACTTGCTCGGGAACCCGATGATGATGGTCGCACCTCACTTGGCCTCGCGACCGCGCAAAGGTTATACAACGCATGAGAGGTACTTCCAAAATTAAACATTTTCCTTGATAGATCTGATTTCGACCGTACATGTGCGTGAGTGCCTCAATAGAAGTCCGGGAGAAGGCAATTTGAACCGAATTCAAAGGCAGTGCAGTATTCTGCGAGCATGACATGGCTCTATTTCCATAGTAGACAGAATGAAATATTCTGGCCAATTAGAAAATAACCTGAGAATAAGTGATGGAGACAACGAAGGGCGCATGACAGTGGATTACCGTTCTTGATACCTATTCCTAATCGGTCCTGTATCTTCCGCGCCATTCATCAACAGTTCATTTCATCATGTCCTCGGATGCCAGATGACTAACGTACCGTAACTTCAATCGCTCATAAAGTATACAGTGCCGTTGTCTACGCTCCTTTCCCTTCTCACTGTCCATCACCTACTATGCCTTTCGTTCAAGTCTCCACTTCTACAGGAAAGACTAGATTCCACTATACGATTAGCACTCCGACATGTGCAAACGCAGAATCAATCACTGCTGGCCTTCCCGTGTTACTGTTTTTCCATGCAATGGCATTTCATGCTGTCTTTCACTGTACGTGTCCCAACGCGTAGAGAAGCGCGCCACACTCAAAAAATCTGTCGCCACATACAGCTCAATTTCGTGATCCATTATTGAGAAAATTCAATCTGGTCACATTTCATCTTAGGTTTCACGGTGATACAACCTGCGATACAGTTCCAGAGAAGTACGGTGCTGAAGACGCTGCTGAGGATGCCGTCGCGTTAATAGTAAGCTTCAAACAACAATGTGCTAAGCCGCTGTTATTGGAATAAGTTCTCTATAGGATGCTCTTCACCTGCCACCTTGTCACTTTGTTGCGATGGACATTGGCAGCATGATTGCAATGCAAATTGCAGTTACGAAGCCTGAAAAGGTTCTTTCACTCTTTATCATGTCTCATCTCTGTATGGAAGAGGTAGATTTCGATGGTTTTAAATGTATGTTTGACTAATTGTTGCGTCATATAGCTCCCTGAAGTTCGTCGGGCAAGAACGGAACTGTACGATTTGTGGTTCTCAGACCTTCCGGATGCACATATGGATGTCGCTTTAGGCTATTCACAGTACACCTTCAGTAGTAATATTTCAAATCTGGCCCAAGCGTATGTGTTAATAATAATCAACTTGTTATACCATGAACAACTGACCAAACTCTCCTAGACTGACCGATTACAGTGCTTTTGTAAACCTCAAGAATTGGGATCAGGATCATAAAAAGGAGTATCGTCTGGCAACTTATAACTTCTTTGTTCAACGTGGAAGTTATACACGAGAGGCACTCTCACGGATAGCCTGCCCAGTAAAACTTGTCCAGGGGAGTAATAGTTTAGTCTATCCAGAAAGCTATACTCGGAACTTTGTGCGCAACTTGAAGCAAGCAGGAGTGAATGTGTCATGGCTCCGAGTTCCGAATGCACCTCATTATTTATGTGTCGATTATGGACCGGAGTAAGTTCTTTTGATATGGTTCTTGCTGAAGGTAGTGAGTGATATACTATCTAATAGGGTGAACTGGGAAATCCATGATTTTGTTTTGCACACCATGGACAAAGCCAGTATTCCTACAGCTCCTAGAAATGTTTCATCACCCTGGGACAAGATTCTGCGTGAATGGGGCTGGACTCCAGAAAAGCGAAATGAATTTGACGATGATGATATTACCATTTCATTTGTGGGTTATTTTCTGTTCTCATCAACCTTCCAAAGAGATTCATGAATAACTCAAAAAGCCGTCACCTCCTGGCTCACCTCCTGGCTCACCTTATACTAGCTCAAACTATACTAGCTCTATTGAGGACAATGGAAGTGTACCTTCTGAGCCTTCAGAAGTTGATACGGAAGAGTCGATGCAGTAAGCACTTATTCAGAGGCCTCGCGAAGTCAAACTCTTCCTGGACTTTTGTCATACATTCAATACATCTCACTATGCATTTTTTGGAAGGAGACTTTAGAAGTATCTGAGTTCTTATGTGGACGAGAACAATCTAGGAGCAAGATAAAATCAAACGCTCAATCTGTATACATACACTATAATATGGAGATATTTGGACTACCTACTTTACGAGCTCTCACGATCAAGAATAGAATGGGTCGGATAATCTTTTACTACTCTGATTCACGGAAGCATCCCAGCGCGTAGTTTGCGGCAGTCAAAGCCTGCCATATTCAGTTTAACCTGCAAGCTTTTGACCTCAAATTTTACGCCAGCTAGTAGCCATCTGAATGTCTGCGAATTTCGTATAACCCGCTGACGAGACGTGCTCTACCCAGAAGGTTACGACTCGAGGGCGAGCATAAAGGGGAAATCGTGAAGACCAGATATGTGCAAAGTTTGTTTTTCTATATTCGTCCATGAGCTCAAGAAGTCATTGGAATTTGGAGGACCGTTGGACAGGATGTGGACGCGGTTAAGCTCGAAACCGTATATATTCCCACACTCAACGCTTCTATTTTTGTAGTTCATGTACAGATTCAGAGAGAGCCCTGGCCTCCGCGACTGTTACTCTCGGTGATCTCGTTTACTGCCATGGTCAATTCCAGTCAAGTCAGTGACTAGACGAACTCCCAGCTTTTTTCTTTCTTCGCTGATGGGCCCATATTCTCAGTGCGAAACAGTATTTTTGGGGGGCCTGCCAAAGTGTGAAAGAGAAGATATCGTGCAGTTGTGTGCTGGAATAGGAACAGTCGTTTCGACGCGTATAAGGTTTGGAGAGTCTGGATACAGATTTTTCTCGGTATTTCTGACGTTCATCCAAGGCCTGGTTATGCGTTTATTGTGGGTACACTAGTTTTGTTTCAACAAGTTGGTCTGATTCAGCTGTGCAGGATTTTCTCGACAAAAAAGATGCCCAGTGCTGTATCGACAAGCTTGATAGGAAGGTCTTTAAAGGGAAGGAAATCTCTGCCGACTTTGCGCGCCACCGCTCTCAGACTTTCGAGGAAGACAAATGCCTTCGATGTGGTGTACTCGGACATTCCCAGAGGTGAATTTTTTCTTTCTGTCCTCGATATGCACCTTGTAATTCTTTCCAGCGAATGCGCCCGGGAACTGGGTTCATGTTTCAACTGTGGATCTGCGAATCATCAACGAAGGTCAGTTGAGTGTTTCTGGACCTGAAAGTCGTCATTCAATCAACATGAATTCTAGAGAGTGCCCACATCGGTTCATGTAAGAAATCTCTGCTAACACTTTCCAGTAAGGAATTACACATTCATTCCCCTCTCCCCTCCCCATCTACTCAGTCCGAGAAACGTGAAAATTTCCCTCAAAGCGAACTCTTTTCAAGCTCGAGGCGACCATAAAGACGCTCGCGACGATGAAGGATTCGATATATCTCCTACAACTAGCTCTCAAGCGCAAAACTCTGGCTCACGCTATTACGACTGGGATGTCCAACCTTCTCCACCTTCTCCCGATCGCTATGCCCCCCGGTGAGTGTTGTGTCTTACGCCTTGCGGTGTTACCTAATTGTCCACTCTCCCAGAACCTACGATGACAGTTATGGCTGTGAAGATCTTGAAGGATGGCGACATATAAGAAGCCGTAGCCCTCACCACCGTAATTGCAGCAAAGACCCAGACACTCATTATTCCGAACGTTCTTCCCAGACCCATACTAGCCCTGTCGGTTTTCCTCGAAGTCAGAGCCCTCGTTCTCACATGAGGAAGGATCGACACTATGCTGGTTATTTGGATCGCCAATACGACTACAGACGCGACGATTACTACGACTCGCGCCGTCGACATCCTTCCCGCTCGCGCAGTCCAGCTTCACGACACTATAAGATTCGACCAAGATCGGTGTATTACTCGGATGACTATTTCGAAGCGAGTGTGCCGCTTTCTGTTTCTGGGAGTGACGGCTAGCCAATGCTGAGGTGCCGTTTTATTGCGGGAGAGAGGTGTGTTACGGTACGAGTGAATGACGAGCAGAATCTGCTATATATCTTGCAACAGATCTTCCGTGAACCGAAGACGTTTATGTACATACTTGTAACTGTTCTTTTGTGAATTTGCTTTTCGCTGGCCCTTCTGCGGTCCGGAAGCTGTATATAATCCTCTACTTCAGCATAGCTATCTGCTACTCCTAATTCGAAAGCTATCTTCCATAGTAGGTAAACATACCTTTTGACAGTAAATGCTGCTCGGGCGCAGAAGTAGATCTTACCGTAACTTTGTTGCTATTGGTCGGTATTTCTTCTGCATGTAGATGAAGTGATTGAGAAGAAGATGAGAAATGTGCTCCATACTTCTGCTCTGTACTTGCTCGGGATGTCGAGTATTTATTCTATTTCGGACATCTAGCGCTCATGAATGAACTAATCCTAAAACACGAAATGAAATTAATGAATATGAAGTGGCGGTCCCTCATACTTATGATGTCCTCAGAACTATCTGATCCCACTTTGTGCTTTGGACATATCACTCATGAAATGCTAGAAGCGTGTATATGATGTTTATCCAGAGTGCCAGTCGAACTATGGGAGACGCGACGCGCTACTTTCGCGAACTAGGTGCGTGATTTTCACGTGGCGGCAGAAAGGTGGCGCGCGCGGGCCGCCGGGGCGGCTGACCACTTCGGTTTTCTTCGCTGTCAACCGCTCAATTTCTGACCTTCCGCTTGCTTGCTTTCTTACTGGACAATGAGGTGGTTCGCACCTCCTACACGCCGAGAGATTACCCTGCTTCTATTCTGCGCCACGGTCTTCACGTTTGCTTACAACTTGGAACATTCCCTTCGTTACATTGGTTATGACTCTTCAGCGGTGCAGACGGTGTCAATTTCTCGGTCTGGGTACTCGAGTAACATTCAAGGAGATGGAAGAAAATCCTCGGGACTTAGAGACCAATTAGACGACCTGATTATTGGGAATTTTGACTGGAACGAAGAACAGGTGTTAAATGCGAATCTTGACCGAGGTCAGGCCCTAGGAGTCGGTCGCCATGATGCAATGTGGGTAGGGAAAAACGAACAAGAACGTCTTTGGCCTCCAACGAATGAACCTGGAGTCTCGGCCGGGTTTTGGCGCTGGAACGAAGACGTGCCAACAACTTCATTGGTAGAACATGTACCCGGTACGTGTTCATTCCTTTCTGCTGCCCTAATGAATCTTGTTCATGAGACGTGGCGTAGGCTACACAATCATGGACCAAGTTATCATTCTTAATAATGTTGTATATATCGTCACCGACGAACCACAGTCCTTCCCTGATGTCAACTCCATAACGGTAGAGAAATGGCAAATAATTCCGTCTGAAGATGCACGGACTATCATAGGGAGATACGGCGGAATGTGCGTAAAACTCTGCGTTTGTGGCGAAACGGCCTCTGACGGCAATGCTCAACAGAATTCACGGTGTATCATGGATGTGCACTGAGCCTGTCCCTCGTCAGTGATTATCATTGATATGTCGAGCTATCCAACTGATTTGTGCCAACCGTTCGTAGAAAACACAACTCTGTTGTCCTTATGGTCTATGCATTCGTCGTTAGAGCCCAGCACGGCGTCTCCAGCCCGCCTCATCCTCCCTCAAACTTCCGCCTTTGAAGATTCCGACCTGGACGAAAACTACGATAAGAAAAAGAATCTGGCACTACGCCTCCGTTCTGCCACAGGTTCCCATCCCTTCCTTACCAAAATCGCGTTTCCGCATATGGGAATCACGTACAAGGAAGATTGGGAGGACTATATGGGCATGGAAGTGCCGTACGTTATTCAGCGTCTCGTTATCGCTGACTATCGAGTCGCAGGCACAGACGGTCTTTCCACTGTCCTGCAGCGAGCTGCTCACGCTTCTCGTAATTGGTGGGAGCCAATACGGCATAATGTCGCTGAGTTTTTCCAGGAGTTCGATGATCAGCTCGAGAGGAACTCTATCACGTATGTTCACCGGCCTGGGGCCATGAACGTAAAAGATCACGACTCCCTCGTGCGTGCACTGAACCGGCTGGGCGAAGATCGAGATATCGATATACACTTGGTTGAGGCTCTTGACGGCGATAGGGAGAATAATGTGGACTGGGGAGGGCGTATGGCAGCTGTCGTTAAATCGAACGTGAGTTGATTCACTTTCTGCCACTTATGTTTACTTCACTGAGAAAAAACTTTTGAAGGTAATTCTCAGTGTCCAAGGTCCTGACATCCTCGACGGCGTATTCCTCAAACCATCTCCCGTGACCACCATGGTAGAGTTCTTCTCTCCAGACGTCGCGTCTAGGGAACACGAGTCGATTGCTAGAGCGCTCGGATCGAAGTATATCGCATGGTCGAATAACCGGTTCGTCTTTTCGTTGCCTGCTAATGATCCTGTGTTTGTGCTGTGTGCTGAGCG
Organism: Collybiopsis luxurians FD-317 M1; assembly: GCA_000827265.1. Classification (NCBI taxonomy): domain Eukaryota; kingdom Fungi; phylum Basidiomycota; class Agaricomycetes; order Agaricales; family Omphalotaceae; genus Collybiopsis; species Collybiopsis luxurians. Next base: position 146,743 of record KN834796.1, on the reverse strand, counting down.
GGAGTCTCGAACAGGCAATTATCCTTAGACGAAATATCTCGGTTGCCTAATGTTCAAGGCGACTTACAAGGATACGGTGTTCCCGTAGACGCGAACGCTGTTGTCGAGGCTATCCTGGATACGCTGAAACGATGAGGTGTTCGTGCCATGAGATGCGGCAGAATTTCCCTCATATTCTCCTAACTTCCGGTACCGTGGGGTCCCCGTGGATCATCACCTGGCGTCCTTTCTTGGCGCTGTATCCACTGAAATGGGTGTTCCATCATCCATATGACTACCGTCAGATGCGAAACCGAATCTTTCGTACTGGCTACGAGATTTTCATTTGGTCACAATGGCTGACTGGGCGTATATGGACAAATATCTGGACATGATCTTGCCTGAGATTTTCTAGATTGATACGTATGGCTTCTTCATACTGACTCCGTTGGCCATTGGATTGGGTCGAGTCAAGGTGATATATTGGATTTTACGCTTGTGGTTGCGCTACGCTTTCTTTGGATCATTTCGATTTCGTAGCCTGGGGAAGACGGCGGCCGAGCTAGCTTGAGGCACATCAATATGAAGCATCATCGATTTTTTCCGGAAGTTTCGGAAATGTGATGTTTGGTGTCATTATGTAGTAGGATACTGGTGGCGTTCAAGTGCCCGCCGGTTATCTTGAGCTTCTGTCAGTCGTAAAAATGGACAACGTTTCTCTAGTGGGCCCTTTATCGCCGTGGTGTCGACGCTTAGTACATTGGTTCATTGATCTCGTTCTATCCTTGCCCCACGTGCTCCGTATAGAAGTTCGCTCTACCATATCTCGATTATATAAAATATTCGACTGGCGGTGACCGCAAGGTCAAAGATTGGAACTTGTTTGCGTTACTCTGTGCCCCATTTAGCTAAAGAGCTTTCACTCGTTGAATCGTAGCGATGAAATATTAACAGCCTAGTCGATAGTCCCTCGATAAAGTTATGCTCAGCTCGCATTTGTCTGGCTTACAGTAGTTATACGGAAAGACCACGGAAGAGTTCTATACAGAGCTGGATGGTGGTTGGCGGATCATTGATTAAATAGAATATGTAACTCATGAGAAAACCCCCTATTTCCGCTAGGATGCTGTTGACCAATGCAAAATTGCGTCAAGTCGCGCTCTATAACGGCCTATTCACACATGTCCCTACTATATAAATCCGCCCCAGAGATGCCCATTCTTTTGCCGCCACCGTGCTCTGACAGCGAGGAACTCTAGCTTCAGTGTCCTTTTTTCTCTTTTCGTTATGTCGGACAAGTTAGACAAGAAGGGAGACACCTCCGAAGCCAAAGCGCCCTCTGTTCAGTCATCAGTTACTCAGGCTATCCACGAATCTAATGGACGGGGTGAATCGGCGATTCCTGCTGACAAGAAGGAGGAAGCATTGGAAGCTCTTCAAGATGATTGGGAGGATGATCCTGCTAACGCAAGGAACTGGTCTCCTGCAAAAAAATGGACCGCTGTTTCGATAGTAAGTAATCGGACGTCTTTTTTTGCGTATCCCCCAAAACTCAGTCCTGTAGGTATCACTATATACTTTTGTTTCTCCGTTATCCAGTTCGATGTTAGCTCCTGCACTTCCGCAACTTGCTGAACAGTACGGCGTAACATCACCCACCCTGACTGCTTTGATGCTCAGTGTTTTCTTGATATCGTTTGCGTTGGGTGTACGTAGTTGCTTTGCTTGTAAGTACCCAGCGGTATTCACGCGATCTCTTTAGCCTTTGGTTCTTGCACCATTATCTGAAATGTACGGACGGACTTGGGTAGGTCAACCAATACTCTCGGATTGATCGATCATTTAAATGACCTTTGCCTAGGTTCTTCATCTCGGGACTGCATTTTCTCTTGCTTTCAACCTCGGATGTGCATTCGCACCTACTTCGGGTTCATTTATTGGCTTCCGTTTCCTCAGTGCGTGTTTAACCTGGCGACGTCCTTTCACTCGATGTGCTGATGTAGGTTCTCACCCAGGTGGTTTTTCTGGGAGCGCACCCATAGCCTGTGGTGGTGGTTCAATAGGCGATCTTTTTTCAGAACGTGAACGGGCGTCAGCCATGGCAATTTACAGTCTGGGTCCTCTTATCGGGCCTGCTGTCGGGCCCATCGCTGGAGGCTTCATCGCCCAAAATATTGAACCCAAATGGGTATTCATAATTCTCGCTGTGCTATGTGGGGTTTCGCTGCTCATTGGTGTCCCTCTGCTCCGAGAAACATATGCACCGGTTATTCGAGTACGTCTGGCTCGTGCTCAAGGTGACGAAGAAAAGGCAAAGAATTTGCATGGACCCGTATCGGATATCAGCAAATTGCACTATCTCTGGCTCAACCTAACCCGGCCTGCCATCTTGCTGACCAGGAGTTTTATTTGCTTCATTCTGAGCTTGTACATGGCTTTGTACGTTCATCCTTGACCCTGTATTATGTGTGGCTTTCCCTGATGGTTTGAGTTAGCATGTACGGTATCTACTACCTCATGTTCACAACCTTTCCCGGTGAGCTTATTTCTTATCCTTTCCCTATCGCCGCGACCTCATACTTTCAATTTAGACCTCTTTAGTACTGTGTACGGCTTCAATACCGGTGTTGGAGGGCTGGTGTATCTTGGTTTGGGCATTGGATTCTTGGTGGCTACACTATTTGGAGCACGGACCGCTGATCAGATTTATCATCATGTGTGTAGTGGTATTCGCTCTCTTGGGTTACAGGATTCTCATTCGTCTCTCTTATAGTTGGCGCAAAAGAATGGCGGCAAGGGTAAACCAGAGATGCGTATACCAGCTCTGGCATTTGGATCATTGTGGGTTCCTGTCGGATTGTTGTGCGTAATTTTTCCCGCCCTATTCATCGCTCTGGGTATAGAATCTAATATTCGTACAAATCACAGCTGGTACGGTTGGTCTGCTCAAGCTCGAGTTCACTGGATCATGCCTATTATTGGTTCCGGCATTTTCGGTTTTGGTGAGTCGAGCTATCCTTCGGTGATCTGTGTCATTGATCGAAGGAACGTTTCTTCTAGGTATGATGACTACGTTGTACGTGATGCTCGTGAGGAAACGATGTTCCACTAATCTTAACAACCTTTTTCCGTTTTAGCTTGCCCATTCAGCTATACCTCGTCGACGCTTTCCAATATGCCGCAAGTGCGTTAGCTGCCGCTTCTGTGAGCTCCACCTTTCATCAATGATTTTCATTCTTTCTTATCACTCCTTACGCCTAGGTGATGCGGTCGTTACTCGGATTTGCATTCCCGCTCTTCGGATCGCAGATGTATGGTGCTTTAGGTTACGGAGGTGGAAACTCTCTTCTTGGTGGTGAGTTTCAGATTTGCTTGATGCAACGAGATCGTCGGTCCTGAATACTCATCTTTTGCAGGACTTGCCATCGTGCTCGGTATACCATTCCCAATTTGGATTTACTACAAGGGCGAAGCTATGCGGGCTAGAAATAAGCTCAGTCGGCCGTCATGAGGAAGGAACGATGAAGATGAAAAAAAGCAGAGTTGAGAAGCATCGTGATAATAACCCTCAAGACTATTTTTTTTTTTTTTTCCTAGTTACCTGATCTACGCTACCCCTTTTTACTATCGAGCGAGCTGGCATCCGCCGTTTTTGCATACTTGTATATCCTCGCCTTTTAGACGATATCTACAAACTACAATAATGTTCATTGCATTACTTTAACGACATGGTATACGCATCTATAATTTATATACAAGAAATATGAGATAAATTTCGTACAGGATGGACTTCCGATTTATACGTAGTATGTATGATGTGTATGTACAGCTGCTTTCACGAACTCTACTTGAATGACAATGAATCTGATCCGACATTTGTCGTTGACTCCGGATCCGCGGATCGTCGTCGCGTCTAGTTACTATTTATTAATTCATTCCTGTTTTCGCTTTGATTCACCACGAGCTGGCAATTTCCATCTGCAACAGCCTGGTCGGGTCAGTTCTTAAAATCTTTTGAGGCTCATGAAAAAGTTTTTCCAAGCCCTATCAAACAATCGGAATGAATGATTAAATGATCATCTCAAGCTGTTGATGGCGAAAGAGGGTTTGAGCGAAAAGGGTGACAACGGAGTTAGTGACTTCAGAATACCTCAATTCTCCTAGGAAGACGCTGACAGCTGTCTCACGACAAGTTGAACGCTGGCGCTGTATCCTTTGCTTCTTACTTCCACACTCCCTTCATTCCTTTCGATACGTTCCTCAACCGTAGCGAGGATGGTTCCCCGGCACTCGCGCTTTCTATACCTGGCCTTTGCCATTACGATGTTCCAAACTTTGATTCCTTCTGTCTTTGCACTATCCATTCCTTCTGAAATTATCTTGGAATCTTTCGATAGCAAAAGCGATCCATTTCTTTTGCCACCACAGCTTGCGATGGTTAGCGCAAGTGACGACGAAAAGGCTTCCGGTAGGCTGGTGTGTAATTTCTTCGAGTATTCAGGATTAAAATATCGAATTCCATGCTTTCGCAGATGTTTTTGGCACAGCTACCGGAGGGGAGAGACGCTGTACCAGGACACCCGGTAGGCACGTCTTCGTCAGCGCGACACTTGCTCTCTCGAATTTTATTTGTTTACGCAGTCTGCGCCAGCGCCTTATGGAACGGCATGTCTGAACTCCCAGTTGTCCGAACCCTCCAGGACGTCGGTGATAATAGTGCCTGACCGCCTGGAAGCCTAAGGTGCGAAATCCTTTGCGGCCCTTGCTACAGAGGACGTGACACTCACTGGGCTTGCGGGTATATGTCTCTTTTTATATCTAGGCTACCCTCGAAGCATCCGACCACTACTGGGAGTGACAATTAAGAACCTGACCTTGTGGTCAAATATTTGCAGCACCATCCGTAATTGGCAAAGTTCTGTGCCTGCCATCCTTGACCGAAAAAGGGTCTTGTAAACTTGGAGAAAGTTGGACAGCGTTTCTTGTTGTATAGTATTGCAGTCCAACATGTCAAGGGAATGCTATTAATGAACTGCTTTGCTTTGAGTGTAATTACTCCTACTAGTATGTTTCGATACCTTGCCGACGATCCCGCTAACAGCGCACTGACGTCTGTTCACCGCCGAAGGTCTAGCTTGAGCCGCTCTTTATTACTAACTTGTGCTCCTTCGCTTCCCGCCTTTTCTGTACACTCCGTCGGCGAAAGAACCATCTAGACAGCCTGTACGTTAGTAAATCGTCGATTGCTCTGTCAGCCATCCGACAGTAGAACATTGCGAGATCTTCCGTATGGTCTATCGGCTACTCTCAACCGCGCTTGCTGTCTGCTGCTAGGTGACTAGGGCACTCCTCCGAGAAGAAAGAAAAAGTCCTTAATTGAGGTATAAGAAAACTCCTCTTTCCAATTTTTGACCATTGCAACCAAAAAAAAAAAAAACAAGTGTCGATGACAAATATTTCTATCGACCGCTCGATATGTCCATACATCAATATAACTAACACATCTACCGTATCATACTTTTCAGTGAATCGTCGAATGGTATAGAAACGGTAATATTCACTAAGTCAAAATTTTACGTACTCCTCCATCGGTCTCAAGATCCCTCTTTCCTTGCATTTTGGCAGGAGATCAAAAGTGCGTTCAACGCTTTGCTTCATCTCCCGTATGAGGTGTTTTTTGAACTTTGTCGCCCTTCCTTCGATCCAAGTTTCCGCATCATCGTAGCCATATGTGACGACAACGGGATACTTAATTTCGGAAAGGGAGCTAAAGTATGAACGCTGAAGTACATCGTCCAATTGAGTCCAGTGGCGGGCCAGATGCTTAAAAAATATAGTTTTCAGCGACGGTGTTGAGGAGGTTGTATCAGGCTGGAAGGAAGATCCAGAGAGTCGTTCCAGGAAGGGAGTGACGTCCACATCTTCGTACCTGAGAGCTAAGTGCTTCAAGTTCGGGCATTTACTGAGGTCGATTTGAGCTAATCTTTCATCTGCGGGAAGGGAAAAGAGTTTAAATGGTATGAATATCGACTCAGGATAACGGAAGTAAGTACCTAAATCGAATCCATCTCTCAGAGCCGCTGACGCCTGCACTTGCACACTAAATTTCTCCAACAAGGCACTTGTGGTGGAGACCAAGTTCCCTACTGCAGTAGTGCAAGATATTTCTGCATCGGAGTAGTTCATAAAATGACACTCGAGCACCCGTGTGCGGGCAGATTGTCCCAGTGCTTCTAAAAGCAATACGTTTCTATTGGAAATATTCATTATGTTAATTCTCTGTAAGTTCAATAACGTCGGCTCTTCCCCCCCCAGCTCGACATTTTCTAAGGCGGCTTTTCGCTGGGAGGTGTAGATCACGCATCCATCTAGAAATAGCGACTGGAGGGCGGGAAGCGACTTCAACAGCTCCATGAACTCTCCTTGTGTTCGCATGGTAGTATTCCACAGCGAGAGCTCTTCCACTGACTGGAATCCCCAATGTAATCTCTCCCTGGCGGCTAGGGAAAGAGTGTCCCATCCGATCCAGTGAAGGCCAAGTTTCTTCAAGTTGGGCATGATCTTCGGGAGAGTGATAGTCTTCTCACTGCTCGTCGTAGTCGTTTGAGTCGCTGTGCCAGACGGTAAGTTGAACTCCCACGTCAGCAACCGGTCAAGAGCTGGAGACCTTTGTTGTCGCTGATTGTGGGGTTCTGATGCGACATACCAGTTCGTCGATAGAACAAACCCTTGTGTATTTGCCAGGTAAATAGTGCAGAATGGAGACTCCAGCAAGTCAAGGAAGGCGGGAACATCGATCTGGTACATGGCTATTTCGGAAAAGAGGTAGGAGCGTGTTTGAGGTACAAAGGCCCTAGAGACCAAGGAGAGGGTCCCCAGAAGAGCTGAAGTAAGAGCCCTATCGTCGGCACCAGAGGATTGGGAGTGGCATTCGTCTATTATAAGGTTAAGAATTTCGGTTGGTAGGGCTGGGATGGTCATGAAGCCTGGAAATCTGTGTGTCGAGCTGAGAGGCAGATCTTGTCGATGCGGGAGGCTCGAAGCATGCATATTGGGGAACTTGAGCATTATAACCAACCTTCTTGTGCACAGCATAAAACGAATGCGATCATCTCCGAGTCGTAGCGGGGGACACAGCCTTGGATAACAAGACGACGATTGGCAAGTTAAATAAGTTGCGAGGAGATCCTTAGATGCATGTATTTATCAAGGAACTATTTACCACAGAGGAGTAAGCCTCTGACTAGAATTTTGGAAACGTAGGGCCGTAGAAGCGCTGACCTGTTGATCGTCGGACTGATCGTTGATATCGAGATTAATTGTTTAAATTGAGAACATGGGTGAGGTAAGTAGCTTGATTGATCCCAAGAGAGCCTGCATCGAGATGAAAAGAAGTTCATTTCGATAGCTGAGGTTGACTAAGTATGAAGGTATCAGGTCAAGCTAAATGGTTTATATAGAATCCGGAAATCTTGCAATTGAGAGGGTATTTCAGTTCGCTCTGAGTATTTGACAGGTATACTGACCTTCGACTCGGTTCATTTGTGGCACATCTAACCGGTGGGCATCATGCTGCATTAATTGTGACATATTCACAGTCCAGGAGGGAAGGTAAGGGTATTGGTAATGGAAGAACCGTGATACCGGCGTCCAAGTTATAGCGCCCAGACAGTGATAGGCGCCAACCTCGGAAGGCCCATGCAGAGATCATCCAATAATTCACTGCTTTGCATTTACTATTGGTTTGTTCTCCCATCCTAAAGCAATTCTAAGTCAGTATTAGACCTCAATGATCTCGATTTGCAGGATATCGCGAAATATGAGTCAACTCTCGTGAATTCTTGCAGTTTTGTAAGCCTATTAATATTTCGTTCTCGAGAAGGGCTTCTGACCTGCAAAAATAGAGATAACGGCCAAGACGCCTTATCACGCCATTCGGACATTCTTAGACCAATTGTTATTGTAGAGGATGTATAAACGCTTCCATAAATCAGAATTTTCATTTGTCAAAATGCCAGCCCTTACTATCGCACCTATCGACGAGTCTATATTGGACATTGCGCAGCCCAGGAAGGATACGCTTGGGCTTCCAGCACCTGCTCGCGCTCGTTTAGAAAAGGCTGGCATAGATCTCTCGCAAGGGTACCCATACCGCCCAGCTCGTCCCTTGTATCTTGACGATGTGTACAAGATTCGGGGTAAGGAGTGGAAATATGAAGAGGCAGGAGCTCGGGCGGACAAGTCGAAGAGATCGTTGCTTTCGGCTGCTACCAAAGTGACTGACTTGACAGTTAATATCGGTACCGAAATCGAGGGACTTCAACTAAAAGACTTGACTGATCAGCAGAAGGATGAACTTGCGCTTCTTATTGCTGAGAGAAGTGTTGGTAGGTCATAACGAGAATCTAACAAGACACTGGTGCTAATAAATCGTTTGAAGTGTTCTTCCGCAACCAAGACATCTCACCCCAGCAGCAACTCGCTCTGGGAAAATACTATGGCCAAGTCGAAGTTCATGTATGTGCAATTGAATACTTGCTTTCCAGCTTCAATGTCTGATAATCGGTCAGCCTCAAGTTGCCCAGGTCCCAGGCCATCTGGGAGTGACAGTCATCTGGCCCGATTTAGCTGCAACTGAACGACCCGCCAACTTCCGCAATCCTGGAGGTGCTTCTCGATGGCACTCAGATCTAGTGCATGAACTCCAGCCTGCGGGCATCACGCACCTGCACAATGACACCGTTCCGCCTATCGGAGGTGTGTGTATCAAAAACCTTGGGCTCCTATCCTTTGTTAATGCTCGTGTTAGGAGATACTTTGTGGGCCAGTGGCTACTCCGCCTACGAGAAGTTGTCACCCGACTTTCGGAAAATAATCGACGGCAAGTACGCTGTATATCGCTCTGCTCATGCATACCTGGACCGCAATGATCCCGAGGAAGGCCCCAAGCACATCGAGCGTGTGCATCCCCTTGTTCGCGTGCACCCGGCTACAGGATGGAAAAGCCTCTGGGTGAACCGCACCTTTACCGTCCGAATCGTAGGCCTTGATCGTGCCGAGAGCGATGTCATTCTCAACTACTTATTCGACGTGTACGAGAAGAATGTGGACATCCAGCTTCGTTTCAAGTGGACTCCTAACACTAGCGCTTTGTGGGACAACAGGTAAAGTGTTTTGAATTAAAGAGGTGTTTAAATGGACGCTAACGAATGTATAGAATCAGTATGCATTCTTTCTCCTTTTACTCTTTTTAGTCACTCCCATTAACGATTTTCGAAAGCGATCCATAATGCTAGCTGGGATTATGCTGCCAAGCATCCTCGACATGGTACTCGAGTCACAACTTTGGGGGAGAAGCCTTTCTTTGATCCCAGTGCTCCCACCAGACGCCAAGCACTGGGTTTGTTGGACGAAGGAGAACTCCCTGACGACAATTCCGCGTAAGGGTCATTTTTGTCGAAAGCAGAAAGTTTTGAGTCGAGCAAACAGAGGTTCAAATCAAAGGGAGGTGCAAATATCAATGAACATAGTCACGAGAAAAAGTGTATTATCTAAGAGTTTTGTTTCTGTAACGTGTAACTCTAGACAACGTCCGCCGCTCGCATCAAGCAAATTAACATTGTCAAAGAAATATGCATGCAGAAGTGTTCCATCCACGTAGAGCACACTTTGATGCGTGAAGCATATGTACATTGTATTCCAACTCTCCCTTTCAAACTACTACTAAGTGATCCATGATACAGCAAATTATCGAAAGTATATAAATATCATAAATAAGTAGATGGATTGTCCTTGTCAACGTCCGATGTGGCATTAGTAACATTAAATTTAGAGGAGTTCGTAGTGGGACTCGAACTGGACCTGGCTCTCTTCACGCCCTGCGGGGTCCAAATCTTAGTTCGAACCGCTGGTCTCTGAGGCTTGGCTGGTGCTGGGGGCGGCGGAGTTGTAGGATGAGGGGGGATGGTTAGCGGACTGCGGGGTGGTGGCGGGGGTAGTCTGGGCGTCCGCGGTAATGAAGGGCCTCTTGCTTCCGGTGGAAGGTTCAGCTTCGGTACTGGAGGAATGGATTCATCTCGGGAACCGGAGGGTCCTGACACAGAGGCAGCCGAATTGTGAGTTTTGACCGTCGGCAGGCGAGGTGGCGGAGGTACAGATACTGCGCGACTCGCCCTCTGAGGAAACGAAAGCGGTCGTATCGAGGCCAACGAAGAAGCGACACTAGCGCGAGAGCCGGCTTCATCCAACAACTCGAACAGCATTTGAGCAGCGGTCTCGTCCACTTCATTGACTTCTCGATGTTCAGGTAAGACGCTGGCCGTCGTCGCAGCCACAGATTGTCCTGCAGAACTAGTTCTCCATTCGGAGGGTGTCTCTGGTATGCTACGCGGAACCTGTCTCTTGAATGTCCGAGAAACTTCCTTCTGTCCATTCTCGGCCCTCGCCCCAGCAGGCGTGATCCTTTCTCGCGCAAGAAGGTTCTGTACAGGCGTTTTGAGTGAGGATGGAGCAGGTGCTTTCGAAGATGACGATTCAACGGATCGGCGGCCAGAGTACGGAGGAGGTGCCAGATTAAAGTCTGCCGAAACAGTGAGATATTGGGCCCCGGAGGTATCCCTAAATGACGCTGAAGGAGGCTGGTCCTTATTCGTGTTCTTCAGGTGCAAAGGTTCTGGGGGTAAACGTCTGGGTGAGCGGGGAGATCTAGCCCCTGTTGAAACAGTGTCAACAGTCGATGCAGCAGATTGAGGCGGTGTGGGTGGAACTCTAGGCGTGGAAGAGGTGGAAGGCGGTGTAATTGGCTCTTTGCTCGGTAAATAGGATGGCACACTCCGAGAGTGTTCTGGCTGGCCACTGCGCGGTCGTAGTGGTGCTAGTGAAGAAGTCGTGGGTAGAAGGGCAGAAATAGGTGCTAATAAAGGTAGGGGTGGAAGAGTGGGTAATTGAGTAGAAATAGGCGGAGGAGATTCCTTTCGAGAGAGTGTGTCGTCATTATCTAAAGGAGTGGACGGAGAAGCCACAGCTTCAGAGACTGGTGGCTTAGAGACTGGTGGCTTTTCTGGGATGGAAAGACTAGAAGAAGATGCTCCGAGTAATGCACCTATCTGAAGCGACTGAGAAGCCCCGAGAGCCAGCCCTTGTGGGATATTCTTCACGGGGACTAATATATGAGAACCTGGAAGCAACGAAGCTCTTCGAGATTCGGAAGAAGTTTGAGGTAAGGGCCTTCGTTTACGGACCGCAATTCCTTGGGAGTAAAGAGACAGCGGAGTCTTGGGTGTTCCAGAAGATGAGTCCGTCGATGTTTGGAAAGATGAAGCCGACGATAAAGGTGTGCTATACGGGGGCAAGGAAGGTAATGGTCGCGGGCGAGGACCTTGCGGAGTCACAGGTGTCTTCGGACGCCTCCTCCGGTGCCTCTCTTTCTCCAACCTTATTTTCCCTCCAGAGAGGCGTTTAGACGTTCTTTGGCTTTTGGGTGAACTGTTCTCCTCCTTGCTCCCAACATCACTGTTGGAGCCACTATTTTCAGGTATGATCGTTAGCGGGTTCACGGGTTTTTTCTTGGCGGAGGGAAGGGAAGGGATGGGGGTCGTAGTTGGAACGATCGTAGGAAGAGGGCGCGTAGAAACTGAGGGCGTTTGTGATACCGGACGAGCGACAGTCTGCAATTTACTACCGGAGTCGATAGATGATGTAGGTTCTTCTACCTTTGGCCTAACAGGTCTCACAGGGAAGAGTCGTGCCTCCTGCCCTTCCGTCTTCTCGGAGTAGCCAGGATACGTGCCCGCCCTCGATTTAAGTTCCGGTAACTCGGTAGAAGCTGGAGTAGGTGTACCCGCTGTACCTCTAAGCGACTGTTGTCTCGACATTGATACCATCCCGCGATCTTCGTCGTGTATAGGCTTGGGAAAAAACGACGAAGATGCAGACGAAGTTGATCCGCTCATGTTGGTACCCACTCCCTGCTGTCCCAAAGTCAACCGCCTTGACACGGCGGAAATCAGCGATCTACCATATTTTAAAGCCGACTGATTCTGAGTTTCTTCCTCTTCTGTCGGAGGAAGAGCAGGGAGCTGTTTAGTGATAATCGGAGGAAGCGTAGGGCGGAAGGACGTAGGGGAAGACGGAGACAAGGCGACAGTCGATTTCGAAGCGGAGTGTCCCACAGTGTTCACCAAGCTCGCATTTCGAACGGACGGTTTGATGGGGCCTCTCGTGATTGAAGACGGCGACGCAAGCATACCCACGGAACGACCCTTGTTAGAATTTGGAAGTAACTGTTCCCCAGACCGATCTGTTGACAACGCCGTAGCGTGCGTGACAGACGACGACGATATAACGCTCCTCTCAATATCCCGGTCCTCTACGGAGCGCACTTCCCCCCCTTCAACATTGATCTGAATTTCCCCTTGACCTGAATTTTCGGGAGGAAACAGCCGAGGAAACCGGGTTGAGATACGACCTCGACAGCGTACCAAAATCACGGCAACGATGATCCCCAACACCGTACCCAGTACTACTCCGATAATGATGGGGGTGGGCGACTGAGTCGTTCTCGTCGTTGTATTCGTTGGGGAGGGTGCTTGTCGTGCTACAGTGGTAGGAGCAGATGCAACTGGCAAAGACGAAGTTGAAGTCGGTGAGGTACTTGATTCCGGAATTGCTGTTTCAACGTTGTGTGAATATCTGTCAAGCGAAAAAAAAAGAAAACCAACTTTAGTCCCTTCACATTTTCACGAATATCATTCGAAATAAGAAACTCACATTAACCCATCCAACACGACATAGTCCGCCAGGCCCTGCGGATACTCAACCCTCAGCGAATGCTCTCCCTCGTCCAAGTTCTCCATAGACCAAACAACGCTAGTGGCTACAGTTTCCGGCCCCCCCGTTAAGCTCTCCTCGCGAGAGTGATCTCGCAAATCCACGAAAGCAGATTGTTGCCCGTCGAGAACTAGCAGCGCTCCGACCGAGTAAGGCCAGAGAGGGGAGAGAAAGTAGACCGCAGCTCCTGCGCCATCATAATTGATGTTTGTATCATTTGTTTCGAGTTTTGCGGCGGGGATTTGCATGATATCCGTAGATGGTCATGAGATAGTGAAAAAAAAAAAGATCGGCATTACGACGTGGAGAATTGTTTTCAGGTGCGCGGTTGATTTGATGTCGACAAGAGCCACGTTTGAATAGGTTTGGAAATGGTATTGCGATAATCAAGTCAGTGGATAATTCAAGACGCCGAAACCGGAGTTGTACATACCTGTAAAGTTAAATATCGCAAATGCGGTCGGCTGATTACTGAGATGGTGGTAGCCCCCATAATCCAACTCGTTAGACGAATTTGTCACTGTCCACTGTCCCACGGAGTAGAGAATAGACTGGGCGTCGGAGTCATCGATGGTTACGTTCGTTAGAGTCGTACGTTTCGTAAGAGGAGGAGAAGAAGAAAGGGGAAATCCTGCTACTTTGACTAGTTGAAAGCTTAGCGGAGATGAACAGAAGGTGGGATGGGAGAAGAGGAAAGTGAATAAGAGGAGCTGTAGATGGAGTGGGAGATCAAATATTCGGAATGGCGACATTGGTCGTCAGGAAAGATCTATGCAAGAGAAAAAAAGTCGGCCAGGCCGACGAAGATTCGAACGACGACAAAGACGTGGTGGAGGGGATGGATGGAAGAGAGAGAAAAGATGATCGTCGAAGCGAAAACAGCTCCTTGATCCAAAGGTGTACAGGTATAATGTAACCAAATTTCCCCATCTCGAAGAAAAAACCCAGTGCTCTGCGCATGTCACTCTATCAGTCAGTTGTGATCTGTCTAATAGTGGATGCGTGTAAAGACGAGTTGCGACTGTATTTTGGCGTGGAAAATCAACAGAGCTCAAATGATTCAATACAATGGAAATGCCCTAAGCGAGACGTGAAAGGAAACTTTGACGGAAACAACATCATCATCAATGTCCTAATGCAGCGCCACTACACTGCTCCTTGCTCGGACCGGGTTGTCTTTCCACCACGAGAAAGTAGGGTAAACGGGGAGACGGATAGAAGGAATTCTCCTGGCGAGCTGCTATCTCTAGTGTTCTCAAGAGCCATCAAGAGATAGCAGCGTAGTAGCGACGGCCATTGATCTCGTCTCCCAGGTGAAGAAAAATGATCATCGTGATAACAGTAGAAGCACAGTAACATTCCCTTCCTGCCGTCGCTCTTTGGCCCTCCTTCCTCCCTTTCACCCGACGGCCCTGGAACACTTTGTGGTCACAAAGATCACCGCACGGTCTTGTTAGGATCAGCGAACGGAAACAAAGATGTTTTCCAGGCGCCACCGAAACAGTGGGGAGCAACAAAATAGGCTGATTAGGTTCCAATTCACACTGCCATAGAGTTGATGAGCACGAGATATAATAGGGCTTCGACGAGACGAGGAGCAGTGTTCAATGATGACCTATGAGCGGAAGGTCCCGAAATAGGCGCAGACAGGAAGGGAAAAAAAGCCAGTAGTCGCAAGGCAGGATCAAGGAAGAGAGAGGGTTACGGAGTTGAAACGACCGGGCATGTCGAGAAATGAACTGTAGTTTGTACAACTCGTCTATGGTGAAATCGACGGGGGGTTGAGAGGCGGAAAACCTCTGGTTGCTCTCAATGATATCGGCAACCAACAAGCCATCGACTCATTTCCAACTCGACTCTTTGTTGGCTGACAGGTTTCTGATGGAAGTCGGGACAAGTATTGCCACATCCCGGAAGCGGGTGAAACAGGCGATGAAGTTTAGGCCCGCCCTAGCGCCAGTTGGACACTTGGAGCGTATGCCAGCGATGAGAGACTTCGGGCTCCAAATCTACAGAGTAGGCCATATATTTAGAATTGAGTTTGATGCTAGGAAATGTTCGCGTCAACTATTAGTACTCTAGATCTGGAGCAATTGTATCGCTGTGTGAACATATCCGGGATAGACTATCATGTTTGGTCGCACCTTCAGATTATCATGAGTCCATTTCTCCCGAAATCAAAGAATCAAATGATGGGAGTCAGTTCGACTAGGTGGGAATCATCGCATTGTTCTCAGCACTCACGCCAAACAGAATGCAACATCCGCGTCAGCCTGAGCGTTGTTCCCAAACGGTGAATTTAGGCGTCGGAAGGTTCGACGTTCACATAGTGAATCTGATTGAGAGCGGGCCCCAGGGCAAGGAGGGCGCAGCATGCAATGGTAACACGTGATTAAATACGGGTTTCATTGTAGTACCGGCTCTCGTGAGTCGTAGCCTAAGTCTGGCTATGCTGTCTTATAATTCCTGAAGAATTTTTTTTCATTGCCGCAAGTAAACACGCCCGCATTGAAGCGTTGTTGCCCGACACAGTCCGGTCCGGATACCTGAGACATGGTGAGACAAGAGTATTCCAGAGCCTCCACGGTCAAAAACTCTCCTCTATCATCCCCTCAACGAGCTATGCTCCCAGAATGCGAATCGCTAAAGAAGACGAAGACTCTGACACCTGAACCCAACCTGGACCCGCACGGCGCAGTGCTCCGACTCTAGTGTCTACCCTATCAAGCTATCCCCTCTTCCCAGTGGAGACTCTGCGGGATATACTTAATAAGATCCCAACACCTTGCGAGTGGAGCAGAAGTGTGACTCCCATCCCCTATATATTACTCAAAACCTACAACTTCTACTATTCCGAGGCAGATGGGATTCATTGAAGGATACATGAAGCTCAAACATTTATCATTGAATGGGCCAAATTGTAATGCCTCCCGGACGAGACGCTTGCGGGACAGTAAGGCAGGGTTACGCCACTGGTGATACCCTTTAAAGATATAAAGCTAGAATTATTTAATTGACCAATTGTACACAATAATAAATACAATAAGCCAATCAATCTCATGCCCCCTGAATAGCCACCATAGCACTCGTATAATGGTCCGGCCAAGGTAGCTCAGAACATAATCAATTTTGATGCCAGGGAGTTAATATTGAACAAGGCTGATAAATATCTGTATTTTAAAAAAAAAAAAAAAAAAAGCAGGCTAAATGAGGTGGCTGAATGAGAAGGCAGAGATATCAGACAACTTACTATTTCAGCTCACTTTCCAATTCAAATCTTCCAATCAAATTAGATGCTATAAAGACTGCAGTGGGATAAAATGGCTGTTGTATCCATTTGAACATGCTTAGCAAACCTGCAATAAATGTTAACGCTGAGACAACTCACTGCAACCATAATAGCAAGATCTTCAATGATAAGATCGTAGGCCAAGAAAAAATCAGTTTTTCCCTTGGCCAAGCAAGCTGCTATTGACATAGAATAATATGCCGTCTTTTATCCCAGACATGATAAAAGTGGAAAAAGCTCACTATGAGTTCTCACCAGGAAAGGAAAGAAGTAACTTACTTGAAGAATACAGAATATAATTCCAGTGTCTATCATGACCCAGAGTACTTTCTGGGCTCGAGTTCTGCTCAGGTTGATTTTGTACTTGTCACCAAACATATTTGTTGCCCTTGAGTAAACATTAAAATAAGCTCCAGGCAGATATTTGAACATAATTATAAATACTCACACCAATCGTGCCTTATATGCAATAACTAAGGTCGCAAAGCAATTTGATGCAATAGACCAAAGTAAAAAAAAGTCGAACTTGAACACTGATCCAAAACTTTCATTGGGCGATTGTAAATGACCATCGGCAGCGGAGAAGATATACAGCCCTCCGGGGTAGTCTAAGATCAGCACTGAAGAAGAACCCCCACGTAACTTATTATCCATCTACTCACCTGCACCACATATTGCAAAAACAATACAGATCCATCGCAAAGATTTACTTCCATACCATACTGCCCAAGCTCTCCAGAATACTAATATATCTCCAATTGTAAGCTTCGGAAAGTTCGATGAGTAAGTATTGGATGCATAAGCTAAAGCTTACATGTATGCTGCCTAAACTATGATTGACGTGAAACAGCGAACCTGGAGCTTTTGTCATTAATACATCAAAAGCTGTTGCCTCTTCAAACGAGTGGCCAAAGTCAGGCTGTATAAGGGCCCCTTGGAGCGCTGAGAGGTACATCGAGCACGAGACAAGAAAACTACTTGAAGAGGTAGCAAGAAGACAAAGCTGTATAAAAAGAGCAATCCGGCGTGGTCGGCTTTGAAAGCTATTGCTACGGCATGAAATAACTGTCATCACTTGTGCTTCTGCTTTATAGGAAAGATTCGCCCTTACATTAGAATATATATGGATATTTCTGAGGCCACCAGATATAAGCCTATGGGAACGTTTGCGTGAGCTGGGGTTGGGTGAAGATAAGGCTTGGGATCTGCTCGTGTCCCTATCTCGGTCCCTATGTCTCTCTCTGTCCCGGTTTCTGTCTCAGTCGGGGGGCAGTTGTCAGCGCTTGGGAGGGGGAGAAGCGGCGGGGGATGGGATTTGTTTGTGGGGATTCTTCATGGAGGAAGACTTGGATTTCATCTGCGTTGTAGATTCTTCGACACCATTGCCATTGTCTTCATCACCTTCTCCTATATCATCCAACTTGCTCGAGGAACCGCCAGAAAAATCATGGGGTCCGCGACTGTCCTTGTTGCTGGAGAACTATGAATGAACGAGGGTAAGCGGAATATAGAAATACCTAGAGAAATTAGCTTGAAATGAACTCGTAAATGCCTCTTCACGATATCCCTAACATCTGTAGATGAATACTTGTACAATTTTTCATGCTGACCAGGCTTTTCATCTACCCTTTCTGCATCAGAAACGTAAACACAACAATAAAAAGAAATGACAATGAACCAAAAATAATCATAGCCACATCCACGCTGCAAAGGACGCCCAGCTTATATGCCTTTTTGCCGAACCTTTAGGTTTGGCTTCTGTACGCAAAGGTCTAACACTGTCCATTCTCCATTTAGTAATTTTATCTAAATGGAGTTACCGTTTACCACTGTTCAGTGTCTTTTTTGGGCGCTTGTTGGCATTTTCTAGTAACTCGTTCATGTGGTTTGGGATATTCAGTAGGAAGAGCGGGACACGTCTTGCAATGCAGAACCAGCTGTCAAAAAGTCAGCACTCCCGTGCATCAATTAGACTTGTTCCTAGCCTGTCTAATGAAGCCCTGCCGACAGCTCCCTACCATTTTGCTGGGTTCCCATGGCCAAATAGTCTCTACTTGCCCCAATCTCACATTATATGCATTGAGAAAAGATGAGATGTCAATATTAAGTAGTATCTCTACTCTGAGCATTTCTAAGTCTCTAAAACGGTGAACTGACAATGTGAAAAAGCTTCGCTTGAAATTATCTGCCATGGGCTTTAATGCCGAGCCTAACGGCACACTCGGGTACAGCATTTCGGACCTTCAGCACATTCAAATATTTAACATTTCGCGTTCCAGTGACTTTGAGTCTGGATGCGTTCAATATTTAATACGTATGCAGAATAATTGGCTTGATTATCCACTGTAGAACTATATACTTGGACATCCTGAGGGTCAAAACCTGATGTGATCACTCGCTGGGCTGCTCAGTTCAATTACATTCCAGATGCATTGAGTTGGTCCCTGGAACCACACCTTGCTTAGCCCCATACAGAAGCACCGGAAGTTCTACGGCTCTAAGATATATGTAGAAATACCTGAAGTGGTTGTGCTTCAAGCTAGAGGGCTTGTCTCTTCCCCGACTCTGACCGAAGGGAAGGGAGGGCTGTGTTTGCTACGATTGGCCAAAATCTTCCTAAATTTCGCCCCAATAGGTAACTCTTTCTCACACCCTTATCTAATCTCTATATTCTCATGCCGTGGAATTTTATGAAAACTTTTCATGCGCTACATTCTCTCTCCGCTCCCTGACTTACGCAGTTGGGATAAATCTTCTGTAAACGATAACTATTGCTAATGGATATACAGTTGCCTATTGTGCCTTTTGGAGTTCCCCTGCCGGCGAATTGTCTTACAACTGAATAAACTAAGGCTACAGACTGATGTCCTTTCCTTCGAATTCTTCTTGAACTACCAAATCTGCTGCTGTCCCTAACATTGTGAGAGCATGTGGCAAGTTGTGTACCACTCATTCGCCCTTTAATGGGAAACTGTACTTGTCTATCTGTGAGATATACTTGAAACATTTGGAACTGATATTGCACATCCATTGTTCAGATCTTTTCCTCTTGAAAAAGAGGGTTGATATTCCCAGTGACATTTTGTCGGCTAGCTTCCTGAACACTCTGAAAAGTTCAGTTGATAACATTGCAACCAAATGTAACGCTGTCGCGACGGAACAATTACTTTTTCCTGATGGAGTCGGGGATTGCTGCCACGGGCAACACTAAGGATAGCTAGACATCGGTGTTGTGCGGCAGGTATATCAGTAAGTTAATCCTCAACAAAATGTTGAACGTTGAGTATGTTGAGTATTGGCTTGTACTTGCCCTGATGTACTCTCATTTTATTTTATTTTCTTTCTTTTTTTTTGTTTTGAGCCGCCTTTTCAATGGACACGCAGAGCCGAAATCTCGCACTTTCGCACTTTCGTTTGTGACACTGAATGAGCAACAACAATGTTTTTTTGTACACTGCTTGTGGATCGTTGCATATTGAAACATGCTCCACCGTGATCACAACGCTGGGTGATCAATGGCCTACCATAGATACTGCTAGTAGATACATACCTGTAACCGAGCCCTCCATTTCCAGTGAGATTTAGGGCTGGAGATTTGATGTGCCTTTTATTACAGGCAGGATTCGCTGGGCTGCGTATCAGGTCCGAGTCACCTTGTTTGAACTGCTTGCCTAAGGAAATATGTCTAGTACTTTGGATAGCAGATTATCTGGAAACAATGCCGGTTGAAATACACACAATATGGTTAAAAAAACGAACTGGAACATCACTTTTATTCATTTTCAACAGATGTATCTTTTTGACCCAGCTGGTGCTTGAATTGGTAATGATTTTGCCTGGATCAAGTTCAGAGAATGAGTTAAGTGCTCTATTGCTTGCTCCAATGGCTTGCCTTATTAATGAAACTTTAGATGCAATATATTGACAAAGCTACTGGAGTCCTTGCAAGATACAGTAGTTCTTTTTACCAATGGTAAGACTATTGTGCTGTATCCTTTATCAACAATAGATGAAATATCTCCTAGAGCTTTTGCTCTGAGTGTATATGACAGGAGCACAGTGATACTGGCAATATCTGCTCTTTTTTTGCTTTCTAGATTGTCCATGGATATCCTAGTAAGCATAAGATAAGCCCATATCCCTAAACAAGGATCAGCAACTGCATTATATAGGGTGCAGTACTTTCCCTACATCAGGAAAAATAGCTTGAGCTTGGGGTTAAATTATAACAACCTCAAGAAACCTAAGAAGCATAGGACACTTCAAGTACTTAGGTTACCTAGGTTTCCACAGTCCAACCCCTATATCCTAGGGTGCCCTAGGTTGTCCTAGGTTGTCTCAGGTTGCCCCAGGTTGCCCCAGGTTGGCTCAGGTTGGCTCAGGTTACCTGAGGTTACCCCAGGTTGCATAAAGGGTTAATAAGTAAAAATAATATATCTTTATATATTACTGTTTGTACTCTATTCTACTGCATATAGTGAGCTATTGTACTTGTATAGTGGTAGTAGTAGTAGGATTGAACTTGTACATATTTTATGTATAGTATATATGGTGTACATTTTCATCAGGTATTATACTTTATAATGTATTACAGTATTTCAGTACAGTAAAGAGCTTATACATGTATATATAGTGTATATATAGTATGGTATAATTGTGATATACTTGTTTTGACCATATGAAAATTATTTTGATTGTAGACAGCTCACAGAGTTGCATTATGTGACTTATGTCAAATTTCAGTTTCTATGAGTTATCTACAACTAAGGAGGTGTCCTTGTCATGCATTTAGGATAGATTAAAGCATAGGTATATATATTCAATATAATTTTGCCTTATTTGGTAATATTTACAGCATCACTCCTCAGGTATCCCAAGGATACCTGAGGTTTGCCCAGGATATTGGCTTTTCCTAGGTTACCTGAGGTTCACCCAGGTTGCACAGGTCATCTAGGTCACCCAGGTCCCTCAGGTTGCTCCAGGTTGCATCCTAGATAACCTGAGGCTCAGACCATTTTTCCTGATGTAGGCAGTTTCTCCACTGGATCACCCTTCCAGCACTTTTCAAGGTGTGAAATTAATGTTTCAAATCTGGAGCTGTATAATAAGTAAGTGAAAGGCCTTAATTGCATGAACATCTGTAAGATATTTGTCCAGTGCAGCTGCATAGAGAAAGTTGCATTGGGCCATCAACACTTTTACATGAGAGGGATGGGGGGAGTACATGGTCATCTTCCTGGTGATGGTACTGTCTTGTTCAGCTTGCTGGCACTGGCACTTGCTAGGAGGAATGTAAAAGCTGCTTGCAACAGCTTTGTGCTTCCCAGATGCACAGTTTGAGGGTGAATTGTCCATTGGAGAGTCAGCTGACTGTCAATGATTGTGAGTGCAAGTGCAATTGCAAGGAGTAGAGGATAGAGTGGAGGATGGAGTCTGGCTGGGGGATTTTGGGAGACCTTGTATGGCGCACAATATATGCAAGTCAAGCTGGTCAAAGTTAGGGTCAGGATCATCAGGATTTTTGGCATCGAGGATGTCAATGATGTTGTTCTTCATCACACAAAGACCTTTCCTGTCCCCTACTTTGATAAGACAGTCAACATATCGGGGAAAGAGGATATGTCTTTCATCGATGGTCCATGAGTGCAAAACATATTTCTGGTTCCTACCACAAGAGCAAGTTCCACACAACTGGTTAAGACAAGGTGAGGACAGCATATGGATGGTTCTCCACAGGGGTAGTCACAGTGAGAGACAGTTTGCCAAAGGTGGTATCAGTTTCTTTCTCTTTCTTGCGTCATTTGCCAAGCCCCACAGTCAAGGAGTGATCATCTGCCTTATGTTGCAGCTCAGAGCAGGCTGTAAAGTTGGCAATGTCAAACTTCACATCTCTTTTGCAGATGATGGTATCGATAATGCCAATCAATGTCTTAGCTCGTTTGGGAGAAGCAGGCTTGAGCCTTGGAAGGTCATGGTCAGAGGTGGGGAATCGGGTGCAGGAAATTGCATGGGCCATGGGTGGTGGGATAAACCAAAAGTAGGTCCACTTTTTATCCTTTCATACTCAACTCTTATGGACTAGAAGAGACGACTACAGTTGTTCTGTTTCTTTCGCTCTCACAAGAAGTATAGGATGTGGTAATCTACCCTAGGATCTGGTTCTCGGGTGCCGATATGACCCTGGTGCATAGAATTGCCGGAATATATAGGAGTGGCTGCACACTTTTTGTGGACCTTAATGTACAAAGTGCGCAGGAACAGTGTCAGACATCCAGATCTTTTGTGGACCCTGAAGTCCTGAGTACGCAGAAGCAGGCAGGAGCGGTGCCAGGCACTCATGGTGGCCACTAGTGTGTGGACAGGATCTTTTTGCGTGGGATTTGCATCCCCCCATTCTCCCTTCTGTACTACCACCATCTTCTCTCATTTACCACCATCTTCTCGCTTACTGTCATCTTCTCTGGAACACAATGTGGTGTGTACTCTCACTGTTAATTTTAGTGTTGCTTTTGACTTGATATTCATTGACCAGGTGTACAAAATGTGAAATGGCTAACTTTTATTACATTCAAAGGGAACCTGTTATCTTCTCACTTACCGTCATCTTCTCTGGAATGCAACGCGGTGTGTACCTTCACTGTTAATTTTAGTGTGGCTTCTGACTTGATATTCATTGACCAGGCATAAGAAATGCGAAACAACTAATTTATACTACATTCAAAAGGGCACCTGTTAGCTAGAATGCTTTGTGTGTGAGCGGTTGAACTACTGATGTTGTGGCTAGGAGCTTGAACGGAAGTTAAGGATTTGTATAGTTTGACACTGGTTTGAAGTGGGTGGGGACTGAAGAGATGATACAGCTCAACCAGGTTTAACACATTGAGGAATTGGTGTGGATTAACCCTGGTTTAATGCAAGTGGGACCAAACAATTGGCTCGGTTTAACTGGGGTTAATGCAATGAGAGGTTAATCTATTCATGTATTAATTTACACATCTACGAAACAAAAATTCAGAGAATATGAGTATCTTGCCAAACAGGAGCTAAACCAGTAAAAATAATGCTTAAACTGGGTTAATCCATGAAAGGGTGTGTAAGGAATTTCTGATTCAGTCAGATTAACCAGATTAAACAAGGATTAACCTGGCTCACCATAGTTTAACTCAGATTATCTGAGCTTGCGGTAAGGTATCCCTAGCATTTGGGCAAAAGACAGATACACGGTTTAACAATTTTTCATGTCAATGGAGAATTTGGCAGGGACAGATTAACAGAGCTCATGTTATTTTATAAGTGACAGGCATCCCATGAACCATAAAATCTGAAGGGATATTCGCATTTTTGCAGTGGCAGTAGTGATCAAGTTTATTCGGCATTGTTGGAAATTGGAATGGTCCAAGCGCCATTTTCGGATGTAGCACTCCGAGGTCAGTTGACATCCAGGGATTGCTACCTGAACATCCTGAAGAACCAAGGCTATAAATCGGAACAAATAGCCAGTTGGTACTTCCATCACGTTCGATATATTGGAAATTTTGAATGACTTTTTCAACAAGAAGCGCATAAAATTTGTAGTCGGTGTAGCCAGTGCAATGATGAGTCACTTGACGCATAGTGGGCCAATGCTAATGCGTGGCAGGACTCGTGCCCTTTTCAGTGATTGGAACAAATTACCTTGTGGATCCTGGATCATTAATCATCAATGTAATGAAAACTAACTAAAATTGTATAAATTGCAAAAATTAAATCAATTCAAAATTGCCTGCCTTGAATCATGCACAGAATTGTCAGAGCAGAAACTCGGCATTCCATTCCATTCCATGCACTCGTAATGACTCAGAGGTACAAGACATTGTAGGATGCAACAAGCTTCACAAAGACTCCTCAAAGTTGTACATAATTTGGATCAAAAACCTGTTCAAACATAGGCACTCAATCTGCCATTCAATGGCTGCATCTTAACTGCAGCACTTACCGACTGCCGTTGGTGAACAGGCTTAATTTTTCAAGTTCAAATTCCTTCATTCCTTGTTGATTGGACTGCGAGCATGCAAATTTAGTTCGCATGCTTTCACAATTTACTGGTAACCATTTTTCTTCTGCACCGGCTAGCAGCGAATGGTAGAAGAAACTCGGCTCGCACTATGAATGACTTGAGGCCCTGCTGCTGGTAATGGGCCAATGCTGCCGCATGGCGGTTACTCGTGCCTAGTGTTGCCGCGGCTCGCGAATAAGCCGGCTAATAGCCGGAGCCGATCAGGGGCTGGAGCCGAGCCAGTCAGCCGGCGGGCGCCCACATGTGAGCCAGCTTCGCACGGCTCCAAGCTGAATGCCGCGGCTTGGAGCTGGCTGACAGTTGACTCCTACCAGCTCAATTGCCAATTGCCTTTCAATCATCCAGCAATTCATTTTAAATCTCACATATTGTGTTTTAGTTCACTAAAGCCTCTTTCTTTCCATTAGCCCTCACTTCGACTCTAAATTATGTAGATATTTATTATTTATTATGTTTACATATTAAGTATGTATACACTATCGCATGTCACTACACGGTGCCATGTCACTCACATCACATCAAGCAACGTACTACAGCATCCGCTAAGTGCTCATTCGAGGCTTGGCACCCTGTAATTTTCATTCGCCTATGCCCTTAATATTATTGCAGCCAGTAGCCATTGTAGAAGTATTTTAATTCTTTTCCATCTGGCTAGCCAGCTTCAAGTCGGCTTGACCCCAGCTCAAGTCAGCTCAAGCTTTTTCAAGTCGGCTCATTCTGGCTGTTGAGCCGGCTAAGCGTGAGAGCCACAGCTACATGAGTCGACTTGCAGCTAGCCGAGCTGCGGCAACACTACTCGTGCCTGGGCCTATCCGCTGACCCAAATGCCGCAGCCTTGCGGCTTGGTTCTACTGAATAAGAATTTGATTATGATGTCATTACAATATCAACTGTACTATATTGCCCAATTGAATTTATGTACTAATACAAAATGTCCTGTCAACCGGGCAGTAAGCACTGAACACATGGAGAACACATGTCAGGGAATGGTAGAGCCGGCTCAAAGACTTCTTTCATTCTGACCCCCATCTCACCCATTATGGCACAGAGGAAGGAATTTGGCTGGCGCAAATTGCTGCAACTTGGCTCTTCAAAAAAGAAAGAAACGCAGAGCTCAAGGAAAGGCAAAGGTATTCAGGCCACCCAACTGTCTGCAGGGCAATCATCAGTTCCCACAAATTCCTCATTTTCGGGGGCTTTTTTTTCTGGTGCACACCATGTCACTGTCAGTGGTGGGGAATTCTACAATGTACATGGGAATCAGAATATTACAATAAACGATAACAGCGACTTTCAAAATGCTGGTGGCACAAGAATTGAAAAGGCATTGAAGGTTCTCATTTGTCCCTCCCCTAGTCAAAACTTTGTGGGAAGAGATGATACACTTTCATTGCTTTCAAAAATATTTTCACCCCCAGTTGTTGCCCTTTACAGCTCAAGTCAAGAAGAGCTTGATAAGTTTATTAAGAACCACGTGAAATGGTAAATTCTGATTTGAATCCATGCAAGAAAGCTAATCAGAGCTAGGTGTATGCCCATCCGCATGGATGCAAGTTCAGATGAGGCTTTTCAGAAAGCCCTTTTGGAAAAAGTCAAAGGCCCTCAGCAAATCTTGCAAAATACAATCTTAATTCTTGAAAATGCCAATCCTTCTTTGGCATTAGAAAACTGTCTTCCAGAGTGGTGTTATGTGCCAATCTTGATGACAAGCTTTAAACAGGATATAGCCAAAACAGGTTCAAAAGTGGCTTTTGAGATTCCTGGTTCAAGCAGTGGGAAAGGAATGCAGGAACTGGGGAAGGCTGTCACATCCAATTTGAAGTTAAAACAGCATGTTGCTACAATTGTGGCAGCTGGTGGAGCAGGGAAAACACAATTAGTACTCAGATTTGTGGCTGATAATCTTGCAAGGTAAGGCAATAGCAAATCAAAAATGGACATCAGCAAAATGACAGTCATCTTTAACAGATTTTCACATGCATGGTTCTTTGATGCTAGCTCTAATGCTACACTTGCAGAAGATTTTAAAAAGCTTGGAAAGGCTCTAGGTGTGGGCGAAGAAGTGGAAAATGTTAAAAATTTTCTATCAAGCACTCCAGGGAATTGGCTTTGTATTTTTGATAATGCAGATGATCGGGAGGTGTTTCTAAAAAACTATATTCCTCATTGCAGCCATGGGAATATAATTGTCACAAGCCGTCTCCGAGAAACAGCACAATTGAGTTCTCATAAAAATCACATTGATCTTGGGGATCTTGACAGGGGCAGTGCTATAGACTTACTTTTTAAACATGCACATGTAGAACCCTCGAAGAATAACCATGAGTTTGCACAGGCAATTGTTACTGCTCTTGGCTGCCATGCTTTGGCTGTCTCTACAGCAGGAGCTTACATTCAAGCAAGCCCTTCATGTGGGCTGAGTGACTATCTATTACAGTTTGAGAAGCAAAAGCAGAAGCTTCTTAATTATAGAATGCAATCACTGGATCCCTACTCCAAAACTGTTTTGAGTGCTTTTATGCTGAGTTTTGAAAGACTCAGTGAAGCAACAAAGTACTTTTTGCAATTTTGCAGCTTCCTGCATCCCACTGCCATTCCTGTAGATATGTTCAAGCTTGCAATCAGCTTTAAAAGTAAAGAATTCCTAGACAGTGAAGTACACAGTCTATGTAGGACAGAAATTGACAGATTTCTCTCTTGGTTCTCAGAAGAAAGCTTAGTGTTTGATAGCATTAATGAATTGTGTCAATTGTCCCTAGCTAAATATGATTACCAGGAAGGATGCTTGATGTTTCACTCTATAATTCATCAGTGTGCATATCAGACAACCTTGGAGCATTCACAAATGGGGATGGGAGTAGCGATGCTGCTAGCACGTGCAACTCCCTTAGGAGAAGATGAGGTAGATTATTCATTTCGACAGCAGTTATTAAAGCATGCGCAGCATATCCAATGGATGCAGCTCCCTACCATTTATACACGCAGATGCATAGCAAAGATATTTGGAACTTGTGGGTACTGGGTGCAGACTGAAATGCTTGAAGAGGAGGTGCTTCTGCTGCACAAACAAGTGATTGGGGAAAAGCATCCTGATACTTTGACTTCCATGAATGACCTTGCTAAAACCTACTATCACTGTGGTAAGCTGAAAGAAGCTGAAAAGATTGGAGAGGAGGTGCTTTTGCTGCACAAACAAGTAATTGGGGAATACCATCCTGATACTTTGAGATCCATGGCTGACCTTGCTCTTATCTACCGCACTCATGGTAAGTTGCAGGAAGCCAAAAAGATTGAAGAGGAGGTGCTTTTGTTGCGCAAACAAGTAATTGGGGAACACCATCCTGATACTTTGATATCCATGGGTAACCTTGCTCTAACCTACCATACCTGTGGTAAACTGGAGCAAGCTGAAAAGATTGAAGAGGAGGTGCTTCTGCTGCGCAAACAAGTAATTGGGGAACACCATCCTGATACTTTAATAGCCATGGATAACCTTGCTATGACCTACCGTGCCTGTGGTAAGCTGGAGCAAGCTGAAAAGCTTGCAGAGGAGGTGCTTCTGCTGCACAAACAAGTGAATGGAGAACACCGTCCTGCTACTTTGATATCCATGGGTAACCTTGCCGTTACCTACCATGACAGTGGTAAGCTGAAAGAAGCCAAAAAGATTGATGAGGAGGTGCTGTTGCTGCGCAAACAAGTAATTGGGGAGCACCATCCTAATACTTTGTGTTCCATGAATAATCTTGCTGTCATCTACCATGAGTGTGGTAAGTTGGAGGAAGCTGAAAAGCTTGAAGAGGAAGTAATTCTGCTGTCCAAACAAGTGATTGGGGACCAGCATCCTAATACTTTGACTTCCATGCGCAACCTTGCTTTTGTCTACTGTGACCGCGGTAAGCTGCAGGAAGCTGAAAAGCTTGAAGAGCAAGTTCTCTTGTTGAGCACATAAATGACTGGGGAATACCATTCTGATACTTTGACTTCTGTGTTTAACCTCACTTTGGCCTACTTTGATTGTGACTTTGAATTGCACTGTAAATTGATGTTTACATCTTTTATTTAACTGCTCACAATGCATACCTTGTAATCTATGATAGTTCTAGCTATGCAAATCATGTGGCAGCATGTTGTTAGTACTGACTTCAATGCTTCAATTTATGAAGACACAACAGGGTAATGACAAACCAATGATGAATACAAGTTTTATTTTTCTGTAATGTGAATACCTGTGTCTTGGAATTTTAAAATTATATGTTATTCATTGAAATAAAGAAGATCATGTTCTTTACATCTAGCACCATTGAGCCATCCCTCTGAAGTAGTAGGTAAGTTTGGCCATAAGAATGAACATCATTCAATTAATGCACAATACCCACCAGGAAAATATTTGTCTGAGCTTAAAACTAAATCTGTAAAGAATTACACAAACATCATCCTTAGCACTGCCCACGGCAGTAATCCCTGACTCAAATTGAGTTGTAGCTCTTGTTATAATTCAGACACCTGGTACCCATATAACAACCAGTCACATGTACTGTACCTAATATTGATTCTGTTGAACACTGCATTGTACCACAAGCCATATGTGACATTAGTTGAATCTATGTTAGCCATCCACTGTCAACATACCACATTTACCAAAAAACTTGCATCGTCAATCTAAGTAACCTGTAGTGAATTACCACATATACCACATCATCAAAGTTTTTTTTCTTGCAGGCTTAAGTCAGGATAAAGGACAGTTATGTGGGCTGTAGATATGATGATACCATGGGCGGCTAAAGGACCACAGGACCACATAAGACATGTTTCTGAATTGAACACTGTTTAGTCTCAATGATGTAAACCAGCTTTCCATGATCTTTATGGTATTTCCAAGCACACTGGACTGTCACCATACCCAGGGTTACAGAAAGTGACAGGCCAGCTTGATAGTAGCTCATTAAAAAGAAAGCCTATTTCTCTTCTGCTATTTAAGATTTTTCAGAGCTTTGAGATTCATAAAACAAAGCTTATACACTGGTCTAAATGCTCTGATAACATCATAGTCTTAGGTGGGCTTATGGTGCAGAAATAGGACAATTAAATGAACATAGAAATATTGACCAGCCCATCACTTTCTGTGAGGCTAAGTATATCCAAGGTGAATTGGAGTTGCCAGGGAAACAAAACTATTGTAGGAGTCAGATATAGATTCATGACAAACAACTTACCCAAAGTTTTTAAGAGCACAGTGAATTTCATGACTTCAGCCAGACACAGCACATCAGGAAAATGACCTAAAGCCCAGGCAAATGTTGGAAGCCTGAGGGAGCCTGAGGACTCCCAGGAAATAGGCCAAATCCTAGGCACCTTCAGGTACTGTAGGTAGCTTGGGCTACCTAGGCTTCCTAGGTTTGGGGTCAAATCCTAGGCTCTCTAAGAGATATCTGAGATATCCCTAGGAGTCCCTGAGGGCTTCCTGAGGGCACCCTGGGGATCCCTGAGGATCTCTAGGATATGGGTATTTTAAATAATACATATAATACAAAATTGTGTTTCAAATATATAGCTATGTAATAGTATTGTACAAATCCACAATAAAAACATTTATTTGGCTGCAGATTCATACAGGATTGAGCTCTTAAAATAAATCACATGATGTGCTCACTGTGAGCTGTCTACAATCAAAATACTTTTCCCATGATCAAAATATGTTCACCCTTATTATAACTAATAGTATCCACACTATATATGTATTTATAGGTTCTGTACTATATTGATATACTGTACTTGAGTATGTTAGGTTATTACAAAGCTTAAACTACTATACAGTACTATATAATAGTGTACAATTATGTATAATAACTGATAATAATCTGTAGATATAGTAGTTGAATACAAAAAGTTGAGTTAAATACAATATGAAATAGAGTAGAATAATATATAGAATGAGGTATAGTAAAAATAGAAAGAGATGAGAATATACAATATTATTTGCATTCACATTTTAGAGTCCTCAGGATGCCCCAGGGATCTCCAGGGAAGCCTCAGGGATCCTCAGGGACCCTCAGGCAACCTGAGAGTGCTCAGAAATTGGGGGGTGTCCCTTGGTATCCTGGGTAGCCTAGACAACCTAGGACCCCTGAGAAGCCTTGAGAAGCCTTAGGCCATCAGATAACAACCCATATGAACCTGGGCTATAGGACCTTTTTCCTGATGCACAAATGTCTAAACCCACATGAGCAGAGCAATCCACTATCCCTATTGCTGCTATTGCAGAAGATCCAATGTCCAAGGCTGACAAGGATATTGATGGGTGTAGATTTGGATTTTCTCATGACATTGTTGAAAACAGCCACTTTGAATCAGATATGAACTCCATTATTTTTGCCAGTTGAGAATCAGATGTAAATGGGCATAATCCAATTTTTCTTGTCTATACATGCCTTAATTATGACTTGAAGTGCATATTGTCTGGAAAAGCTGCCAAAGCAGCTATGTTCTACATTTCCAGCTACACCACCAAGATGCTGTTGAAGGCAGAACAACTTCTATCTCTACCATTTAAAGCAGTTGCATTGATTGACATAAGCAATATCTTTGACACTCGAGTAGGATCGGCTCATTTGGCTGAGCTCAACAATTGCATGCACAATCTGCTATTAGATATTTGCAATGACTGGGTGATACTCTGGTGAGGTTGCCTGCAGAATAGAGGTGCCAACAAGGACTGGAACAAATTCTTGTCCTGCATCCCTTTGCTGGAGGTAAGTGTGACATGAGTCGATGACTTTGGGTCCTCTGAAGACAGATTATGTTGAGCAAGTACACTATTTTGGGTGGTGCAGTTGTATGTTTGTTGAATGAACAATAGCAAGCTGGCAGAAGGAACATTGACAGTTTGCATAATACCCATTGTTTGTCCTTGCTTATTTCAAACCATTTTCACTTTGCAATCCATTACTTACAGCCTCTCCTGTAGAAGAATTTATCAGGTATTCATCTACTAGTCATGCACACAAAATAATGACTAGTTGGGAGGAGCTACATGAGTGTCAAGATACTGAGCAGATCTGTCAGTGACTTGTAGCTACTGCAAATGGCAACCAGGCATTACACAACTTGGAACAGAATTGAGAGTAAGAGTAGGAGAGGGAAGTGTTATTTTAGCCTAAATACAAAGGAATATGGATGAGATCAGAGTTAAGGAGTATGCCCAAATGTAGCTAAGTATATATATTCTGTAAGTACAGTAGCCTTAGACCCAAGCCCTGTACCCAGGGCTAGTAGTGATCATACATAAAATGGTGAAAAGGGTAAAATAAACAGAAGGTAGATCATAGCAGAAGGAAGCAGTGGATAAAACAATGAAAAGGATGTGTATATATGAAGGTAGTTAATAAATGATTACCACCATGCTGCTTAAATGCAGGAATCTACATTATAAGAGACAAGGTGCCAGGAGTTTTCCATTTTGGGCAAAAGAGTTGCTCAAAATGGTAACAGCTTTGGCATCTAGTATTCAGTTGATTGAAGTGGGTCATCATTTTCCTAAGTTCATACGACAGACAAATTATTGTTGTGGTGATTTATTTTACCATCATGCAATGCAATTTTCATAATTATGATGAGATTTATGCTTTCATTGTCCTTCAGTGGCCAACTGAGTCATAATGAACAAATTATTATTGAAGTGATTTTTCCATTACTATAAAGCTTTGTAAATATGACAAATACTACTCTTCAATTTTTTTTTTCATTCCTTGTGCTCAGTAAATATAAATGCTAGCTCTCTTTCTTGCATCTTTTCATTCCCATTCCCTACCATTGACTATTTGCAATGCCCCGCTATCAATCACCATTGCCCCTTGATTGCTCTTATCCTTTTGAATCTTTTTTTTCCCATGCAAAGAGTTCTTGGAGAATATCTTGGCTGCTCAATGCAGTCGAAGGTCCTAGCCATTAACAGATACCCAGTCCACAATCCCATTTACAACCCAAAGCTGGTTTTTCAAATGTATGTCTTGAGTTTTTTTTCTTTACACCATTGAAGTTTTAGTTCTTTAGATTGTCTGGGACACCCCTGTTACCCCTGTAAATTTTTATGGATCATTTCCTCAGCATAGTTCCTAGTGCAGCTCCAGTATGTTGATATTCCTGTGTATGATTCAGTTTATAATGGCTTTTTTTTTTTCAGGTTTGCTTTGAGAAATTGATAGCATTGCAGAAAAAGGTCTGACACTGGACCAAAGTTGCAACCATATGTCCACTGTCTTTCAATTATTCTAACAGTTAATAATTCATTGCATTTTTCATCACCTCAGTGTAAGTATCATTTTTAATTTTAATATTGACAATGGAAAATGAGATATGCCCATCTGCGCAATCATCCCTGATTCCCCAAAATATAAAGAAGGAAAACCAATTCCATACAATAACTCTACTGTTGCAATTTCTGGCTTCCTTACTTGAGTTATCCCTCACAAAAATGATGAAGAACAATGAGCCAACTACTTCTATATGTCTGTTGATGCTATATGTTTTCTCAGTTGCAACACTTCTCAATCTAGCACTGTGGAAACTCCAAGTATGTCACTTATTGCTTCTCACATTCTCTATTCTCAATTATTTTATAGCCCAAGTTTGCACTTGACCTAGGAAATGCAAAATTTTTTCTCTCGATGAACCCAAAAATCCTGACTAAAAGCATATTGAACATATTCCCACCCCTTCCTCATCCTCTACCAAAATGTTGAAGAATGAGGATGCAAGCACTCCCAAAAACAAATCTCAAAAGAAATGAAGGTGTAACTTTGCTATTACTTACACTGCAGATCTACTTATACATACTGTACTAACAACAATTCACTGAAAACCAATGCATGTATATATGTAACTTATACTGTATATAAATGATTTGACACAAAATTTACATGCCTAGCTGAAGGCCCATGCCGTTGGCACGGGCTTCTGTTAGTTGATTGTATGTAGGAAAAGGTGAGGTGTGGGTAAAGGGTAAGAGATAAGATGAATAGATAAGATGTGAAAGATAAGAGAGATATGAAAGATAAGATATGAAAGATAAGATGGGAAGATAAGATGAAAAAGATAGTAGTCAATAGTAGACAGTAAAAAGGAATAGTAAAAGGAAATAAAGAAAGGGATAAAAGTGTAACTGTAACATTACCTCCTCCTTTAGATGCAAGCTTCACAAAGCACCAGCCTTCCAGTGAGGTTTTCTGTAGGTAAGTCCATGGGGATTGGTTTGGTAAGGGGTTTGGGTATTGTCCAGAAGAGGTGGGTGGTGTGGGACTGAGGTTTGGATGGATAATGGGTGTGAAAATCCTTGACCACTTCTCTGGCATTGGAGAGGTTGTGTGGTGGCTCTCAAGTCATCTCATGTGCACTGTACCTTTTCCATTTGACTTTATACATGATGTCCCCCCCTTTGCCTTCCTTGAATCAACAATTTCTTCCACCTCATACTCCAACTCCTGTCCCACAATTTTTGGCAGTGGTTCACTCTTTTGGGGTTGAGCAGGAAATTTAGGTTCATGATAGAGGGTTAGCAGTCCTTCATTGAACACATCATGGATACTTTTCCATGTGCAGGGTATGGCAAGTTTGTAAGAGCCTGCCCCCACCTTTTCCACCACTTTCACTTGATGCATAGTGGGCCAATGCTAATGTGTGGTGGGACTTGTGCCCTTTTTGGTGATTGGAACAAATTACCTCATGGATCCTGGATCATTGATCATCAATGTAATGAAAACTAACTAAAATTGTATGAATTGCAAAAATTAGATCCATTCAAAATTGCCTGCCTTGGATCAGGCACAGACTTGTTAGAGCAGAAACTTGGCATTCCATTCTGTTTCATGCACTCATAAATTGTCCATAGCATTTTTCTACCAACTTCTTCATTGGCCTGTCTATTGTGATGTTGGTTCTCTCAAGCCATACCCTATCCCCAGGTCTATAGTCTGACCTCTCAATCTGCTTTGTCCTTCATTAGTGCTGCCCCTACCTTCTCCCTGATCCTTCTCATATTATCAGCAAGCTCCTGGGCATATGGGTTTATTGAGGTGAACCTCAGGGTGATTCCCTTGTTGGGGTGTCATCCATTGTTGGCATAGAATAGGATTACCTTTGTGGCTGAGTGCTCCCAATCATTATATATAAACTCCATCAGGGGTAGCCATTCATGCCAGTTGCTCTGATGGTGGTTGATAAAGAGTCAGAGGTAGTGCTCGATTTCTTGGTTCATTCACTCAGTCTGCCCATTGGTCTGAGGGTGGTATGCTGTGGTAAAATTTCCCTCAATTCCCAGGAGTCAATATAGCTCTTTCATGAATTGAGAGTGGTACTGGGATCCCTGATCATGTATAGCCTTTTGCATCAGACTAAGGATGGAAAAAAATTTGATCCCAATAGATCCATGCCATGCCTTCAGAGGTGCATGTTGTGTGGCTAGGAATAATTCAGAGGTGATTGGTAAAATGGTCAGTGAACACAGCAATGGCATTATACCCTCCAGATTCCAGTAGCTCTCCACTCATATCTCTTCCTATCACTTCCCATGGCTCACTTGGAACACCATGTGGGTGTAGTGGTCCAACTGGTTTGTTTCAGTTGACCTTAGTGGCTTGGCACTTTTCACATCCTTCCACATATACTGTCCCATTTCATTCAATTTGACACACCTTGTGACTTGTGACATGACTGATGAAATTTTGATTTTAACAAATTTCCTTTTAGGGTAATACTTGTCAGCAATTTCGGCGCTTAAGGCAGTCAAAGCTGTAATTTGAGGGCAATTTTTTTTTTTGGTGTTACAGGTCAAAAAATTTCAACATTTTCAGGTCCTGTGACCTGTGACTGTTGAATCAAATGAAATGGGACAGTACACAAACATCTTGACTAACCCCCGGCATGATCAGCTCCAAGGTTTTATAGCATCCCGGGTGTCCTACTAACTGAGAATTGTGGTGGGCTATGATGATTTCTAAGTGAAGCTTGTTGTCCTTTGGCACATAAATCTGGTTTTGCCACAATACTAAATGGTCATTTGTACTTTCCCACCCTTCTTTATTTGTATCCAGTGCCCTTTGTACCACTTTGTCCATGTTTCCCCTTCTTTTCCTAATTTGGGTGAGAATGCTGTCTTCCAGTAAGCCATTGGTGCGCAAGAGAGAGATGAATACTTCAGGTTTTAGGAGTGTTACATTCATATTGTCATTCTCCCTTGTCTCAAGGTCCACCATCTGGTACATGGCATCTGCTTTCCCCATCAACTTTCTGGGTTTGTGGAATAGTTCAACTTCATACTCTGCTAACTCTGTAACCCATCTAGCATGTTGCCAGTTTAACTTCTGCAGTTTGCAGAAGTATTGCAAGTTCTGATGGTCAATAAAGATTTTGACAGGCTCCTTCACACCCATGAGGTTTTGCCACCAGTCTGACAGGGAGTCCATTATAGCCATCATTTCCTTGTCATAGATTTTGTAGTTCTGCTCTACTTCAGTCAGCACTCTGGATCAAAATGCTTTGGGTCTCTACCTGTTGTCAACAAACTGCAAGAGGACTCCCCCATTGGCATAGTCTGATGAGTCAGCCTCTACACAGAATCTACCCTCATCTCTTGGAATCAGTAAGACAACCTCTTCCATGATCCTACTTTCAACTCCTTGAAGACATTCTGTTCCTCTCCTGCCCAACTCCATTTGCCATTCCCAGTGAGTCAGGTGAGTGGTTTAGCTATACCACTGAAGACCCTAATAAAATGACAGTAGAAATTACAAAATCCCAAGAATTGTTGTACTTCTTGTTTCTTTTGTGAGGTTGCCCATTACAAGTTCAGAATGAAATGGAGAACTGTCCTTATGGGTGGTTTGACCACTCTCTCATGTTTCCCACAGTCCCTCTTATACTCACTTTCTTTTTCCCATATTTGGACCTGTCACTTATTTATGATTTCATATTACTTGTGTGACCTTGTGTACATCCATGTTGTTGCATCCTCTAACAACAGTGCTCTTACTTGCCTCCTCAAAATGGCAAACATCCTTTTGAAGATGGCTCATCCTCCATCTTACACAAATATCTGCATTGACAGTGGACCCTGGCAAAGGGAGTGAATGGGCAGAACGTAGCAATGCCCCAAGTGAAACTGAGCCCTGATTACACTGTCCCATAGTGTTTTGGAACAAAGAGGAGGCCACAAAGAAGGCTATGGTCATTGTTAGTACATATTTATCAGCCTGATTGTTCTTTCTGAGACTTACGCTATCTTCTCTGTAGGTGACTTGAAGATCTCCATGGGTCTCAAGGTCATCCACTGAAGCACCTCGAAGTCTTTATTTTCTCCAATATCATGGAGCATGGAAACTTCTCTGCTACTGCTGGTTTCAGATTCAACACTGACAGATTTGGTGTCTTTCCAACCTTCTCTACTTTCCTTGAAATTGTGCTCCCAAAATCACCATGGCTCAATTAAACAACTTCAGCATTCTGCACCACTTCTCATATGCTAGTATGTATCATGTCTGTTTCTCTTTGTAGGGATGGCTCTTCTCAAGATTCTCTATTCTAGCTGACAACAACACCTGCCATTTTGGTGTCTCCTTGTTCACCGACAATAGTATCTGTGATGCTGAATCCTTCCTCTACCTCCCAGCTGATGCCTCCAAATGACAGCTGTCACCAAACACATCTTCTTTGAATGGGGTCTCTGCTTTGTCTACTCCACCTGTTTCAAAGTTCAGTACATCCTCATACCCAACAGCCACACCAAAATTCATTCCGGCAAGTGGATGGAAAAGCAGGATATGTTATTGTTTGGAGATATGCTTCATATGTAGTACAATGCTGTTCTTTGGTGCCATCAGGATAGGTTGGATGTGAGGTTGATTAAGAAGCCTACATTGAATATTATCAATGAGCAAGTAGGTATTGTCTCTCGGGCATGGCAGGGTGTACTGATGACAATCATTTTCCAGACAATTATGAAAGTTGGCCAAAGCTCCTACATCCTCCTCATTGAGTCTTTCAACCAAAAGACCTAGGTCAGTTGACCTCTCATTCTCACTCAATCACCATTATGCTCATCATTTCAATCTATAAAATCTACAGCTTGGCTTGAAATATGGTACATATGTGGCTTCTTGAGTGCCACTTTATCACAAATGTCAGTTGCTAGTCCTCTTTTGCTCTTTCATTCATGCTGACAACTCTTAACTCTCAGGCAGATGCAAATACAATATATCAAGCTACAGAGAACACAGGTAACATGGCTGCACAAATCAAAAAAGAAGGATATTTGGATGGGTTGAAGGATCTTTTGGGGATGTCTAAACTTCATACAAGGTTGCATCCTCTGGTCCCTTGTAAACTCTTCAACCATTGAACCAATTCACTCTTACATTGATAGATAGACTATATACAGCTGCATGTATATTGTTGTTGCATCCTAACTGATTTCATGTTGTATATTTTTGACATTGGAGTTTACATTGGCTCTGACAAATTTGACAGTGAGATTGTAAGCATCTGAACTTGTACTTGCTGCATCCACCCTGCAAGTTCTTTTACCACTTTGACCTTGGTTGGGTCCATATGAGTACACCCATTTCCCACTACGATTCCTAGATACTTGACCTCTGATGCTTCAAATGTACATTTCTCTTCCTTGAGGTACAGCTTGTTAGCTTGTAAAATGTCTAGCACTTGCTTCACAATGCACTGGTGTTCATTAATGTCTTCAGTGAGGATAAGGATGTTATCCATGTATACAACAACATGGCCCTGGTCAATAAGCTCCTTCAGAATGTGACTTATAAATGCTTGGAAGGTGGCAGGGGCATTTGTTAGTCCAAAAAACATTACTGTTGGTTCAAAGAGACCTTGATTAGTTCAAAACACTACCTTCCACTTGTCTCCTTCTCTAATCTGTATATTGTTATATCCCCATTGTACATCCAGCTTGGTAAATATTTTTGATGCCTTGAAGCTGTCAATTAGTTCCTGGATTAAGGGCAAAGGATACCGGGTTTTTGATTATCATTTCATTGAGTTTTCAGTAATCCTGAAATGGTTGTAGACTCCCATCCTTCTTTTTGGTGAAGAAAACAGGAGAAACCATTGGCAAGGTGGATGATTGGATCCAGCCTGATTAAAGGTTTTCTTCTAAGAATTCATCCAATGCTTTCTGCCCCTGTAAGTTCAATGGGTAGATCTTGCAATCCACAGGTTTCAAACCTGGCATAAGTTCAATAGCATGGTCCCATGGGCATCAGTCTGACAACTGATCAAAGTCTTCCTTACTAAACATGTCTGTGTACTCTCTAAGGTAGGGTTCTGCTGCTGACAATACTGATTGGAGTCAAATGTGCCCCTGGTCCATGATGTACCCCTCCCAGTCGAGCATGAACAGCTGTTCTCCTGGGATTAGTTGTCCTTCCAGCTGGCCTTCCTCTGGTGTTGTGAGGTAGGGGAGATAACCACATCTATCTGCAAATTTATCAAAGGTTAGTGTAGACTCACTCCAGTCAATGCCTGGGTTATGGTAGCATAACCAATTCAACCCCAGAAGATGTCCATTTTACCCAAGTTTGTCACTGCCAATGATACAACTGACATTGCACCATAAATTTTCTGAGTTCATACTCCTCATCCAAGACAACTACATGTCTATAACATGTACAGATCAATACAAAAGTTTGGCAGTATGAACTGTGTAATTATAGAATCCCTCGACACATGTCAGTTTGCTTGCACATGGCAACAATAGCCCATGTCTGAGAATGGGCAATTCACTGGAAAAACTGGATAATTAGCATGACAGGTACACTCGTTACTATAGAAATACTAATCAATGGATTAGTATTGAAAGGTTTCGGCGAGATAGGCTAATTAGCATTGTATGGGACCCAGGTAATGACATTAGTCACCTCAGGGATTGACTGTAAAAGGGTGCTATTTAGTTTTTACATATAAAAGAGACAGAGCAACAAGAGAGAAGAGCAGGTTCTGATGC
The DNA here is from genome assembly GCA_000827265.1 of Collybiopsis luxurians FD-317 M1. NCBI lineage: Eukaryota > Fungi > Basidiomycota > Agaricomycetes > Agaricales > Omphalotaceae > Collybiopsis > Collybiopsis luxurians. The sequence goes on along the minus strand of KN834796.1, from coordinate 107,572 downwards.
CCCCCTCTTTATCAGGCATTTGATCTGGTTTGGAATCAGTCTAGAGCTTCAGTGTAGAGTTAAAGTCAAAGAGTGGTGTTCTGTGTTCTGTTTTGTGTTTGGTGTTTTGTTTAACTTGATTATTGTGTTTGAACTTGGTATTTTGGTTTTGACATTGCAATTTGGATTTTGATTGAACCTAAACTTGTGCACTCTAACAACACTACTACTACTCCAACCCCCATTACAAACTTCAACTGCTAAAGGCCCCTTTGAACTTAGTGTTCTTGGGTGTTTTTGGTGTTTGTTTTCTATCTCACCACACCCACCACATCACCAACTCTATCAATTCTGCATGACCTCCTGTTGTCATCCTTACCATAACAAACCCTTCTATTGCCCCTCCTTCATGTAGCATCCCATCAGCATTGTATATTGACATCCTAATGGGTAACCTTTTGACTGTCAGCTGGTGTTGCCTGACAAAGTCCTGGTTGATGCAGGACCCTGTCACTCCACTATCCAGAAGTACATTGGTGTTCATTTGAGAACTGTTTTCTGTGTTCTCAATGTTGGTTTTTAACTTGAAGTCCTGTCCTTGAGTTCTGCACATGAATGTTCTTCAACTCTTCAGGGTGGTGATTGCTTCTACTGCTGCTGGCCAGTCAAGGTTCTGAATTGCTGCTACTGTTTCCTCCATTGCTTCTCTGCTTTGGCACACCAGTATCTATGTCCTTAAGATTCCTAGTGCTCAATCAATCTTGTCCTTGCAAATTCACTCAGTGGTCCATTCAGGGGTATTAGATTGGAAGCACAGTTTTGCAGGGTTATCAGTCTTTGTGTGTATGGATAAATTACTGTCATTTGGAGAAGTAGATATAGGAGTAGGGACTACATTGGTAACTGTACTTGTAGTGTCCACAATATTGAAAAACATATTGGCAGGCTTGAAATGATCATATGCAACTGAAAAAAGATCTGATTGGTTGGGCTCTGGCAGACCTGCATTTACTGCAGAGTGAGGACTTAATGCCATTCTTTGGCCAGAGTTTGTCATACTTCATCATTCATACCCATCCACAGGGTGTGAATGTACTGTCCTTGGTTCTTTTTGATCTGGGGACAATTTTGGGATAGGTGGCCTCATGTCCCACAGTGAAAGCAGAGCCCTTGGCACTTGGCAAGGTCCAAGTCCATTGGTTTACCAGTACCCCCAAAGGCTATTCCTGTGCCATCTCATTGGTCAGTTTCTGCTGGGGGAGTAGGAGTATAGTTCCAGCTCTGAGTCTGGGGAGGGGGATTGGGACTCACTTGTTGGAGAAATTGTCATAACTCCAATACCAATAGCAAAAGCCCAGGTCAAATGCACTGGGGATTCATTCACAAATATGTACTCTATATACCAAAATATAAAATAGGCTAAATAAATAAGGCTATCTATCAGCAGGACAGGAATTGGGCATTGAACCCTCAAACAGAATTAAGCAAAAAACACTGCTGCAAGTGATCTGATTGCATGGCAAGCATTGCAATTTCTGACATCACTACCTTGGGCTGCCAAGTGGTTCAGCTATTCCATGTATTTCCTCCATAGCCATAGCCTCTCTTCTGCTCCTCTCATTGTCTCCACATGTTATCCATTCCTATGATCCTGCCCTTATGATTATCATAGAGGACAATTGGTTTTGTTGACCCTTTGATGATGTTATCAATGACGTTGGAATTTACTGCTCCTTCTATAAGGGTGATGATGTGGCTTTCCACTGTATTGTATCCTGCATCTGAGAGGAGTATCTCAAACTCCTTAAAGAAATTGTCAGCCAACATCTTTCCTTGTTTGATGAATTGTAGTTTATCCCATGCAGTCTGTCTCTTGGTAATGTCAGTGAAGACAGGTATCAAATCTGTCCTGAACTTATCCCATGATATAGTCCATTTCTGTTTGTCACTGTTGTAGTGGTTGCAGTAGTAAACCTCTGTCCATCCATCCACTCTGCCACCCTTCATGTAAGACATGGCAACATCAATTGCTTCATTGTCTGATCCAATCAGGCCCTTTTTTCCCAGGTCTTTCATGTATGCTATGAGTGAGCAATTCCATGTAGTGTTGCCGCAGCTCAGCTAGCCACAAGTTGAATCATGTAGCTGCAGCTCACATTTAGCCAGCTCAACAGCCAGAATGAGCCGACTTGAAAAAGCTTGAGCTGACTTGAAGCTGGCTAGCCAGATGGAAAAGAAGTAAAATACTTCTACAATGGCTACTGGCTGCAATAAGGGCATAGGCAAATGAAAATTACAGGGTGCCAAGCCTCAAATGAGTGCTTAGTGGATGCTGTAGTTATGTTGCCTGATGTGATGTGAGTGACATGGCACCATTATACATACTTGATATGTAAACATAATAAATAATAAATATCTACATAATTTAGAGTTGAAGTGAGGGCTAATGGAAAGAAAGAGGCTTTAGTGAACCAAAATACAATATGTGAGATTTAAAATGAATTGCTGAATGATTGCAAGGCAATTGGTAATTGAACTGGTAGGAGTTGACTGTCAGCCAGCTCCAAGCTGCAGCGTTCAGCTTGGAGCCATGCAAAGCTGGCTCACATGCAGGTGCCTGCCAGCTGACCAGCTCAGCTCCAGCCCCTGATCGGCTCCGGCTATTAGCTGGCTTATTTGTGAGCCGCAGCAACACTAATTCCATGCCTGGAACTTTCCTTTGTTTCCATCAAAAGTTTCTGGTTCCTTCAACAATGTCTTCCTGGGGCAGTAATCATGGGTGGGTACCTGTTTGGTTTTGGGTTCATTGTTGTACTCTTCTTTGGCCCCATGGTCCTGAGTTGGTTGGGTGTTCTGAGGTGGTTGAGTGTTGGATCCACTAGGGCCAGCCATGTTGTTGTCATCTTGAAATGGGAAGGAATCTGGGAATAGGGAATATCTGAGTTGAACTTGAGCTCTGACAGTGTGGAAGAGTGTGTGTTGTTGTTTCAAGAAATGGTGAAAAAATGTGCTGGTGTGATGGGTGGTATGAGTGAAAATTAGCTCTAATCTTCTGCTAGCAACTTGTAGCTACCACAAATGGTAACCAGGCATCACACAACTTGGAATAGAACTGAGAGTGAGAGTAGGAGAGAAAAGTGTTATTCCAGCCTAACTGCAAGGAAGTAGAGATGAGATCACATCATCAAAACTACTTTTCAGCCCAGGCTACCCAGAGACACCCCCCAAATTCTGGGCTCTTTGGGAACACTGAAAGCTGTCATGCATTTAGGATAGATTAAAGCATAGGTATATATATTCAATATAATTTTGCCTTGTTTGGTAATATTTACAGCATCATTCCTCAGGTATCCTTGGGATACCTGAGGTTTGCCCAGGATATTGGCTTTTCCTAGGTTACCTGAGGTTCACCCAGGTTGCACAGGTCATCTAGGTCACCCAGGTCCCTCAGGTTGCTTCAGGTTGCCTCCTAGGTAACCTGAGGCCCAGACTATTTTTTCTGATGAAGTATAAACCCAATTTACCATGTATGTGATCCAAATCTGTGACCCACACTCTGCATCCCCAGCACCACAAATGGGACACATTAACCTTGCCTCTCTTTGCTTTGTACCATTTCTCCCATGGTTTGACACCAGAATGGCAACTAGTGGGTGTCATCCCATGAATATAGCAATAGGCTTGTGCAGCTTCTGCCCAAAACTGATGGTCCAAATCCAAATCCTCAAGCATGGCCCGGACACCTTCAATTACAGCTTGGTTTGCTTGTTCAACCTGGCCATTAGCAGCAGAAGAGGATTTAGGGACCTTTTCAACCACTGTGCCCCTCCCTGCACACCATTCATCAAACATGCAGTTGTCAAACTTGCATCCCATGTCAATACAAAACATGCAAATACACCTGCCCATCTGCATTTCTGCCATTGCCGTAAATCTCTGCACTAATCCCAGGACAGTAGGACCTTCCTTATTAGATGAAAAGTATGGAAACAGAATACTGGTTCCATCATCACACATGAGGAACATGTAATAAGCTCCTCCCAAGCTACAAGTTTGTGCATGCCCCCACAAGTCAAGGCTCACTCAATCCAGTGGCTCAGCAGATGGAACCACAATATCATCAAATGGTTGTCATTTTGCCTTTGCAAATAGGCAAACTTCACATTTTCTGCACAATGAGAAATCCAAAACATCCAAACTGTCAACAAGTTCATGCTTAGCCATTATCCAAATCATATTGATATCAGCATGCCTGAACCTCATATGCCACATAGATAGAGAGCAGGGCTTCAAATGAGAGTGTGCTGATGCCAGGATGAAGGAGGAGTCAGGATTGGGGGTTGATATGGCACCTGGTATCATATCCTCATCCATATTGTCAATGACATTGACCTGATACAAGCTGTGTTTTGCTCCTTCAGCTGCAATCCATCCATCGACCACAACCTCACCAGATTTTGGATGATGAACTTCTATCTGTCCCCCACCCCATGTACCACAATAACCCTTTTTATCCATTGATGGAAGAGACAGAAGGTTCATACCAAACAATGGTGTGTGTGATGCAGGAAAATGGAGGCAATGTATGGAACCTTTGTACATCCTAACTGTAATCTCAGCAATTCCAAATCCTTCAATAACAAAAGAACCATTATGTCCATCTGTAGCCATCCATCCATGCATTTTCACAGGGTTATAGGTAATGAACCATTGACAACTTCAAATACACCAATGCAATACCACACTATTGATGAAAGTTGGGATTTTATTACGACTAGATACAGAGGAGGACTCTAAACTATCTGTACCACTCTGGCTGCTTCCTAAAAAGGTAGAAGCCTCTCTTCCCAGTCTAACAGAATAGGCATCAGGGAGGGCAGAGCAATACAGAGAGTAGTCCATACCTCTGGGTTCAAAGTTGCCAAAGTTGTATACAGTTGCGGCAGCAGTTGGAGTGGATGGAGTAGGATTGACATCCAAGGTTGTGGCAAGAGAGGATGTATTCACAACCTTAGTAGGTTCCATTCCCTTCGGAGCAGTATACCATTTCAGACCCTCACCCTCACTTTTTCCTCCCTTAGCCCAGCAGTTCTTCTTCACGTGTCCAACCTGTTTACAGTTATTGCATACAATACCTGCACTAAATCTAGCACTGACTACGAGAGCATTAGAAGGTGTGGTATGGCTGGTAGGTCTGTTTGCCAATTGTACCATCATATCATACTTGATTAAGGCTCATTTTAGATCAGCATAGGGTTGAGTGCCATGAGTTTGCAAGATCCACAAGTAATCAGGAGTAAGAGAGGTGAGAAAATGTGAACAAAGATCATCATTGCTAACAGTGCACCTGACATTGCTTGCTGATTTTTGGAGTGCCTCTAGCTGCTGGAAGTATTCTTCAAAGGGCATAGCAGCAATGTACTTGAACTGTTGAATACATTCTTTAGCCAAGGTTTGTGCAGCTGCAGACATTGTCTCAAATTTGGCAGTGAGTTGTATCCACATTGCTTGCACAGTCATGTCCTGTGTTACATCCAAGAAATGAGGGTCCTTGATGTTCTGATAGATGATACCAACAATACAAGCATCCCTCAGCTCCCATTCTTCAAGGGAGGGAGAACAAGAGTTGACCAGAGTAGGAGCAGGTGCGGGACCCTGGAGATTTGTAGGAGGAGGGGTAGGAGTAGCGATAGTCCCATTAATATAGCCACTGAGACCAGTTGCATGAGTGACACTTTTAAGGTGATCCTGAAACAAGGCCCAGTTACTCAGACCAACAAGCTGACAATCTTCAGGGAAAATAAGGAGGTTGGGAAGGGAATGTGCAGCAGATGTGGTCATTGCAAGGAATCAAATTCTGTGTCAGTCAAGGACATATGTATTATTTGCATTCTGACCTAAGTAAGTATGCAGAAACCTCAGAGCAACAAATGTATTCTCCATTACCTATAGTCCTAAGTATGCAGAAACTATAGGTAAGAGAGTAAGTAGAGATACTTTTGAGATAAGGAGAAATGCATACCCTCAGAGCAACAAATGTATTCTGAGGGTAGCAGTTGAAACTACTGCATTAAATATAGGTGTTCAGAATAAAGAATAAGTAGGGAAGAAAGATGAGGATGAAGGATAGGGATGGAGCTGAGTGTGAGATCATATCTGCATGGAAGTATACATGCATGTACTATTAGTCAAACCAGCAACCACAGAATGCAACTGCGGAATGCAACTGCGGAACGCAGTCACACAACTTAGGACACCACTTACAGATATTCACCTAAGATCCAACAGCTAGTAGTGATCATACATAAAACAGTGAAAAAGGCAAAATAAACAGAAGGTAGACTGTAGTAGGAAGAAATGGTGGATGAAACAATGAAAAGGGTGTGCATATAGGAAGGTAGTTGATGCCACCATGCCACTTATGTGCAGGAATTGATTGTATGTAGGAAAAGGTGAGTGGTGGATAAAGGGTAAGAGACAAGATTAATAGATAAGAGAGATAAGAAGGATAAGATATGAAAGATAAGATGGGAAGATAATATGAAAGAGATAGGGGTTAATAGTAGACAGCAAAAAAGGAATAGTAAAAGGAAATAAGGAAAGGGATAAAAGTGTAACTGTAACAGGATCTGTAAACAAGCTCAAATAATGAAAGCAACAGCTGAATTTATCATTGCACAGTTCTGACTATGACTTAGACAATGATATTGAATTTTTTCAGTCTCTTCCTAAACATGGCATGAATCAATCTAAAGAAGACCTCATCCTTTTACTTTTATAATGTGACTTAATTTTTTCCTCATTCTCAGCTTGGTTTCTCTCAACAAAGCTGCAGCAGGGTCCAAGAGGGAAACAGGAAGATGGAATTGCAGTATAACTCAGTGATGGACATTACAAGATCTACAAAAGGTCAAGCCCAACTGTGTAAGTCAGGGAGTGGTGAAATGGAACAGGAAATTTTATTACAGAGAAAAATGTGAGAAAAATTAAGATAAGATAAGGCTGTGGAAAAGACCCACCTATTGGAGTGAAATTTAGGGAGATAATGACTGTTTGATGCATACACATCCCTCCCTTCCCTTTGGTCAGAGTTAGGGACATCCATTGGCATCAAGGATTGCCATACAATTGCCATTATCTATGAGATAAGGCAATTGATCTCTCAGCACACAAACCTCAGGTTGCATTGCTCTGTGAAAATTCTGAGTAATATAAAGCTGCAATGTCAATTTGCATCATGGTGAAGCAATGCAATTGTGCAAATGGATGACCAGTGGGGTTTTGGTTTTAGTATTTTGAAGGTATTTATGATATTGAAGTTTTGTCCCATACAAGCAAGTATACTGATTGCCTAAAGATGCAAAAATAGTGTGGAGGATCATGGATTGAGGCAAAATACTGTGTTTGAACATTAGGGAGACATAGAATCTCGGGGATTGTGTAGTATATCTCATTTGGGAATTTACTGTCTCTAGCAGACTCCTGTCGCTCTTTGATACTTGAATGTACTACTCTGTAAGACAAGATTACATCTGTGTGGGCAGAGCAGAGTTCAAAACTCCAGCTCCAACTGTGGATACTTCTCCAAGTATATGTGTATGTACAACATTGAACAGAGAGGTGGGGCTTCAACATTGGAATCTATGTCTGAAAGGGCTGATGGAGGAAGGTCAATTGGATACATACCAGCTCTCAATTAATGTCACAAAATATGGCACCGGGTCCCTGCGCGCATGCTGCAGCAATGTATGTACACAGGGCTTTTGATATCTAGTGCATTGATTCCTGTTAGTATTGGTTCCCAACTATAGATACCTCTCTAAGTATGCATGTATGTACAATATTGAATGGAGAGGTGGGGCTTCAACATTGGAATCTATGTCTGAAAGGGCTGATTGAGGAAGGTCAATTGGATACATACCAGCTCTCAATTAATGTCACAGAATATGGCACTGGGTCCCTGTGCACGCTTTGCAGACACGTAGGTACACAGGGCTGTTAAGAGATGAGGCACTGTCACTACAACCTCAGCAGAGGAGGGATCTGAACATGGAGGTACAAGACAAAAATGGATGATTATTTATGGTAATGACAGAGTATTTATCATACAGTGGAAGCATATCTGAAATGCACTGCAGAGCAGCTGAACAACAATCAGATGTTTTCTAACACTCCCACTTTTTCAGTTGCAAAGCAAATCCCTATATATGAATCCAAAGCAAAGTCCTTCATAATTCCACAAGCACAATACATCAACAGCTTCAGCGACAAATGAATTTGGCATCAATCCAGCAGCATCTTGATGATCAGAAGTGGCTTTGGCCACTCAGGCAGTATCAGAGCTCCCACTAGAACCAGCAATGATAAAAACAATCAGGCATACAACAGATGCAGCAACGGACACTATATGAGTGCAGCAAATGGGCATATACAAATGCAGCAGTGATGACAGTCATATAAAAATGCTGGGAGGAAAAACAGGCACTGACAATGATAAGTGCAGCAACAAGTAAATAAGCACTGATGACAAATGCAGTAACAGTCAGTACAGGCACACAGAATACCATTTTTTCTTCTGCGCTTTACACGGTTACACTTACGACCCAGAAAGTCATAAAATTTGCAGGTTACTTGGTTTGCTCACAATGAGCATTATTTCTGAGCATTGCTCCCAAGGGAATGCTAATTTTTCTTCAGTGCTTTGCATGAAAGCCTCGGTGCGCATGCGCATAAGCCGAACAATGAAAGATCAGAAGGCAAGTTTACTTACCCATACATACAGGGCCGCCGACTGTAAAAAAAAGCCAAAAACTATTGCATAAATTTACGAAAACACCTGTGTTAGGGTTACTGTACCATATTCTCACCATCCTCATCTGTCGCCAAAATTATGAGGATTTTGTTCTGAACTCAACCTTTCTGCATGGCCAGCACGGGCAGCATGTAAAAGAGGCTAGGTGGTGCCGGGAGGTTCGGCGACACTTTTGGCGAGCAAGCCAGGCATTTTGCTGCCGCTCAGTGTCGGCACTAATTCTACACATCTGGGAGACTTCACAGTGAGTATTCTGAATCTTCATTTGCACCCAGATCACTGTCCTCTCTGTGAACAGAAAATGACAGCCATGCAAAAGAACATCCAAATTCAGACCTAACCCCCTTCCATCTCCGCACATCGATGTAGGTTATCTATGGAGCTGAAATGTCCGAAACAATTCCCAGCTACTCAAGCAAGCCAAGTTTTGTGAAATACTGGATGACTTCCTGTAGAAATTAACAGTTCGAAAAGAGAATCAAGCAAGCTCCGAAAAAGCTGTCTAATTAGATTAATTGTCGGATTAATTGTCTTATTGTTCCCACAATAATTTTAATTGAAGCCTTATCATCACATGTCTCTGTTGATCCCACTTCATTCGAGTCCTTTGTCTTTCAACTTTACTGAAGCATTATGGAGCAGCTTTGCCTCACCTTCCAGCAGCAGACAGAGCAGGAAGAGGAGGAACAACAACTCCTAGATCTGATTATTCTTGCAGCTGTAGCTTTTGGTATCCTGAATAATGAAGATGAATGCATCCGCCGCATGAATCCATCACGTCTTTACCTTACTCGACCTCAGTTAATGCCACATCCTCGCCTGGAGTCACCATGGATTTGCCTCTGGCAGGGACAAGATGACCGTGCCTTCATTACCACAATGGGCTTAGATGTTGCAACATTTCATTTCATTCTTGAGGGTCATGGTTGTTTCGCAGATGTTTGGGACAGTACACCCATTCCCCGTGGTGATGTGTCCCAGGCAGCTGCTCCTTGAGTTGGAATGAGGTCTTTAGATGCAGCTGGTGCTCTAGGTTTAGTCTTACACTACCTTGGCTCAGCCATTCACGAAGTTCAACTGCAGCAAATCTTTGCCATTGTTCCATCAGTTCTCACTCGATATCTCCATTTCTCCCTTGATATTCTTTTGGCTACACTCCGTAAAATGAAAGAGGCAAGGATCGCTCTACCTGAAACTCAAGATGAATACGAAGAGTTGTCCTTATTGGTCGTAGCTCGTCATCCTCTGCTTGAAGGAGCATTTGGTTCAATTGATGGCCTCGCTCTTCCTGCACAAGTGTCGGATGATCCAGAGATTGAGAATGCCACATATAATGGCTGGAAAACAGACCATACTATCACAAATGTACTGATGTTTTCTCCGAAAGGCTAATCCCTTCTGCACATATTTTCTTACTCTGGCGAATTACTGACAATTTTTCTTGGTAAGGGATTATCATTGATGCCGTTTTGAATGCTCCAGGAAGCTGGCATGATGCTCACACAGTGAAACCAATCTTTCAGCGACTACGTGATCAAGTACCTGAAGGATTTTATGTTGTTTTTGACACTGCTTTTCCTCGAGGCCCTACTAGTATCAAAGGAAAAATCAAAGCACCGATGAAAGGAGGTGAGCGCATTCCATCAGACCCAGCCGAGCAGGATCATATCATGGCATTCAATCGCCAGCTGCTTTCGTACCGTCAGACAGCGGAATGGGGTATGAGAACCATGCAAGGCTCTTTTGGACGTCTGCGTGTACCATTAAATATCAACTCAGATGCAGCGCGTCACACTTTGCTGGAGATCTGCTGCCGCTTATTCAATGTACAATCTAACTGTGTTGGTATCAATCAGATTCGTACAGTCTATTTACCTACTTGGCAAGCATCGGAGGATGATCAATTGTGGAATAATCTTGGTGATATGATGTTTGGAGAGATTCGGTGCAAAGATTGTGTTGCTCAATATCATGTACTACCTATCCAGTAGATATATAGTATGTAAAATCAACTTCAAACAAATACTCATTTATTATCACTGTTCCTCAACAAGTGTAACTTCTTTGAGGGAGATACCAAAGTAACATTGAAGTAACCTGGTTCTTGATCATGACGAATACTGACCACATCCATGGGACCAAGCTGAGGGAGATGCGCAGCAACTGAAGCAAGGTTCTCCAAATTTAATTTCGAGGATGAAGCGACGACTCCACCATTATCAGACTTGGTAGCAACAGTGGGGGGAGCAAGAGCAGGAGAACTTGAAGGGAGTATAGACTCATTGCTACCTGAGTCTGCGAATGTAGGAGAGGAATGCTCCAGTGCTCCAGAGGGGCTTGGATAAGAGATAGTTTTGGGGGGAGGAGTAGATGGCCAGGAAATGGGGGTACCACTGCGTGAATACGGATCTTTGTTGCGGCTACGCGAAGGGTAGCGATGATGTGAGTCTGGGTGAGAACGAGACTGGGAGTGATGAGAACGAGACTGGGAATGATGAGAACGAGACCGGGAGCGATGAGAATAAGACTGGAAGCGACAAGAATGAGACCAGGAGTGATGAGATCGGGAGCGATTATGGTGGCAATGGTGATGGCTATATGAATAGGAATGGGAGGGCGATCGGGAGCGGGAGCTTGAGTAATGTCTTTGGCGTTGAGATTTGAGGTGAACTAGCTGTAGTTCCATCTCATGCACTCGTGCTTCAGCTTGTTCTTGACGCCTTTGCTCATCCTGAAGCTGGCTCTGGAGGAGCTGAAGATATACAAGCTGGAAGTTCTGGCCAGCTCATTCATCATCACGTCTCTGCTGAGCTGCTGGATCAAGGTGAGCGCTGATTTGATTGAGAAGATTTGTCGCCTGATTTTTCTGAGGTAGTGGACGTAAAGGCGCTTCAGTTTTATATGCCTTCGTGAGAACCGTACCCTGCTCCTTCTTGTTTCCATTGTCCTGGTCCTTTTCCTTTTTCTTTTCCTTCGTCTTCCCTTTTCCTTTAAGCTCAACAAACTCGACTTCCTCTTCATTATCAGACCAAAATTCCAGCTCATCTTGAACCTCACCTACTGCAGCCCTTGCATTTATTGCATCATCTGCTTCCAAAGTGTCAAAATACATCTGTTGTCATTCACCATCACCAGTCAGTTTGACTTTTGCAGTTTCAACAAGCTGGAGTTGTGGTAAGTGCTTCTCAAAAAGTGCTTCTCAAAGGATTTACCTGATCATATTTCGCTTTCAAAGGCTGCCTCTCTCGCTCAGGATACTTCTGTGCCCTTGCCCACTTGTTAAAATTGTCATTGACCTTTTTCCATCCATTCATACCAATTGGCGCTATCTTTGTTACCAAGTTGACAAGTTTTTGGCACTCCTCAAGCGAATAGGCCAAGGATCCTTTGGTTCGTCCCATTTTCTTCTTCACAGGCTTTTCGCTGTCACTCTCTCCAGAGTCTCCCTCGCTACTCTTCCTTTCACATTTCTTCCCTCTCTTCACCTTCTCTTTTCCTTCTCCTGTTCTTGCACTCACTTGTCCCTCCTTCCTCTTAGATTTCGTGGTTTCAAGTACCTGCAGTGGAGTAGGAAACTGTCCTTCAGGCGTAAGTGCACGTGGATCAGGAGGTGGCTTATATGGAGTGGCTGCGATATTTTGTGGGAATGGAGCCCCAAAATCATCAGGAAGGAGGGGTCCTTGTTGCCGGAGCTCAGACCTGTTTGGTAAAAATCTTGCAGCAGGTGCCACCTGGCAGGGATGAGCGAAAAGAGGTGAGCACTGTATAATTATGAAACAAAAAGTATTATACTCACAGCATGATATTGTTGCGCAACAGGCTCCCTTCCCTTATTGTGAAGCTGGGTCAAAGGAGGGAGCGGAAGGCCTGGAGGATGAGAAAGACCTGGAGGGTGAGGAAGACCCAGAGGGCAAGGAAGACCCAGAGGGTGAGGAAGACCCGGAGGGTGAGGAAGGCCTGGAGGGTACAGAGGAGTATCCTGACTTGCAGCTGCTCGTTGATGGGCTGGTGGATAAGGAAGTCCAGGAGGGTGGGGGTACATGGCGTGGCCAGGACCAGATTGATATCCTGGCAACGAAAGCAGTTGGCCACTTGCGCTGGTGTGATTGGCCTGCACTTGACCACTTTCCATTGGAGGATTATGCATATTCATATTTCGTTCAGACATTGCAGCGAAAGAGATGCAGCTAGACTTTTCAATGCGACAAATTGTGCAGCGAAATGTTGAGTAGAATTTCAAGTATCTATGATTTTTATACACACACCCTCTCCATTCCCGAGTGAACCTCTTTGAAAAAGTGGCCATTCTACGAGCATAACACTTACACTTCGAGCATATCTTCTTCTCCGAGCAGACCTGCTTTTGCCTACCGCTGAGCCCCAGACACTCCTCGATGATGGTTGCAATTCTGTTACATGTGCAGCTGTCATTGAGATACCCAAAAATGGACTAGGAACTGTCATTACAATTTGAAAATAAATCTACGAAGGGGTCTCTACCCCTTCGTAGATTTAAAGTTTACGACGCCTCTCAAATTTGAAATACCAGCCTTATCCAGGCACTCGGAGCACTACCCGAGCATTCCGAATCGATTAATTGCAGGATTTTAGACAAATAATCCTTACGGGAAGTCATCCACTCATTCACCCCAAAGAAATTGGCTTTTAATTCTGCGCTTTTATTAAAGCAACGCTAAAAGACAGAAAAAAAAAATAGAGTACAGCGAGATACAGGACGGGATACATATCGAAAAAGAATAAAATACAACAACCCAAAGCTACCCATCGCAAATAGGAAGGGTAAGCGTCTAAGCTTCCTCGCCGTCCTTCTTTCCTTTCGTTTTTGAAGGTAACAGTTGGGATTCGATATGGGGAACAACACCACCCTGAGAAATGACCACGTCGCCGAGGAGTCTGTTTAACCTGAATTGGGGATGGCGTTAGCAGGGACTTCAAAGATACCAGAAAATGTGAACGCACTCTTCGTCATTTCGAATGGCAAGTTGCAAGTGCCTAGGCACTATACGTTGTTTCTTGTTATCCCTAGCTGCGTTTCCTGCGAGTTCGAGAATTTCTGCGGCGAGGTATTCGAGGACGGCTGCGAGGTAGACTATTGGAATACTCATTAGTTACGCCCGTAAAAAAACGCTCAGCGACTTACCAGGTGCACCAGCTCCCACACGCTGGGCGTAGTTGCCCTTCTTCAACAGCCTATGTACACGACCGACAGGGAACTGAAGACCGGCTTTTGCTGAACGAGACTGAGATTTTCCACCCTCGCCGGCACCAGCTTTTCCTCCAGACTTTCCAGATTTTCCTTTGCCAGACTGAAAAAAGGCGCGTCAGCTACTTCGTATCCCCCAAAACCAAAACAACTAATCGCACCATATCAAAGAGATTTGAGAGAGTAGTTAAAGTTGAAAGTAGCGCAAAAGGCGAAGATTGAGTTGAGTGATGGAGGTTGTAGTTAGAGAGGGAATTAAGGAGAAACCTCGCGCTTATATACCTGAGAACCCTGGATATGCACGTGAGCTTAAATTTGGAGGAGTAAACGAAATGGGAAAGTCACGTGAAACAATGGGACGCGCGACGCGTCGTAATTCGTTGATTGGTCCGAAAAACACCGGCAAATACCGGATCGGCCCGGAATTCCGGCATTGCTTGATTCCGACCACCACTACCTATGGCTGCGGCCAGGACGATATTTGCTCAGTGTACCAGAGGTGTACCTAGATTTTCTGAGACTTACGGGCATAGATGGACTTCATCGTCGTCGTCGACCGACTCGTCAGCTAACGCTGACCCCAACGACCTTCGACCTCTCTCCCGCCCGCTCGGCGTCCGCGAAAAACCTTCAACGAAACACCAAACCAAGATGGAGAGATTAAAAGATGTGCTGACGAACGATGATGCTATTAGAGAGCAGAGGCAACATCTGGTGAAAGAAGCGGTGACCAAAGGGTACTTTCACGACCTGAACGCGACACGACGACACGGTGGAAAGTCGTGGATTGCGCCAAAAGTGTTGATTAGGGAGGATGTGAGTCACTTTTCCCCTGCTAAAGTACCCGCTGACAGACCATAGAGATCCCTTTACCTCCCAGATATTGCGGGAAAGTCTCTCTTGGACGGGAGCGAAAAGCATACCACTACTCTGTGTTTAGGTAAAGTAACGCTGCTTTCTATTCTCAGTACTAAAATATCAGAGGTTGGTACTCCCCCTTCACCCGTCCTACCTTCCTACTAACTCGACCCACAGATCCAAACCCAAGCCTTCGTCTCCCCGACACTATCCCGCTACTCTCCCCTCCCCCACCACCACAACCCCTCATATCCCCATCGACAACCCAACCCCCTCCTTCAACACATCCAAATCAACCTCCAACTAAACCCTCTAAAATCTTTACTCTTCTCAAACTGGCTACCCTTCCTCAGCGGACTGAGGAAGACCATCCCCGAGGAGGAACATGAGCGGTATTTAGTTAGCAGCGGTAAGTAGCGTGGCGTCGTATAACTCATCTTCCTCTCGCACTACTCATACCTATGCTCGTATCTTTTGCTCCCCGTAACCTCGATCCACTAACGCTCTCCTCTCCTATAGGCTCTTCCCCCACAGGCAACCAAAACGCCCACTTTGAATACATCCGCGACGCCCTCGGGTACAACAACGACCGCGTGGGATACGTCTACCTTGTTGACCCTAACCTACGAATACGATGGGCAGGTAATGCGGATCCGACGGTAGAAGAGGTGAAGAGTTTGGAGGTGTGTACGGGCGTGCTTTTGGGGAGGTTGGATAAAGAGAGAGGGAAGGCGTAATTAGGGTTAGAGTGTGTACATCGAGGTGTACAACACATTTTTCGGTTGCGTAATCGATGCAGGGCAATCGGAAAAAAAAATTGATTTCCCTTTCCGTGACGAGAGGGAGTTTCATTTCACCCGACCGCTCGCGCAGCCACCCGCCTCTATCATATATAAGGTAATCCTTTGTCCTAAACGTAGATTAGTACTCTTATCTGCTGCTGGTCAGTAGTAGTCGGTAATTTTTCTCTGGAAGAAAAATTCCTCGGTTCATAATCTTCATTCCTCATTTCGTATCCTTCTTCCTCTTTCAATATCCCACCCCACCCGAAAAAAAATGCGTCTAACCGCCTTCTTCTACCCCCTCCTCACCTTAACCCTCATCTCACTCGTCCGCGCGATCCCCTTCTCCGTAAGTCCCCACTATATCTCAAAGTCCACAAAATCGCCTAGTCTTCTTAACTATAAGTTTTGGTGCAACCATGGATAGATCGAATCACGAAAGACCACTGAAGAATTAGATATCGATAAGACGAATTTCGGCGCGGCAGCAGCAGCAGGTGGTTCCTCCAACTCGGGTGTTCACGTTCGTGCTCCTGCCCCTCCTGCTCCTCCTTCTTTGAGGCTCCGAATCGTTGCGGAGATCAATTTCGAGTTTCAGACTGCTGGGGCGGCTGGGGCTGGGGCTGGTACTACTGCTAACGCTAACGCTGATGCTAGTGCTGGTGCTGGTGCTAACGCCAACGCAGACGCCAAGGACACCGATAAACCGGTCTCCAGCAGCCAACAACCCTCCACCTCATCAGGCACCTCCACCTCCTCATCCCAGTCCCAACCCAACATCCCCGCCTCCCAATCCCAACCCAGCGTCCCCGCTCCCCAATCCCAACACGGAAAAATCCGCAACGCAGCCCAACTCTTCCTCAAAGCCCGCGCCTCCAAATTCTTCAAACCAGGTGATACCCAAACCAAGGCTTCTGTAAGCCGGAATCCGGTGTTCATTGGGAGTCCGCATATCGTTTTGGGTAATACCAATACCAATACCAACCCCAACGCTAACACTCACGCTAACGCTAACAAACCTGGCCCTGGACCGGACGACGACGCAATGGCACAAGGGTACGTCGAATTCGTAGTGAGGCTGAAGGGCGCGAAGGGGAGGTCGAGGTGCGGGAAGAGGAATTATTGTTTTGTGAGGATGAGGAGGGACGGGAGGGAGGGGGAGGTTTGGGCGAGTGATAAGAGTGGGAGTGTGAAGGGGGAGAAGATTGTTTGAGGACTTGTGCTGGGTTTGGGTCCGGGTGAGCGGGGGGAGCATGGTGTGAGGGGTCAAGACGGGACATTCGCAGCAAACTCGGAGTGGGTTTGTAGAAGAAGAAATATATATTTACGATATGTATTTGAAACTTTGGGACAAGTCCGTACAAAATACATGCATGATTCATGATACCAGTCTACCAGACGCAATTTTTGCGCGGCGCACGAAGGGGTGGGGTCGCGTTTGATCCGCTGGTCGGTCACGAACAGCCGCGTCAATCTTGCGAGGGTATAAAAAGGGGAGTTTTTATCTCAACATGGTTTCCTCATCTGCTGGTCAGTACACAATTCTCTGGAAGAAAAATCCGCCACCTCGAAACCCCTAGTCTATCATGCGTTTCAATACCCTCTGCGCTCTCTTTATCTTTAATCTCGTCTCTATCGCATACGCAGTCCCTTTCTCCGTAAGTATCTGAATTCCTCACCTCTCCCTCCCTTCTTCCTCATAAAAGTACCCACCATGCCAACTACGTATCCGCAGACCAACGACGCTCAGAATCATCCTAACAACATCCACGTCCGCGCCACCCTTCAAATCCACCCCGAAGTCAACTTCGAATTCCACTCCCCGGCCGACATAGGCCTCACCCCCATCCCCGCCTCCGACGTCGGCAAACTCCGCAACGCCGTCCAACTCTTCCTCCGATCCAAATCCCAAAACTTCTTCCAATTCGGGTCCAAAGGCACCAGGGCGCAACTGAATATGCCCAAGTATGAAGGGACGCCTCATGTGGATGAGCAGGGGGAGGTGGAGTTTGTGGTGCATTTGAAGGGGGCGAATGGGCAGTCGAGGTGTGGGGAGGGGGATTGGTGTCATGTGAAGATGAAGAAGGATGGGAGTGCGGGGGAGATTCATGGGAGTGATGAGTATGGGGCTGAGGGAGGGGTGAAGATTACGAGAGGGTTTGGCTCGGATGAGGCTTGGTAGTCTTAGGTAGATAGTAGGTATGGAAGTCGAATGAACCCCAGTTTCAGGGTATACCTCATGTGAATGGTAAGGGTGATGCAGAGTGTTTGATTCGTTTGAATGGGTCGTAGTGTGCAGAGTTTAGATGAGGAGGGATGGGAGTGAGGAGGGATACATGCAAGCGATAAGTTCTGAGGGAAGAGTGAGGATTACAAGAGGGGTTAATTCGGCTTGGTTACCAGTCCCGTATGTCGAGCGGACTGTAGAATTATGCGTCAAGGTAGTGCGTCACGCATTTTGGTGTGCATATGCGTATGCATCATGCCGGGATATGTCAGCGTCAAATCAAGGTGTGTATAGGCAACGATGAACATAAGAAATACTTAGTACAATCATTCTCAAGACTTTCTGTTTTTGTTGAAAGCAGCATCGAGAACAGAGGGACTACAAGGACTGAATGCGTCGCGGCAACGCCCTGGAGGCTGAGAAATGGAGCACGTGAGCGCTGAGCAAACAAAAATAATTCCGGATTCGGATCGCTATCTGGGCGCTCGGCACGGATACTGTCGAAATAATCCAAATCGGGATTTCTATCCGAGCTATTTTTAGCGCGGCGGAAACGGTGTTTGGGCTGCTCAGCAGCGCATGAGAGGAGGGGTAAACGCTACTGAAAGTCACGCAAAAATGGCGTTATCTTGAAAAAGCCTAACCCGTGTAAGGGACATACGTAGGACTTGGGATTTCAGGATTCTTAAGCATCTAAATTCGGGCTCGGTGGCAACGGGGGTGGAAAAATAATTAATTAAATCCAAAAAAGGAAAGATGGAAAAGAGAAGAGAAAAGAAGAGAGCGAGCTCGTTGTTCACTGTCTCTTCTCTATATTCCTGACATGAGCTCCCAACAGCTTCTACTATATCTAGAAAAAATATTTTTCTAATGAATTCAACGGAACAAGCCAAATTTGCCGCTACTCTACCCAAATTTTGGACAAGTATTGCGGCTGTATAATCCAGAAGCTTCAATATCCAACGTACTCGATCTCCTTACAACTGCAAGAAGGCCTGGCAAGGAAAACTGAAGAAAATCGACTGAAGGAAATTTCGGTGGGGATAGATACATGGAATGTGGCTCAAGAACTCAATATAGTAAGGTGCTGATAGCTGGTGACTAGTGACTAGTGGCTAGTGAGCTTTACAATACTTTTGCTCTTTTTTTTGTTGCTGATTTCCTTGTCTCAGATTCATTTCCCATTTGTCATGAATGTCCAAACAACGCTCCCCCTCTCCTCAAACTACTGCACTGTCCTCAAACCAGGTCCACTGCAAATATCCATCTCTATGCAGGAAGATATGCTAGAGCGAACAAGATGCTATATGAGTAAGCAGGTAAACAGTGTTGTAACATTTGCGAGCAAGCAGTCGATCACATTGGCTCATAAACCAGTTATATTCTACAATATTCAAGTACTGTACTTCACTCAATGCGAACGACGCATATAACGACTCAAACACGCTGTCCTTTTCCCGTAGTACTATAAATCGCGCCATGTACATCCCCAGCGCCACCGACGTACTACACAATGCATAATCACTCTTTTCCTTCCACATCAATCTTCTTCAAATGGAAGCCAGACTCATCCAGTATATCTACCTGTACCCTTTGTAGCTCCTGATAACTTTCCAGCAACCATCTTCTCCACCTCACAATCCCCATACCGCATAGGTCCCTACCTATCCATCCCGACATCGACTCCCTTATTCATTCTCGCGACACAATTCTACTATGTCATTCACCTTGCTCACCTCATCTCCTGCATCTTTTGCGCGGGTTTGAGCGTAGCGTACTACTCATTTCAAACACTTTTGCTGTACTCAAATCTCGTCCTTTCCTCATCGACCAGCGAATGTTTGTGAATCACTATAAATCTCAAAATACTCTGTTTTACAGTGGTAAGTGCCATAAAAAATGATTAAAAAGAAAATAAATAGATTACTATTACTCTTTCATAAGAGAATTGAGGACTAGTAAGAGAAGAAGCACGAGCATTGCCATGAGGCTTGAGGCTTGAGTTGATGGGCATGCCAGGAAATCGTATTGAGAAGGGCTGTGCGACCCATGTCCCAATTCGGACATAGCCATCCACAAACATGCGACATAAGCCCGCACATACGCATCGCAGAATGTGTGAGGCACCGGCGAGACGCATAGTTCTACCTGCCGTAGCTACTCGATTTTAAAATATATCTACTGACGCACATACGCATCGGCGAGACGCATAGTTCTACCTAGCGTAGTTAATTGACTTTAAAATATATCTATTGACGCACATACGCACATACGCATCGCAAAACGCGTGGCGCACCGGCGAGACGCATAGTTCTACCTATCGTAGTTAATCGACTTTAAAAATATATCTATTGACGCACATACGCGCCGCAAAACACGTGACGCATAGCCTACCGTGTTTGAAATATATCCATTGACGCACATACGCATCGCAAAACGCGTGACGCACCGGCGAGACGCATAGTTCTACCCACTGTCTGTCGAGTTTGAGTGTGAGTAGATACTGGGTATGCAATTCCGAGTCCGACTTGACGTTACGCTAGACATCCGCCTACCCGTTAGGATCACCGCCCATTCACCGAAACGAGTACGTATCTAGTCAATCAGTACATTGTAAGGAGATACGATTCTTAATTATACTGGGGAGTTCTGAATCTACTTCGTGTCTCGACTTGACCAGGTTTGACCTCTATTGAGTTTTCTTGAGATGATTTGGCTAACATGCGCTTACCCGTCCAAACCGCTCGTCTATCGAAACGCGTACGAATATACAGTGAATCTGTGCGAGGTAACTATTTTAAGATTTTCATTGATTCTCGCAAAGGGGACTCGACCGAAGTCTTGTTTGAGGTTTATTGAGGTGACATGGCTAATATGTGTTTACTTCTTCGTTAGGAATCACCTGCGTATCTGAAGTGAATCGGTATGCGGTAAGTATTTGAACAACGAAGACTCAACGAGCTGAGAGGAGTGTAAAAGTGAGGAAGGGGTGAGGATTGCGCGACTTGGTAGTTCTAGGCGAGTGAAAGTTTGAATTGATCCTAGGTAAGGTCCCCGCTGTAAGTATTGGTTGGGAATCACCGCTCATCTCGCGAAGAGATCTTCGCTGATGCTCGGCTAAACCTTTTTTGGAGTTCATGAATGTTCACGCCGTGACCGCTTACCTCCGAATTCTAAACTACGGACTACACTCTTTTTAGTTTTTCAGGTTATGTGTCTATTCAACTCGCAACTATGTATAGACTGTGCCCTTGTGCTCACGTCGGTAAGAAGTACTGGAAGTATTCAGATGAATTCTCACAACTTCGTTGTGTGGCCGAAACAAACAAATAATATTCCAAAGTTTACCAATGATAGTTCGTCGAGATTTGGTCTAGCACTTAGCAGGAGATTATCATAATCCGAAGCTGGATCCGGAAAGTTCAGACGTGGACGTGAGCAACTTTTCATCGAGAAATGACAAAATGAATTTGTCGTACCACATACACGTGCATGTGTTCCAAAACAGACCCATACAGCTCTTCCGCGATGGTATAAAGTGCTCTAATTCCAGAGGAGAGTTGTCCCATCGAAGCGGATTCTCCGTCGAGTCTAGCATAAACATCATGGCGTTCTTCTTCCCAAGGCTCACAGCGTTCTTCACCCTTCTTCTCCTCTCTTCTACATCCCCGTTTGTCAAGGCTGCGCTTAATCCATCCTGCGCGCCAGGAGGAAATTTTGACCTTTCTCACTGGGAACTACAACTCCCTATCGGTTCTACCGGTGATCCAGAAACCATATCCAGCGCTGACCTCCAAGGATGCGGTGGCTTCCAGAACTTTAATTACTTTTTCACAGAGAGTGGCGACGGCGCTTTGGTGAACCCATCTTTCACCTAAAGATCATATATCTAAAGCTAATTCATTTTATGAAAACTTCAGGTGATGAAAGTCCCTGGTTCTCCTGCCTCTTCTGGCTGCGTTACCACTCCCAATTCCCTCCATTGTCGCACAGAGCTCCGGGAAGAGAATCCTTCGAGCTGGGACCCAAATGCTGCCACCAACAGGCTGCAGGTATCTTTGGTCGTGACAGTGGCAGATGATTCGTCACATGGAACAGTCATTGGTCAAATCCACATCCACGACTCTGTCTCGACTAAACCCGTTTGCGAGCTTTACTATAACCAAAACGGCGACATCTCCATTGGGGTCGAGCAGACACGCAGCGGAGGAGACGAGGTGTTCACGAATCTGGGCAATGTACCGATCGGGACTGTGTTTAGTTATGAGCTGGAGTATTCGTCAAATGTGCTGAAGGTTGCGATTAATGGAGCGTTCACAACTCTCAGTACATTCTCACTGGATGCGCCGAGCAGTTACTTCAAGGTTGGGAATTATAATCAAGGGTCGACTCCTTCGGATGTACACATCTTCTCTATCTCTGTCCAACATTAGGGATGAGGTTTGGTTGGTAGTATATGGGTTATGTTTGGTATCCAAGTAATTGATTGTTTCACTGTCCTTGTCCTTAGTCACATGAGGGAAGAAAAGAGGCTGCGTGACCCTGCGTACGCAATCAGAAGTTGAACTAAGCTACTACTTCTAAGATAGTTTTTGGCATGCAACTGGCACGTGATCGTGGCCGTTGGTAAGCTCCACAAGTGTCCATATGAGTCCGCTACTTGAATCATCTATAACATCTGGATACAGCAAGGCATGTGAGGCTTCTCGAGCCTTCTATGGTACTAAATCCTCCAGGTGCTATTGCTGCTATCGCAAAGCATCTGCCTCCTTTTATACCGCGGCATTACAGTACATGTACACATCTGAAGTCAACCAGTGTTTCAGTACGGGGTGAGCACTTCAGAACCTGAACCGTACCCACTAAAGATGTCTCATCTGATGTCTAGGCTTGACGATCTTCCTGTGGCTAATACTATGTGTTTGCCTCCGAGTCTAGGACTCTTTTTAGTTATTCAACGAGCAACTTCGACTATACATAGACTGTGCCTGCATGCTCATGTCCAATCAGAAGAGTAAGAAGTACACCATACTTAGTGCCGCAATGCGGCAGTCCCCGACTCTCGGATGAATACTGTACAAGTTGACACATATGAAAGGGCGTACAGTGTTCAATTCCACTTGCTTGATTGAGAGTGAACTTGTAAGGGGATATATGTATTTATTTATGAAGTTGTCAACATTACAATGAAGGAAAAAAAAAAAAACATATTCAGTGGAAATTTATATTTAGGGGAACGAGATTGTTTTTCAGTGTTCAATTTCATTGACTCGACATGCTCTGAGAATATATGTCTGCAGATAATGGTGAGATGGATATGGAAAGAAATTGGGGGAGTATTAAAGGTTATGGACACTAGTTAGAAGAATAGTGGACAGTGCACACAGCACTGAAATGATCACACAGATCAAAGGGGGGAAAAAGCGCCACTAGATTGTTCATGTATGTAGGTGGCTTTATATACAAGTACACAATGTTATACGTAGTCAACCATTGGTTGGATAAAAGATAGATGAGAACATGTAACTAAGTATCATGAGAACTAGTACACAAGAATGGGTATATGTGATAGGAACCATGAGAACTGAGATGGGATGGTGAGACAAGATATAAGTACACTACTACTAAAGATAGAACAGTGTGAGATAGCAAGGGAACATAAATATAAG
>KN834796.1:0-83975 GCA_000827265.1 Collybiopsis luxurians FD-317 M1 | reverse complement strand
CATTGACTCGACATGCTCTGAGAATATATGTCTGCCAGATAATGGTGAGATGGATATGGAAAGAAATTCGGGGGAGTATTAAAGGTTATGGACACTAGTTAGAAGAATAGTGGACAGTGCACACAGCACTGAAATGATCACACAGATCAAAGGGGGGAAAAAGCGCCACTAGATTGTTCATGTATGTAGGTGGCTTTATATACAAGTACACAATGTTATACGTAGTCAACCATTGGTTGGATAAAAGATAGATGAGAACATGTAACTAAGTATCATGAGAACTAGTACACAAGAATGGGTATATGTGATAGGAACCATGAGAACTGAGATGGGATGGTGAGACAAGATATAAGTACACTACTACTAAAGATAGAACAGTGTGAGATAGCAAGGGAACATAAATATAAGTATAGTACAACTACGAGAAAGTGTTCCATAGATAGATATATCCAATCGTACCTTGTGAATACCTAATAATAATCCAATACTCCCCTTCAAACCTTTGCAAGTCCCATGGATGTAGCGAAGTGTTTGGCCTTCAGAGAAGGTAAGGCTTTGGTAAAGATATTGAATAAAATGATAGTGAATGTCAATGTGTTTGGTCCAGACATGGAACCGATCATCTTTGGCCAAGGCAATAGTGGACTGATTGTCTGAAAGAATAGGAATAGGAGTTGTAATGGAACTGAAAATTTCTGATAGAAGGTTCCTAAACCAAATCGCTTCTTTTGCTGCATGGGTGAGAGCAATATACTCTGCTTCTGTAGTGGATAAAGAAATTGTGTCCTGCCTTTTTGATGACCATGAAACTGCTCCTCCATTGAGCATAAACACATATCCTGAGATCACATGCCTGTCTTCCTGTGACATTCCATCTGCATCTGAATATCCTGTAATATCCTCCTGCTTCCCTCCAAAGGTAAGCCAAGTGTCTCTTGTAGATTTCAAGTATGCATATACACACTTTAAAGTGTTCCAATGCACAATGTCAGGGTTCTGGGAAAAGCGTGCCAAGATAGACACTGCATAGGTGATGTCTGGTCAAGTAGCGACTGAGAGATACTGCAATGCACCAAGAGCTTCTCTGTAGGGTTTGTCACACATCAGAGTTATTTCCTCAACTGTGGTTGGCATTTGGTCTTTTGTAAGATGGACATGAGGGTTGAATGGAATAGTGAGGGGTTTTATATCAGAAAATCCATATTGGGAGAGAATGGCATTGATGTATGATCACTGTGATAGATGAATGGATTTTGAATGAAGAGATCTGCAAATCTCTATCCCAAGTAGCCAATGAATAGCTCCTGAATTGACCACTTCAATTATATCCTTTATATCCCTTTTCAGCTGCTCCATGATAGATAGATTTTTGGTGACCAATGTCATGTTGTCAACATGAATAAAGATGATGCTGAAGGGATCTGTGTGATAGAATACAGCATGATCAAAATCAGACCTTTTAAATACTATTTTTGTCATGATTTCCCTGAATTGCTGGTACCATCATCTACTGGTTTGTTTAAGACCATATAATGCCAATTTTAGGTGAAGCACTTGTCCTGGTTTAACACCTATATTTATTCCTGGTGGTGCCTTCATGAAGATCCTTTTGTTATCATCCAATTTCCCATAAAGGTATGCCAATTTTACATCCATTTGATGAATGACCATATTCTTTTCTGCTGCTATGCTAAGGATAGCATGGGCTGATGCTAATTTGGCCACAGATGTGAAAGTCTCATCTGGGAAATAATCAGCATCTGGGATTTGATTAAATCCTTGTACCACTAGTCTGGCTCTATAGCCAATGACTTTTCCAGTTTCATCCTTTTTAGTTCTAAAAACCCATTTGGATGTGAGAATGTTTGCATCATCAGGTGGAATAACAATATCATAAGTTTCCCGCTGTTGGAGTCTGGAAATTTCTTCCTTCATGGCTTCCAACCATTTAGGCCAATCTGGACGTTGCATGGCTTCTGCAACTGATAAAGGATTAGACTCTATTTCTGATGTTACCTGTGCAAGGGATGCTGTTAAATGACAAAGTTTCCTGTTTTCCTCAGCATTTCCTTCAATAATTTCCCTGACCTTCTGGGTAGGTCTCCTGGTTCATTTACCAGTAATTTCCTCTGGTGGAATGGGTTCTGCTATTTCTTCTGGAACTGGGATAACAGGCTGTTCCAACTCAGTGATTGATGTTTCCAAATTTCCCAAATTTCCATCCTCCCCTTCAACAAGTTGGATCTGCCTGTCAGAGAATACTACATTTCATTCAGTTGTTACCGTTTTCCTTTCTGGCCAATAGATATAGTGTCCTTCTGACTCTGTGTCAATACCTATCCATTGTCCTTCATGTGCCTGTGGTTCCAATTTTCCAGGGCTGACTTCCCTTTTGACATAAACTGTGCTACCAAAAATGTGAAAGTTAGAAATATCTGGAACTTTACTAAACCATTTTTCAAATGGAGTAGCCATTCCTATGGCTTTCTTTGGTGTCCTATTCCAGACATAGACAGCATAGCGCATCATAAAACCCCATAGCCATTTTGGGAATCCTGATGAAATCATAATGCTTTGGACTGCATTAAGCAATGTCTGATGGGTCCGCTTGGCAATTCCATTATGTTCTGGAGTGTCATGAACTGTTAACCTCCATCTGGTACCTAGTTGCTCCAAGTATGCAGTGAATTCATTGCTGAGAAATTCTCTTCCTCAATCAGAGTGAAGAATTTTGACAGTAGTGCTGTATTGAGTTTGGAGACTGGTTTGGAGGATAATGTACTGGGTAAATGCTTCATCTTTGCTTTTAAGCAAAGATTCCTCCAACCATATGGTGGCTTTGTCCACAATAGTGAGTGCATAAGTGCAGTGATTTATGGTACGAACAGAAGCTGGTCCCCAAACATCCATATGAAAAATATCACCAAAATTTTCTGCACAGGGGGATGATCTGATTTTGGCAATAGGAAATCTTGTAGCTTTAGCTAGCATACAAGCACAGCATTCTGGTTTGTCCATCTGTTTAGGATTCAGTTTGATCCCATGAACCTGGTTTTTCTGGAACATATGCTTCACATAAGCATAATTCTGATGTCCAGAAATGCAATGGGCTTCATAGAGTGAAACCTGTCTGTCAGCTTTGGTTGCATAAGCATACTCTGTGGGACAGATTTGATATAGTCCATCAACTTTGGGAATCATTCCCATTTGCTCCCCTTGTTTGTTGGCAATCTCCATAATGCCATTTTTGATATGGATAGTATATCCTGTATCATCAAGTTTCCCCAATGAGATGAGAGTGTTTGGGGTGTTAGGGCATAGTAAGGTGTTATATAGCGATAAGGGTTTTACCATGCCCTTATGATTTAATGGGAGATCAAGGTGAAGTGTACCAGATATGTTGGCTGTGAAAGTTTCACCATTTGCTGCTTGAATGGTCCTAGTATGGGTAGGTCTGCAATTTTTCAATTCATTGCCAAGGGGTGTCATATGGGAAGAACATCTGAAGTCAAACAAGATGGCTCCATGGCTATGAGAAACAGAGTGTGCCATTTCTTTAAGCTTGGCTTCATGCTCCTCTAGTTGTTCTGAAGTTTGGATAGCAGGTCCTGCTTCTGCCATAGGATTAGCAATGTCAGAAAAATCAAAAATTACATGTCCAGATTCCCCTTTTGAAATTTCAGCAGCTACCCATGATGATTCTGGAATTTCTTCAATTGTAGATGAAGAAGCAACCTCTGTATTTCTGGAATTTCTCCAGTTTCCATCACTAGGCTTTTTACCTTTTGAAGATTCTCCTTTAGTCTCCTTTGCCTGGTATGCCTGGTTTCTCTGTTGTTTCTGTGATGGACATTGACTAGCAAAATGTCCTTTACCTCCACAATTATAGCAAGTGGAGTTGTCAGATTGACTAGGTCCTCCTCCTCTGCTATTACCTCTGCCTCTGGTATTACCTCAGAAATTACCTTGGAAATTACCTCTATTATTTCCTTGGCCTTGAAAATTTCCTCGTCCTCGAGTGTTGTTACCAGCATAGTTTGTGGATTCCTTCTTGGCTGGTTGATTTGTCTTTACATGCCCCATTGCTTCAGCATGTATTGTTGGTATTAACTCCTGCAGAGTTAGTCTGGTATCTGTTTTCTTGGATATGACAATCAAGGCATTGATTGTTAGTAGAAATATTTTCGGGATGGAGGCAATAATGGTGTTAATAAAAATATCATCAGTTATATTGATACTCCGCTTTGCAAGGTTATCCCGAATTTCTATCATAGTGTCAAGGTGAGTGTTAACCTTTGCAGGGTCATAGCATATAAGAGAGTGGAGTTGTCATTGCAAATGCAATTCAGCAAGTGCATTTTTGGAATTGTAGTCTTCCAGCAAGTTTCTCCACAACGCTTGGGTGGAGGTGTGATGTTTGTACCTTTGGAAAATTCCATCCGATAGCCTGCCAATGATAGTGTTTAGTAAATCACTATCCTTTTCTTTGTCCTCATCTGTTGATTTCCTATCATCTTCACCTAGGCTAATCCCATGAGGATTCCATGCATCAGGAAAAATGCCCTGGGCCCAGGCTTCCCAAAGATCTCTGGAGACACCCCCTAATTCCTAGGGATCCCCAGGGACCCTGAAAGACCTCAGAGCAATCTCAAAGCTCCAAAAGACTCTAGGAGAGATCTGAGAGATTCCTGGGATCCCTAGGATTTTGGGGGTGTCTCCAGAGACCTCTGGGCAGCCTGGGCAAAAGGTAATTTTCCTGATGTGTCAGATAATCTCCATATTTAATAGACTTGGCTGCCAATTCCACTTGGGTTTTCCATGTGTCCCAGTTAGATCCATCAGCTTTAAGGATTGTTACCTTATCAAATGCCTTTATAGCTTTGGACATGTTGTTGTCACTTTCTGAGTCAGAATCTAAGTCAGAATTATCACCGTTGGATGGATCAGGTTCTGGTTCTGATTCTGGTGGAGTAGGAGATCTGCATGGTGGATTTGGGACTGGATTACAGGCTGGTGGAGGTGAGGGTGGATTTGTTCCTGAATATGGGAATTCTGGTTCTGGGTCTGGGTCTGGTTTTGGAGTTTCAGGTGGCTCCAATAATGGGGATGAGTGTGGAACTTGAGATGATGAAGATACTTCCTGGGTAGATATATGATGAATATGACTCCTAATAATTTCTTCTTGTCCTTTCTCAGTGGGTTGTCCCCAATTTGGGAGAGGTCTGGTATGTGTTACATTGTACCTATTTGGACAAGGTTGTGTATCACAGCTATAATATTTTTTGTCAGTTGAGTTTCAGGCAAAATCTTTTAGATCATCTCCAATATCAAAAATATGCTGTGCTAGTGCACAAGCTGCTTCTGGATCTGTAGCTCAAGGGGGCAATGGTTGCCTCAGTGGTGTGCTCCTACCTGAAGGAGTTCTTATGCCGGATGGTTTTTGTGAAGCTGGCAAGTTAAGCTTTGGTGGCATGAAAAAGTTATAGCTACCACTGTTATACTCCCTTCTGTGGTTAGGGCTTTTAGGGCTTTAAGCGGGGCCCATAACCTATTAAAGGTTATGGACACTAGTTAGAAGAATAGTGGACAGTGCACACAGCACTGAAATGATCACACAGATCAAAGGGGGGAAAAAGCGCCACTAGATTGTTTGTGTATGTAGGTGGCTTTATATACAAGTACACAATGTTATACGTAGTCAACCATTGGTTGGATAAAAGATAGATGAGAACATGTAACTAAGTATCATGAGAACTAGTACATGAGAATGGGTATATGTGATAGGAACCATGAGAACTGAGATGGGATGGTGAGACAAGATATAAGTACACTACTACTAAAGATAGAACAGTGTGAGATAGCAAGGGAACATAAATATAAGTATAGTACAACTATGAGAAAGTGTTCCATAGATAGATATATCCAATTGTACCTTGTGAATACCTAATAATAATCCAATAGGGAGTACCTACCCTCTCGAATGAGCAATATTGTTGGTGAGAAGCAGATTTGCATGTAATTGTATCTTCTCTGAAAAGGTAGCAGCAGAAAAGGAGGTATTCTCCACATGAAGTGCCATTTAGAACAGCACTACATGTTGTAGGGGAGTCAATCTGTGAAGTATTATATTATATATGATGTAAAGGAGATTTAGTTAAACTAACCATCACCATGTTGTTTGGAATTTCTAGTCGAATGAGAGGCGCCAAATGATGCTCAAATATCACATTTCGTATGTTATTATTCTGTCAAAATTAGCATTTGAGCTGTGAAAGATGGAGAGTTGTACTTTGACAGTATAGTTGGAGAAGTATTGTCTGGTAAAGGTGGTTGGATGGTCAAATGTATTTGTATTGCATTTGAATTGACTCAGCTCCATTAAAGGTTTGATTTGTGTGGCAAATAAGTTTGCTTCATATGATGTAGGTGGGGTTGTAGGAGCAGTAGCTATGTCCACTACACATGTTGTTTCACTTTTTGTTGTAATCTGATTGTGTTCAGGTAGATGGTCATATATGGATGTTATGGTGTAGGACAGACCTTATACCATGCAATGATGCATCCAAAGATATTGAAGAAGCAAACACCTTGGGGTGGCTCAGTATGAAAATAGGTGCAGTTCAATGAATCTACTGCATAATTAAAAGACATGTGGTTTATGGAACCCTTGATGATTGTTCCTTGCCAGAAAGTGTTATAGATTGATTGTATCTACAATGGTCACAAGCGAAAGTTGCAGTTTTTGATTGCTACCAGACATAAATTCAGTTCAGGGAAGGAAAGGTGAACAGTGCAGTGAAAGTTATCAAGACTGACATCATATGGCAGGATCAAATCTTGTAAAAAAGCTTCTGTGTTTAAGGATGACTGCAATAATTGGAAGGAGAATCATCTGGTGTCGAATTGGAACCAATGAAGTTGATAAACTAGCCATAATGTGATTTACCTCTGTGTTTAAGAATGACTGTAAGGCCAAAGATGTATGCTGCTTGGTCTGCTGGTGTCAGATCAGAACCAAGATAGTTGATTATCCCTAGGAAGAACATTTGGTGTCAGATTGGAACAAGGAGGAAACCAATAAATGATGTCTGAAAGATTTTTGGGCAATGACAGATGTCCATGCCTTTGTTGCTTGAACCAGAGTATGCACTTAATCTATTTGTTCCTCTCCCTGAATATCATCAAATGTGTCCACCTACTGGTAAAGTGATTGATTCAAATGAATTCAAAGACTGATTACAAACAGTTTCTCATTTGACCTATCAGGGTCATTGAACATTTCAAGTTCCTTGCACTGAACATGAAGCCCTTATCATTTTGTTGGAGAGGGATGCAGACTTGTGTACTATGCCAGTAAGGGTGCTAGCTGCAGCTGATGTTGAAATATTGGAACATTTTGAAGAATGCAGGGCAGGATAGATCCTGCTCAATTCAATGGGCAGGTTCCTCGAGATGTGGTTATTGAACATTTTGAACAGAATCATAATGGGTGGTGGTGAAGACTTTGTTTTGGCAAACAGTTAGATGAGTTACCAATGTTGATGTATAATTGATTAGTGTTGTCTGGCATTTAATAGTAAAGATGAACACATTGTATTGAAATAAGTACCAAAATATGAAAGAGGTTCAGCATATACATCAACCTATTGTACAGAGAGATAACTGAGGTGGGAAGACAAAAGTGTAGGAATGAGAGTTACAGTGGACAAGGAATGGTGATCATCAACCTATCATACAAACTGATGACTTGAATGGGGAGAGAAGTGCGAGAAAATGACAGTCCCAATGATGAAGGAATGGCAATCATCATACTATCATACAGAAGAGTGAGAGAAAGAAAGAACTTGTATTGAATAATGACAAGAAAAAGGAGTGAAAGGACAAAATCAACTAGTGTATGCAATCTAAAATTGTTCAATGAATGGTTAGATTGGAAGCAGAATTTAATACACATGTACCTTATTCATTATCAACAATCATTTCAGTGACAGGTTGAGTAGCATCATGTTCTGGATCATTTGAGGCATGCTGTTTTTCAGCTTGAACATGTGAATGTATTACCATTGGAGGTGGCTTGCTGCCAGTGGACATTTGAGCTCCAATGACCTGGCAGTGTCCTGATGCATTATGAGGAACTGCAATGGCAATGGTTACATTAGAAGCCATTGAATGGGCAAATGAATACATATAATAGTACCTGATGTTGTGACTGGAGCAGTAGAGGTTGAGGCCACTGGAATAACAGTTGGAGTAGGTGTCACTGAAGAGACTTTAGTGCGAGCAATGTCCAATTTCCTTTTTTTCTTCTCTGACTCCACAGCAAGTTTGGTGTTGTGTTCTGCAACACACTTTTGTTCTTTTTTGAACAATTGTTGATGGTGTTCTTCAGCCATACAATGCTCTTCTCTTTTGTGGTCCTCTTTCTCCTTTTGCTGTACAGTGGCATCAATGTGCAACAATTGAACATCATCTTCATCAGTGGGTAAAACCCGAATTTTCTGAATGATTATGGAGCCTATGCATGCTGGTTGAGTAACAGGATCATTTTGTCCAGTTTTGATTATGTTGAATCTGGAATATGGTTAGATAGACAGTAACAGTGAGAATGAGGATGGAATTCCATACACATGCACTTTTAGTTCCACATAGATGAGGGTGTTTGGCTTAAAGACATCACTGTAAAGCTGCATGTGTACAAGATCATTGGCAGTATCCCTCCAATTGTGAACAGGAATGGTAACTGGACTTAAGTTGTATTCAACTGTGAGGTGTTGAAAGTGTTTGTCAGGATCATAGAGATGGCTGAGATGCATTTTGTCCAATGGTACATCTAAATTTTGAAATTGAAAGTAGTTGATTGAGTGTGTAGGAATATATGTACCTTTTTCAGAGTGAAGCAATTTGAATTGTTGAAGCCTGGTTTTCTGGGATAGATAGATAGATACATGGCTCCACTAAAGTGGGATCCTGCATGGAATGGCTGAGGGTTAAATATAAGCAACACAGTCTACTTGTTGCTGACCCTTGCAGAATTCATCCCCCACAGTGTGAATAATGGGTTTCACAGAGTGGGAGTGTGAAGGGGGAGAAGGTTGTTTGAGGACTTGTGCTGGTTTTGGGTCTGAGTGAGTGGGGTGAGCTTGGTGTGAGGGGTTAAGATGGGACATTCAGAGCAAACTCAGAGTGGGTTTGTAGAAGAAAAAAAAAATATTTACAATACATATTTGAAACTTTGGGACAAGTCCATACAAAATACACGCATGATTCATGATACCAGTCTACCAGATGCAACTCACAATCTTTTTTGTGTGGCACATAAAGGGGTGGGGTTGTGTTTGATCCACTGGTCAGTCATGAACAGCCATGTCAATCTTGCAAGAGTTTAAAAAGGGGAGTTTTTAGTGTAACATGGTTTCCCCATCTGCTGGTCAGTACACAATTCTAATTTCTCTGAAAGAAAACCACACTTTGAAACCCCTAGTCTACATTCTGACTTGCACCCACTCTGTCTACCATGTGTCTCAATGCCCTCTGCGCTCTCCTTACCTTTAATCTCATCTCTATTGTGTACACAGTTCCTTTCTCCATAAGTATCTGAATTCCTTACCCCTCCCTCCCTCCTTCCCCATAGAAGGACCCACCATGCCAACTATGTATCTGCAGACCAACAACTCTCAGAATCACCCCATATGCTGTTCAAATGAGCAAAAAAATAAGACCTGCCCTGCTCATCAACTTTCATGCCCCAGCTTTGTTTCATGCCCTTATACAGAGACCTGTTTTCTGTGCACTACACATTGGAATTGGCTTTCAGTACTCAATTTTCCAAGTGTGCCTAAGTTCAGATCTGCACCCAAGTTCAAAACCACACCTAAGCCCAAAATTGCACTCACATCCATATACCCAAGTAAGCATTATAAAGTGACATTAGTATAAATTGACAATGACCAGCTGA
Organism: Collybiopsis luxurians FD-317 M1; assembly: GCA_000827265.1. NCBI lineage: Eukaryota > Fungi > Basidiomycota > Agaricomycetes > Agaricales > Omphalotaceae > Collybiopsis > Collybiopsis luxurians. Next base: position 74,020 of record KN834796.1, on the reverse strand, counting down.
CCATCAGTGGTGCTTGAAAAGGTAGTCTGTAGGCAGGTATAGAGGAAATATCAAACATGCAGAATAGATTAGAAGGGAAGTACAAGGATGAAGTAGGTGAATATAAAGTAAATATCAAACATGTGAATAGATTAAAAGGCAATTATGAGTATAAAGTAGGTGCGTATATAGCTAATATCAAACATGCAGGGACAGGAGGAAGTACAAGTATGACTTTGAGAATAGTTAGTGAGAAAAGGGGGGGAGGGGGGTGGGGTAAGAAAATTAAGGAATGGAATTTGATGGACACATCATGTTGTGCAATGAAGTTATATCAAAGATTATCAAAATTGAGAGACAAGTCTCCCTTGTGATTCCAGTTAGAATAAATCTCACTATTCAGCTCCTACTTTTCTTGATTACCTGAAGGTAGAGGAGGCATTACAATGATACACATATTTTTCATGTAGGCCTCTAATGGCCTTGGATTGACAATCTGGGCTTTAGAATGTATTCAAAGGACAGTGGCCTGCCCAAGCCAGCTTGTCAAAGCCTCACTATGGAAGTCTATGTATGAATGGGATGAAGTTGGCTATGGTATTCATGTATACCAGCCCACTAGGTCTCTAGGAGTACTTAACCCAGATGATGGCTGCCCAGCATGTCAAAGCTGTAGTACCCAGAGCTCGTCTCTACACATGCAGCTGAGATTCCACACTATGGAGACATGTAGTTTGTGCAACTCAGGGTACAAACCATAGAAGGAACAAGTTTACACTCCAGCCAACATTGGCCAAGGAAACCTCATGAAGCAAAAGAATAATCTGAACACCATATGTCCTGAAGCTGGTCAGAGCCAGAACTTCAGAATGAATAGTATTGCTGGATCTAAGGAATCAAATGGACCTGGATCTTAGCACACCCTGGATGGAGTCAGCCAAGTCAAAAATTTTAGAACCAGGAGCCATGATTGTCCAATAGTAGGACCATACAGGAAACATTTTGGAATAGAGCTGTACAGAATGCATGGAAGTATTATAAACTGGATATTGCTGGAAAGCTCTCCTACAACCAGTTTGGAATATCTGAAGGGGACAAGCTCAATCTGGCTATGCTATCCAGAATAAGCTTGGGAGTTGCTAAGCATGGCTAGTCATGCTAGTCAGTGCAGGATAGGATGAGCTGTGATGCAACACTTAAGTGCACACAAAAGGAACATAGGAATGAGGATTTAGCCAATATACTGAAGGTCCAGTCAGGCAACAAATACCAGAAAAGGAATCTTTCTTTATTTCTTTGTATTTTACCAAGATTCACTACTCAATTTGTACCATGGCTGGGGGCAACCAGAAGTGTTATAGTTTTACCATCTTGTTTTGTTCTGCTGGCTCAAGCTGGCTTTGTTGTATAAATACTGTAGAATTACTTTGTGAATAGGAGTTTCAATGCCCCACCTTCTTGTGCAGGTAGCACTTGGTAGTCCTCTGGTCTTAGCAGGTTGTTCAGTGTCCCCCTTCTTAGCCAAAAACATGTGGTAGTCCTCTGGTCTTAGCAGTCCATCTAGGGTTGGCTAAGGGTATTGACTATTCACAGCTGGCATGGGCTTTGAAGGACCATTGAGCAGGTTGGCTAAGGGTATTGATTATTCAGGGCAGTGAGTGCCTTGAGAGCCCATTGCATACTTTGTGTCATTTGTGACCAGGACTTGCCACTTTTAATCCCCTTGACTTTATGCCCAATTAGCTTATAGCTCTTGTGAAAACCCTAAAATCCATCTTAGTCAGCCCTGCTTGGTGACAGGTATGAGAAGCCAGTTCCAGCTAGCCCTGTGCAGTGTCAGGTACAGTCTGGTGGAAGCCAAATTCAGAACACACATACTCTCTCTCTTGCTCTTAAAAACTCTTGAATACCCTTGGCTTCTTTTGGCTAGTCTGTGACAATGTAGTTGGGCAACATTTACCCCAGCCAGTCAAAGCTTATAAGTTAAACTAAGCTAGAGAACTATAAAAACCACTGTAGAACTTCAGACTGTGTCAGAAGATCTTGGATTTGTATAGAACCTTTGACAACATCCATACACCTTGCCAAACAAATTGATTATATACTGGAGATTGTGTCTTTGGGTGTTATATAGTAGACTAGCTTGATGTGGCTACTGTTTTCATCTTTTCCATCTACACAAAATCTAGCTTATTAATGAGCACAGAGGTGTCAGCATAGTAAGGTGGTTATTAGAGTTATTAAAAGCATGAAAAAAATCCAAATGACTCATAAGATGTTACACTTGGATCAGTAGATGATACCAAGCTATTGGATTCTGGCATAGTGAAAGGCAAAGGAGGCAGGAACAAAAATGGTCATTGTGTACCTCTTTTAATAACTTTCCTCTTCTTTAGAGGACAGGATAATATATCTAAATTGCTGCTTTCATCATCTGAGGAGTTGGAAATCACAACAAAGCTGCACTTTTGTGAAAAAGTCAGCTTGGACAAATGTCCAGCACTCATCTATGTTGGTGGACAGACCTCCAGTTCCAAGACCTCATATGAGCTACCATTGCTCTGCTCTTGCTCAGACATAACTTCTTCTACATTGTCTCAATTGACATCAAAATCCCTATCTTCTGCTAGGGCAGCTGCAAAGCTCTCTGTAACACTATGATCAAGCTGAACACAAGTTGCTGGTCAAATCAGTACCACAATAAATAGTAAGTAGCACCTGTAGTTTATTCAGTATCAGGATTTTTGATGACAGCCTGTTCCTCATCCAAGTAAGCTGAAATACATCTTTTTCACCATTGGGTATAATGTTTCCAGTAAGTGTGAGCCTTTAAGCCACCCCTTTCCCACAGACATTCTTTCAACTGAGAGGAGACAAGGTTTCTGATTGAGTTCTTTTTTGAGTTTGATCAAGGGGAAGCTCCCTATGAAGTACTGCTTTGATATCATTAGGCTCAGCATCTCTGTCAATTATGATACCATTTTCAAGCTGAAGGATCTGAGACCTTGGCGCTGGTATGACATCAATGATTGTCATTGGAGATGGTGTACACCATAAGAATGCTCTAGAAGGTCATAAAGACAACTGCTGAATTTGACTGCAAAGGAGTTATCCTGGTCCCCTTTCTTCTGGGAAGTTATAATTATTCAGATAATTGAGCAATTACATTCAAAATAATCTGAGCTTGCTGTGCTCAGGGCAACAACACTGCAAGGTAAGATCAGGATGCTGCCAATGGGGAAAGTTCTCTATTTGGAGTGAATTAGAACCAAAAAAAAAAAAGGATGACAGGAAACATATAGTTTTTCCTTTCCTTTAGCTTTGCTCATGCGCTGGCTAGGACCTTGTGAGAATCAAGACTGCATTAGGCCCTGAGAAGTTTCTACTTCAGCTGAAGTAAATTCATCACAATCTGCCTCTGAGTCTGACCCAGAGACTTTGTCTGGTAAAAGTAAAAGTTTACTCCTTGTAAGGCTTTGCACCAAATTTTCACCTTCAGCATGACACTCAAAGATGGACAGTATAGAGGGACTATCTTGAGAGGATTCTGGTAAAGAGCTAGATTCTGCCTCAGGTGTTTTTTGTTGCTTTGGAGCCTTCAAGGGGCCAATTTTGGAGTGGCATTTCTGCAAAAGTTTTAAAGTAACTTGAAGTCAAGAGTATGGTCAGAAAGAAAAGTGTAAAGCATGAGACTTTAGACTGACAAGCAACAATACCCAATTCAGTGCAAGAAACAGTCACTCTGTTCACTCAAGTAAAGGTAACAAGAACAAGATCAGATTCTGCTAAGATAGAACAATGAGAGCATGCAATGTTGGGGGTATAATAAAGTCATTCTGTAGGCAATGTTGTGTTGAAAGGATGATACAAGTGAAGCATGAGCAGTGAAAAGAAGAAAGCAAAGAGAGAAGTGAGCTGATGTTACCAAATGGCAGGATCAGCAACAGCAAAGGTTTTGCTCTTTGAGTGCAGTGCCCAGATTCTTTCTGCAGATGGTAAAGCTGAGAGGGTAACTGTAGTCATGTATTTTGGTAAAAAGTCTTTGTCACTGACAGGAGTCTGAGGTGAAGAAGTTGTTGCAGGGGATCAGAATAGGAAGGAGGACTGGGAGACATTGAAACAGTGTGCAAAGATGGTTTTAAGGATGCTGTGCACCTTGATATCAGCTTGAGTGGAGAAGTAGGAATTCCCAATTGAGGTAGTTGTACATTTCTCGCTCTGTCTAATTAATCTCACATTGGACTCATAGGCAGGTGAGACTGGTGACTGCAATCCAGTTGAGTCCATCTCAGAATTCTCAAGGCAGTCAAAGAATTTGTGAATGGTGGAGCATTGGTAAATCAGTTCCCAGCAACATTGTGAGCTCCCTCTGTAAATTCTGACTGGATAGACTACAGACTTCTGGCTGCTACTGGCAGCACCTGGCTGGGAGATGATTCAGAGTATTACACCAAATGTGAAGTTGAAGAGGAGGTAAAGAGGCCACAGGTGAGAGGTACATATGAGAGAAGTGGTAGATAGACAAGAATAAGAGCTTGAGAGGCTCAAAATTGATCACTCCAAGTTGATAGTTTGAAAGCTGAAAATGCTCAGTCAAACTGCAGAGATCACATACACAGCAAACTCACCTGCATTGCCATTTCAAACAATCCTGTGGCAACATGATCTGCAGTGAGGAGAAATTCTCACCCAGTTATTCTTTAGCAGTGCCAGCTTAAAGTGATATTCAGCTGGGTCAAAAGTAATGGTACAAGGATGGGTCAAGCAACTCAGACAGTGGATTGTTTTGCCTTTGACATGGATAAGGTAAACAGGGTTGTCAAGAGTGCAGATAACACCATGGTGTCTGTGGCAGAAGAGTTTGACCCAAAACAGCTCCAGATTCCAATCATATTACCTTGAGAAAGGCAGCATTTGACATGGTTGAGAGTAGAATAAAGGAACACTCTGGCATCATCCCAAGCACCTGAGTTAATTCTGATTGTTTCATAGATGAGACTATGCTGTGAGAAATTCCTATTTGCAATGGAAGTTTAAAGACAATGAGGCTGCTGTCATGTCCAGCTGCAAACAAATTCAAATTTGGGTGTGTAGTTAGGTCCCAGAAGTGGTCATGCTCACTTCTGAAAGTTTGGATGACAGTAGATTTGGCCAAATCCTGAACTTGTACTGTCTTGTCCTCACCACGGGATACAATAAGTTCATGTTCGGGATGGAATATAGCAGCAGAGATGTTGTTAAGACAGCGAGGCAGTTTCTTGAGGCATTGTTCCATATACAAACTGTGTGCTCATCTGAACATGAAATCTGGAAGAATGTAAGACAATACTTCAAAGGGAGAAAATAATATGAACAATCCAAGGCATTTTATGATGAAACTGAGCCATTTGAAGGTAATCAAGATGGCTATGTAATGTGAATAAACATCTTCAGTTTTGAGGTCAGATTTCTGCACTGAACTGGTTAGAGAATTGAAATTTAACATTGATCTTGTAGTCATCTGCTCTGGAAACCAATAAATGAATGGCATAAACAGGGTCTAAAATGATTCTTCAACACTGCATCTCAAACTTTTAACTGAACAAATGTGCCTTCATGTTCCTCAAATTGATCTACCAAAACACCTATATAATTCCAGAGCTGAATGCTTCCATTATGGAGACTGGCAGCCAGCAAAGGTTGAGTAGGATGGAAAGCAAGTCCTATTGCACAAAAGATCAGAACAGAATGAGTTGGCATTTTTGGTGTCAAACCTCACTGGCCTCACCTTTCAGGCAACTGGGTTACTCTGGACTTGAACACTGACATCATTGCCAGTTGATGGTTATTACAAAAAGTAATGCAAAAAAAGTTAACAAAGAATCTTGAGTGGATGTGGAAGTTCAGACTGCATGCAACATAACCCAGATATGAAAGTCAGTGGAAGAAGGAATGGATGAAGAATGCAAACATGTGGAACTGCAAAGTGCTCATCACCAACTCAATATATCACACCCATAGGATTGAAGAGTTAAATCACCTTCAAGATTCTATCATTAAGCTGGTTCATTAAATACAATCCTTGTACCCAACAAATGAAATGAGGTTGCCATGTAGAATCAGGAAGTGGAATCTGAAGCTCCTTTGACCCTTTATGCCCAGACCTTATAATGTCAGTAGCTGGATATCCATCTGTGTTCCATTCCAAGGGATGTATACCATATTCCACTGGAATCTGGCCACTTTTATCAAGGTCTGCCAATGTAGCTTTGAAAATTGAATGAGTATCTTCATTCAGGAATGGATTAGCATGTTTTGGTGCTTCCATGACTGCTTGATTGAATTCATTGTCATTCTTCTCTCTAACTGAATCCACCAATCCCACATAATCAGGACTAGTGTTGCCGCGGCTTGTGAATAAGCCGGCTAATAGCCGGAGCCAATCAGGGGCTGGAGCTGAGCTGGTCAGCCAGCGGGCACCCTCATGTGAGCCAGCTTCCCACAGCTCCAAGCTGAATGTTGCGGCTTGGAGCTGGCTCATAGTCGACTCCTACCGGCTCGACTGTCAATCACCTTACAATCATCCAGAATTCACTTCAGATCTCACATTTCATCTTTTGGTTCACTGAAGACCCTTTCTTGCAGTAGTCTTTACTTCTACCAAAAACTGCATGGATATTAAATATGTGTATCAAAGTACTTTCCTGCAAAAAATACAGCTACAACTTTCAATTAACTCTCGCATTTTGAGACTGCATTCAAATTACAGGCCAATTTGAGAGAATTTTGCTATGTCACTACAGTATCCAAATACTGTCACATGTCACTACACTGTGCCACATCACTCATGTCATTACATCAGGCAACGTAACTATGTCAGTCCACAGCATCCGCTAAATGCTCATTCGAGGCTTAGCACCCTGTACTTTTTGGTCACTTGCGCCATTATTGTATTCCACAATCATTGTAGAAGTATTCTACATTGATTTTGAAGGGCTTTTTGCATCCAGCTAGCCAGCTTGAAGTCGGCTTGACTCCAGCTCAAGTCGGCTAAAGCTTTTTCAAGTTGGCTCATTCCAGCTATCGAGCTGGCTGAGTGTGAGAGCCGCAGCTAGGTGAGTTGACTTGCAGCTAGCCGAGCCGCAGCAACACTAATCAGGACATCTGCTGCCTTAAAACTGGTCCAAATCCAGATTGTCTGTGCCCAGGATACCTTGCCACTCCTCTTCAGCTTCTTCTTCTTCAGCCAAACTGATTCTTTTCCACTCCTCTTCTTCATCAGCAACTCCAGCCCACTCTTCTTCCTATTCCCCCTCAAAGTGAACTCTGGTCCACCTGATGTCATGGGATTCTCCATCTGAATTGTCTTCAGCCACACAATCAACTCCTGTCTGTCACCTGATTGGCATCCCATGAATGCCATAGAGGCAGCTCAAAAGCTCAGGATCTATATCAGGACAGTCCTTGAAAATGCCATGTTCTAGTTGCTCAAGGAAGAGCAGGTCCTAAACATCAAAAATGTCAATACATAACAAAGTCAATGGAAATCTAGTACAACTTACATTTGGACTTCAATCATGACCTTCCCCCAAAATAGGGTGAGGATTCCAATTTTTTTGAGACTCCTTGCAATCCTCATTGATAAGGTCTAAAAAGAGGTAGTGTAGGAGCCAGAGGTGGTGGGGATTCTTGCCCTCAAGGCCATGCAGTTCCTCAAGGTGAAAAAAGAAAGCACACCAAGCTTGACCAAACTGTGAACCAACTTCAGCCCACAACCTCTCAATACAAGTATTATGAGTTGACGACCCCCATAGGAAGCTCCCTTGGTTTTGTCCTCATATAACAATCATGAGCATTGAAACCAGTTTGTTTTCCCAACCTCAGTCACCTCTCACTCATGATGGTAGCCCATACTTTCTCACTGTGAGAAACATGCTCAAGACCGAGGTAGGACAATTATTGGTTCTTGTGCAAAGTCCAGTAATCTATATCTCAAGGTCATAAGTCAATACATTGAAGCCATTAATGGAGGGACATACAGCTTGTGAATACCCATCAACACATCTGTGTATGATAAAACCCTATAAAATGAGTTTATGATGACCATCCAGGTGCCATAAGGCTTGCAGTCTTGACACTTTGTAAGGCTTTTGAGGAATCTTAGACTGATGTAGCTGATAAAGAGACTGACCAAGGCAGTCAAGGCACTCAAGAGAAGCATTGATTCAATGCTTCTGGATCTTGAAACCTTTGCAATGAAGATAGCTGGTGAGATAGTGAATTCCAGAATCAGGGTTTTGTTGATGAAACTGTTGCACTAGCTCATCCAGGGTTGGGATTGGAAATATCAGAGAAGCTATAGTCAATCCCATAACAGCAGAGCTGAGACCTCAATGTGTGTGGATGAACTTTGATTTTCCTAGCAAGTTGTCACAACTTCATTTGATGTGAGGGATCCATTGCTGTTTGAAGCTTGGATCAATTATCTTCTGCAGATGACACCATCTTCCACTTTTTAACACAGTGACAGGATGAACTAGCTTAATATGAGCAGAATCTCTGAATAGAATTTCAAAGTAAGCAGATGAACTAACAAGTAACAAAATTATACAAAGGAACTTACTGATTATAGATGGTTGCTTCAGCACTATCAAGCTCAATTATGAGCCTGGCAAAACAGTCAGCACAATCACTAATCCATCTAATAGGAATTCCTTCCTCCTCAGCCACATCCTTCATCTCCAGCAATAGAGGAATGACATTTTTGAGCACTAAGGTTTTATGTCACTTGATTTGGTGAAGGTTGTAGTTTCCTGAAGCCAGCAGCTCCTGCAGTTGACAATATAACTCCCACAAGGTATGATTTACTTCATATACATTTGGAGACCATGGTATCTGTTGCTCGGGGAGAGATGGTAGTGACATTTGGATACCTATAGGCACAAATGGGACTTGCATGACCAAATCTTACTTTTGGTGAAAAACTGTTAGTTAGCTGGCCTTGAGGCACTTTGCCTTCTCATCTCATTCTCATCTTTATTCTCTCTTATAAATTATCCATTACCAACTCATTACCTTCCTGCTGAAGTGCTCAATGACATACTGAGCTCACAGAGCTCATCTGAATGCTGGAGCATTGATCCTGAATTTTTCACTTCCACAGAGTTCATCTTGTTCAAGGTAAAAATATGTTTATAACAATGGTAACAGAGACTAAACTTTCAAAGGTTGAAAATATAGTGTTTCATGTAAACTTAGAGGAAATTGGCTCCCTTGCAGAAGGCTTGAAAGATGCAATTGACAAGTATTGTGATGATGTCCTGCATATTGGCACAGAAAAGCAACTTTTTGAGCTTGGAATTCTGGCTGAGGTTTTCCATCTATTCCTGAAATGGATGACCCACAGATAAGATCATCTTTATGAAGATAGTTTTCCCTACAATAAATTCATGCAGGGAGTGAGACAGTGACCTCAAGTTCACAGAGACTTGAAAAAATTAGCACTGCATATCTACCCACTTTCAATCTGGGTGAGCATGGTACTCAAGTGGTAAATACTAATGCATTTGTGGTGTGCTCTCATTCTTGGCTGACTGAGACTTTGAAGTCCTGAGGCAGCATGCTGCGCAGCTGAAGCAACATGACCTACATTGACATTTGATGTGATGGTTCAAATCTTTTTCCGCTCCTGTTATGTTCTCCCCAGTCTATCTGCTACAACTTGAGTGCCTTGCTTCATGACCAATTGCATTCTCTTGAAAGGATGTGGAATAGCTACATCAGCATGGACATTGAGTTACTGTGTCAGTGCAATCAACTTCAGCAATAACATTTGGGAAATCAAAGAGGTGAGTGATATGTGGAAGATGGAAATGATGGCATTTATGAACCAAGGTGTTGTTGTGTAACTCCAGTATTGAATACATGTAGTATATAGTGTGCATACCTTGTAAATACAGCTTGTATTGCATAAGTGTCTTGTCTTTCAAAGAGCTCATCATAAGTTCCTTGTATGCACAAGGTGAAAGAGTAATTGATACACTCTCAGTGAGAATCTCAATGCTTCATTATGCAGGAGCTAATATGCAGTGTCTATTGAATACTACCAGGACATACAAGAAGTATAGAATAAGATAGGGTTTGAAATGAGAGTTCTGTGTCTAGTCTTGGCAACTCAACACTACATATTTTGAAACAGCATATGCGCGCTGAGAAGAAATGTGCATTCAGTATAACTGACCAGCGACAGAGCTCACAAAGTTGTTGCAATGATTCTGACTGCTCACCCATATTGACAATTATTGTGACTGGTGTGTCTATGGAGGTCTACTGTTGTTTTGACTGCATGGAAAAATTAAAATCATACTGATTGTTTTTGACTGCAATGATTGTCTGACTCAATCAGTATGATTGTAATCACTTCCCACAGTGTAAGGGAGAGGACATACATCAAGTCAAAAAGCATCAAAGAAAGGAAACAACAGAGAACAACACAAGAGGCAATGAAGAGGAGAACATTTGAAAAGGAAAATGATGGTGGTGGTCAGGAAGTCACACACATAACAGAAAGTCACAGAAAGTGACATGTCTGTATATGGGGATAAAACTTGGGTATAGAGAGGATTCTGGGAAAAAGGACAAACTGGCCATAAGGATGATTCCTTCATTTTATCCTGGACTCATAATTCAAGTTGGCTGGCTGTGAACTGTCTACAATCAAAATATTTACATACAGACTATATCAAGATTGTCAGGAAATATAAGTGATTTGAAGGGTAAATGCCATTGCCCTCAGGTGCTGTTACAGGTACAAGAGCATCTACTTGCAGCAGCTTCTGAGGGCAACCTGGATATCTCTACAATCAAGTCTACAAAGAAAGGTTTGAGAGTAGTTGCATTCTGAACCCATTAGAGCAATTGACAGAGGTCTATCAATGGCAAGGCTATTTGAGAATTTTTTACAGCAACTAAAACCTGTTGCACCCAAGTGCTATTGCAGATAAATGCAGTAGCATTGGAATGCTGTTTAGGATATGTTACAGTAGCAACTTCATGCTACCATACTCAAGTACTGTTGCAGACAAATGGGGTAGCACCAGAATGCTGTTTAGCATATCTTTTATAATAGCACCTCCATGCTTCTGCACTCAAGTATCATTGCAGACAAATGCAGTAGCACCAGAATGCCATTGAGGATATGTTTATAGTAGCAACTCTGTGCTGAAGCACAAGGCTTTTTGTTCATGAAAATTTTGACAGCAGTTGAGGTCTATTGCATTCAGCTGCTATTGCAGACCTGTTGCAGACTATAGCACCTGCATTACAGTGCTGCTTCAGATGTAATTATAACAGTATCTCAATACTGTTGCACTCAAATGCAATTATAGTTTGAGCATTATTCAGCATAGCCTATTAGTATATTCTGCAGTTTCAGCATTCAGTAGCTCTCCCATTCTGTCTGTGTTGAGATGCCACTGCAATTATATATATAAGTATTACAGTTGTATTATTGTTAATGTAAATGTCAAAAATTTGACCAGTTGAACCAGATTTTTGTATTGGTAAGATGTATTTTTTGATCAGGTTGTATCTGCAATTTATGCAAGGAGCTGGCAAGAGGCTGAACCTGAATGAAATGAATGCTGAAAAACTGGAGGAGAAGGTGGGGGACACTAAGTACCATGGGATGCCAGTTGGTACAAAGGAGATATGGGGGAATTTTTGGCTGGGAAGGTTCAATGTTACAAGAGAGGATATGGTTTCTCGGATAGCTTCTGAAGGAAAGGATGATAAAGAACAGTGGAAGGAGTCATGCAGGGTGGGTACTGACATGGATGTTGCCAGACAAGGGACCAGGACAGTTGAGAGGGATGTCAGTGAAGAGGTCAGAAAAGTGGAGGCAATGCACAAATGAACTCATGTTGATGCCAAGGCAAAAATGAAGGCTTCAGGTAAGTTTGCATTTTGTGTTCTTCTTAAAACAAACTCTTGAAGGAGCAGCTAGGTCTGTGCTCAGCAACAAAAGGAGCAGGCGACACAGGCAAACCACCCCAACAGTGCATCCTCATCAGATGTTTATGAAATGATGCACAGAACTATGGCAACAATTCTAGTAAAACTGCCTGTGATTTGACCTCAACTCTGACAAAACAATCCATAGCCATCCAAACTCCTTCCTGGTCCCTCATGGCTAATGAAAGGGTAGTTGTGGCCCCTTCTCCCTCTCAGCAGAGTTGTTTTGACTTGCACCATCCAGCTATCTTGGTTCATCAACACTCCAAAGTTGCTGCATTCTCAATAAGCTGACAATACTCCTGAGATCATGGAGGAATTTCAAAGGTTTCAAACTCAGCACCACCAGGTCCCTTGTTAACACCATCCTCTCAATGTCACCATGTTATCATGCTTGTGCCTAGAGAAATTCAGGGAGCAATGGCTATTGGCCACCATGAGGCAGCATTTTGCCAGGTGGCACTGGCAACACACAGAGAAGGAAGAAGGGAACAGGCAAAAAGGAAAAGAGCAGAAAACATTTGAAGAAAGACAAAAGCAGGTTGAGGAGCCTGTCCTTGTTGAAGGGTGCACTGAGTAATAGCCTTGAAGTGTCCAAACAAGATCAGGAGGTGAAAACTCAGATAAAAAGTGATATGCAGATTCAACTAATATGCAGCGACACCAAGGATGTAAACACCAAGGATATAGACACCAAAGATGCAAGAGTTTTGGCTACACTGGACTTGAATCACAATGATCATAGTGGGTATGATGTTGGGACTTGGTACCCCCCTTCAGTCTATGACAAGCTAAAGTATGCCCTGATGGCAAGTCCAAGTCAGCTGCTGATCAAAATACCCACCATGAATGGGAGAGGGCCAAAGGAAAGAGGGTCAGGATGCTTGACAATGAGGGTGGCAGGGATGAACACAGCAACAGGGTACAAGGTTTGAGAGAAAATTATAAGTGTGCTTATGGTATTTTGGACCAACTGCTGGAGCTCTTCAGTAGTATTGGATCACCCTTGTCTCAAATGGCAAGCAGCAGTTTGCAAACTTGTGATTTGATCTTGTCTACAACTTCACAGTTCTCAAACCTTCTCAAATGTATTTTAACCTCAGATACATTTTCACCTAGTCACTCAAGTCAGCTGTCTTCCAAATTCTCCCCTGCTGGTACTGCATCCTCCATGAACTCAGGTCTCTCAGTGCCACCATGGATTACATTTGCCACCTGTAAGCAACAGGAAATGCAATGCCTTGTTCTCAGTGGGCAGGTGGAGTATTCTTTTAAAAATGTTCACTCATTGCCTTCCACCAGAGAAAAAACAAACAGTGGAAAGAAAAGTGGCTTGTACCCTGTTGGTAGTTCATTGCACACAAAATTGGACATTTTATCTTGCGTTCCAGCAGATTCTCATTTCATGCTGCTCCCTCTCTGGCCTGGGGAAATGGATACTTATTTGCAGCTCTTATCTCCATTCAATGCTCCTTCTGTTCCCATTAGTGACCAACAATATCTATTGGTATTCTATAAGCCCCTGCACTCTGAAGGGTTGACAAAAGGTGCCTCATTGTCATCCACTAGCAATCTGCACAAAATTCTCCTCCCAGGGTTCCAGGCTATGGCCAAGCAAGTTTCTCACAGCGAGCTTGAAGGTACTGGAGTACAAATTCCCAAGCAAGGAATTTCTGTTAATGGTCCACTTGAGGATGCCTTTAAACAGATCTCTCACTTGCTTGCTCACACTCCTAAATCTTCCACTGACAATAACAACACTGTGCCACTCAGTATCATCAGTACCTCAAATTCTCAGGACACAGGGGTGGAATTTGATCCTAAAGCCTTGATAGAGCTGGACCTGTGCACAGTTTTCAACTTGGAGGGGAAATCTCTGCCTCCTGAAATGGCAGAGCAGTCAGACTCAGGGCAGTGGCTGATAGTAGAACTTACTCCAATTGGTAGCATGGCCATGGAAATGATATGGGCTGGGGGGTTAGCATTAACAAGTTTTGGAAGTTAAATGTATGTTATCTCTTGTTTAGGTATTAATTCTATGTACATTTGTGTTTTCAGTGTCATTTTGAATATCTTGTACTACTCATCAGCATGCTGCCATAATCCACCAGTATCTCTGGCCTTGGATAGTAGCTTGATTGAGTGCCTTGGCATTGAATCTCTATTGAAATTGCAAGTTATAGAATGACTGCAACAGTTTCTAATAAGCACCAAGATTCTCATATCTGTCACTTTTCAGGTTGATCATTACTGTCACTGTGAATTCTTCTGAGCAGCTGTTTGCTCATACCCTATACCCAATCCAATCTTCATTCCTTTTGTCCAAATGTTATTCCAACCTTGAGTGCATTTCAGACCCCCTTCTGGTCTCATCTTTCACTTCACCATAATCAAATAGACCCTTCCCTGCATACTTTCTACCCCTACTCACACTTGATGTGCAGTAGGACTATGCTATTCAAGTGAGTGAAAAATTAAAGCTACCCTGCTTGTCAATTTTCATGCCCCCAACTTCACTAGATACTCATATACGGAGACCTGTTCACTGTGCCCCACATGCATATTCAGTACTCAAGTTCATAGGTATGCCTAAGTTCAGAACTGTGCCCAAGTCCAAAATCATGCCCAAGTTCAAATTCACACCCAAGTTCAAAATCACACCTGAGTTCAAAACTGTGTGCAGGTTTAAGATCACACCTAAGATCAAATCTACGCTGACATTGGGATATAACATTATAAAGTGCTACTGTTACTGTACTGTAGGGAACAATATGTGATTCCATAAAGAGTGTAAGCATCTTGTAATGCTATACTAGGTTTACTGAAAGATAGGGAGGTGATTGAGAGTAAAGCAGAGCTTCAAAGACAGAAAGAATGCTGGAAGATAGTACATATCAAGTATAACAAGTCATTGCCATCCAGGAGATGAAGTTGTCAGCAAGCTTTTGCTTGATCTCGGCTTTGACACTGAAGTGTTTCTCTAGTCTGTCAAGAGCAGCTTTACAAGCAGGGGTAACCCCATCAAACTTTGTGCTTTGAATCAACTCAAGAGCTGCATTGAAGGAGATAGGGTCTGGTCACAGGAGCTCTCTACCAATCTTGTTCCACCAAATGTGATCCCAGGCCTCAGCACAGCCTGAGTCTTTATGATCAACTCCATAATGTAGACACATTTTGGCACTGAAACCAAAGAAAACTGGTGGAGGGACAGAACCAATTCTACAATGTGCTTCCGATACCATCAACTGAGTCATAGCTATAGCTCCAGCAACCTCATGTCCAATTTCCATTCATTCTTTGTGAGATAGCTCATAGATTGGCTGAGTGAGAAGGGCATCTGTGGCAGGAGCAATCCATTTTCTGACTCCTAACTCAAACATGAGGCCCAACTGACATAAAGGATGTAGATAAATTTGTTCAAGCTTATGAACTACCCAATCAGTAGCTTTGTGACACTCATAACTTGCAGCAAAGTGAAAAGCTGAGTCTGTCTGGACTTGTACATGCCATGTGCAAAGTGCGATGGCCCATCCCACAAGTAGGATCCCTGAGGTTTCCTAGGATTGGGGGGGTGTCCCTAGGCCGGTCCTGGCTCCCTGGTCAATAGGGCAATTTTTCCTGATGTATCTGATGGCAACTTAGTAAGGCACTGTGATTTAATCTATAAATGCAACTCAATGCTGCTGCACTAAGTATCAGTGAGTTAGACTCAGTAGCAACAGCATGGTGCTAGAAATTTTTTATGTACAAATCAAAAGCTACTGCATTGAGATGCTGGTGAGGATAACAGCAACAAGTATGGGTTGGTGCTTGATATGTGATGATGGCAGCAGTCCCATGTTACTGGGCTCAGATGCTTCTGCAGCAAAAGGCAGAACTTGGAAGCAGCAACTGAAAGCTCCTGTACTGAATTGTAGTGGCTTTGAAATGCTGCTTGAGGTGCTACTAACAGCAACTCCATCCCAATGCATTCAGGTGCATCTGCAGACAGCAGTTATACTGGAATGCAGTTTGAAGTCCCATGCTCTTTCTATTGTGTATGTGTGCTCCTGCACCTATGTGCTTTTTTTCTCAAGTCCCACTTGGACTGAAGTGCTACTTCTGTAATAAACATATACTTATGTCTTCCCCTACTATTTATTATAATGAACATTGACAATTATACTTTCATGTAGATGCTGAGTAGAGATTGATCAAATTAACCAAGACAATTTTGACAGTTTGGCCTGTCAAACTTAATTTTTGCACCGGTCAGATGTGTTTTGTGGTTGGGCCGTATGTGTTTTGCCGGCATGGCACTCGCTCCCTATCCCAGAATTGATATCCCTGAAAATGTTAGTAATATGGATAAACTGAATGTTAACGACAGGCGTTCTTGATGTAAAGTACAGGCAGACTGTGTCTGGAAAACCGACAGGGGGCCGATAAGTGCCTATCAGCGCTGATCAATGCCTATAATCTGGACCGATTACGGTGCTTATGGTGCTTATATCATTAATGAAAATTTTAATTCTGGACCATTTTGGGGGCTTATAACTTATAAGCGATGACAGCCGGTTACCACTCAATTAAGTCTTTGATTCGTTTGAATGGGTTGTAGTGTGAGCTTAGATGAGGAAGGATGGGAGTGAGGAAGGATACATGCAAGCGATAAGTTCTAAGGGAGGAGTGAGGATTACAAGAGGAGTTAATTCGGCTTGGTCACCAGTCCCGTATCATTCCCGCCTCCGACGTCGGCAAACTCCGCAATGCCGCCCAACTCTTCCTCCGGTCCAAATCCCAAAATTTCTTCCAATTCGGGTCCAAAGGCACCAGGGCGCAACTGAATATGCCCGTATGAAGGGACGCTTCATGTGGATGAGCAGGGGGAGGTGGAGTTTGTGGTGCATTTGAAGGGGGCGAATGGGCAGTCGAGGTGTGGGGAGGGGGATTAATGTCATGTGAAGATGAAGAAGGATGGGAGTGCGGGGGAGATTCATGCGAGTGATGAGTATGGGGCTGAGGGAGGGGTGAAGATTGCGAGAGGGGTTGACTCGGATGAGGCTTGGTAGTCTTAGGTAGATAATAGGTATGGAAGTCGAAAGGACCCAAGTTTCAGGGTAGACTTCACGCAGGTGGTGAGGGTTTGATTCGTTTACATAAAGGGGTCGCAGTGTGCGGATGAGGACTTCCGTCACGTTTAGGCGAGGAAGGATGGGAGTGAGGGAGGGATAGATGCAAGTGATGAGTATGAAGCTGAGGGATTACAAGAGGATATAATTCGGCTTGGTCACCAGTCCTTCCTATGTCGCGTTTGAGTGTGAGTAGATACTGGGTATGCAAATCCGAGTCCGATTTGACGTTACGCTAAGTATCCGGATGCGTTTTGAACATCCGCCTACCCGTTAGGAATCACCGCCCATCCACCGGAACGAATACGTATCTAGTCAATCAGTACACTGTAAGGAGATATTTTTAATTATACTAGGGGGTTCTAAATCTACTTCGTGTCCCGACTTGACCAGGCTTGATCTCTGTTGAGTTTTCTTGAGATGACTTTGCCTAACATGCTTACCTGTCCAAACCGCTTGTCTAGCGAAAGGCGTACGAATATACAGTGAATCTGTGCGAGGTAACTACATTAAAACTGTCATTGATTCTCGCAAAGAGGACTCGGCCGAAGTCTTGTTTGAGATTTCTTGAGGTGACATGGCTAATATGTGTTTACTTCTTCGTTAGGAATCACCTACATATCTGAAGTGAATCTGTATGCGGTAAGTATTTGTATAACTTCAATCGCTTCCCGCAAAGAGGACTCAACGACCGGTAAAAGTGAAGGAGGGGTGAGGATTGCGCGACTCTGTATTTCTACATAGGCGAGTGAAAGTTTGAATTGATCCTAGGTAAGGTCACCACTGTAAGTATCGGTCGGGAATCACCGCTCATCTACCGAAACGCATCTCTACTACGTGTCTCCAAAAAATTCCCGCGAAGAGTTCTCATCTGATGCTCGGCTGAACCTTTTTTGGAGTTAATGAATGTTCATGTCGTGACCGCTTACCTCCGAATTTTGCACTGCAGACTACACTCTTTTTAGTTTCTTCAGGTTATGTGTTTATTCAACTCGCAACTATGTATAGACTGCGTCCTTGTGCTCACGTCAGTTCAGAAAAGTAAGAAGAACTGGAAGTACTCAGATGTACTCTCATAACTTCGTCTTGTGGCCGAAACGAACGAATAATATTCCGAAGTTTACCAATGATGATGTCGAGATTTGGTCTAGCACATAGCAGGAGATTAACATAATTCGGAGCTGGATCCGGAAAGGCCAGACGTGAGTAACTTTTCATTGAGAAATAGCAAAACGAATTTGTCGTACCACATACACGTGCATGTGCTCCGGCTAAACAGAAGACCAGCCAACGTATGTTTCAAAACAGACCCTTACAGCTCTTCCGCGATGGTATAAAGTGCTCTAATTCCGGAGGAGAGTTGTCCCATCGAAGCGGATTCCCCGTCGAGTCTAGTATAAACATCATGGTGTTCTTCTCCTTCCCAAGGCTCACAGCGTTCGTTACCCTTCTTCTCCTCTCTTCTACATCCCCGTTTGTCAAGGCTGCGCTTAATCCATCCTGCGCGCCAGGAGGAAATTTTGACCTTTCTCACTGGGAACTACAACTCCCTATCGGTTCTACCGGCGATCCAGAAACCATATCCAGCGCTGACCTCCAAGGATGCGATGGCTTCGAGAATTTTGACTACTTTTTCACAGAGAGTGGCGACGGCGCTTTGGTGAACCCATCTTTCACCTAAAGACCACAAATCTAAAGCTAATTC
The DNA here is from genome assembly GCA_000827265.1 of Collybiopsis luxurians FD-317 M1. Taxonomy (NCBI): domain Eukaryota; kingdom Fungi; phylum Basidiomycota; class Agaricomycetes; order Agaricales; family Omphalotaceae; genus Collybiopsis; species Collybiopsis luxurians. The sequence goes on along the minus strand of KN834796.1, from coordinate 55,234 downwards.
ATTTTATGAAAACTTCAGGTGATGAAAGTTCCCGGTTCTCCTGCTTCTGCTGGCTGCGTTACCACTCCCAATTCCCTCCATTGTCGCACTGAGCTCCGTGAAGAGAATCCGTCGAGCTGGGACCCCAACGCTGCCACAAACAGGCTGCAAGTGTCTCTGGTAGTGACAGTGGCAGATGACTCATCACATGGAACGGTCATTGGTCAAATCCACATCGACGACTCTGTCTCGACCAAACCCGTTTGCGAGCTCTACTACAACCAAAACGGCGACATCTCCATTGGGGTCGAGCAGACACGCAGCGGAGGAGACGAGGTGTTCACGAATCTAGGGAATATACCGATCGGGACTGTGTTTAACTATGAGTTGGAGTATTCGTCAAATGTGTTGAAGGTTGCGATTAATGGGGAGTTTACGACTCTTAGCACATTCTCGCTGGATGCGCCGACCAGTTACTTCAAGGTTGGGAATTATAATCAAGGATCGACTCCTTCGGATGTACACTTTTTCTCTATTAGTGTCGAGCATTAGGAATACCGTACTATGAGGTTTGATTGGTAGTATATGGGTTATATTTAGTATCAAGTATCTGCTTGCTTTTCTACTCTCGTTCTTAATCATGCGCGGGAAGAGGGAAAGGCTGCGTAATTCCGCGTAGGCGATCGGAAGCTGAAGTAGTCTTTGGCACGCATCCGGCATGTGATCGTGGCCGTTGGTAAGCTCATCAAGCGCTCTTGCTCATAGGCTAAGGTTCTCCGAGTCCGCAACTACTAAGTACTTGGGTGTTGAGCCATCTACTTGATATCTGGATGCAGCAATGCATGTGAGGCTCCTCGAGCCTGCAATGGTACTAAATCCTCCAGGTGCTATTGCTGCCGTCGTAAAGGATCTGCCTTCTTTTATACCGCGGCATGTACGCATCTGAAGTCAACCAGTTTTTCAATACGCGGCGAGCACTTCAGAGCCTGAGTCGTACTCCCCGAAGAGCTCTCAGCTGATGTCTAGACTTGACCACTTTCGAGGTCCTGGAATGATCATGGCTAATACTATGCGTTTGCCTCCGAGTCTAGTACTCTTTTCAGTTATTCAACGAGCAACTTAGACTATACATAGACTGTGCCTGTATGCTCACATCCAATCAGAAGAGTAAGAAGCATACCACCTCGTCTTGTGGCCGAAACAAACACTGACAGATGAGGGCCTGACGAATGACCTCCTGGCATTGAAATGGGAAGATGTATACGTAAGTGTCTCAAGGCCGTTGAGATTTGTATCGCGGGTGTTTGCTGCAACTTTAGGGAGCTCGTCTGCAGTACTGGTAAGGGAATTGGCACAATCGGGGGGAAAGTAACCGTAAGTAGCGATCCATATATCCCTTAATTTTCATTAAGTACTACCAATGATGGGATTTGATCTATCATAGCATTTAGCAGGAAACCAAGCTGAATCCAGGAACTTTTCATTGCAAAACGAACCTTATATTTGTACCTTATCCTCGTGCATGTGCTTCAAGTCTCACTGAAAGTATATATACAGATATCAGAATACACCTCTTCCACGAAGGTATAAAGTCTATAAACCGTAGAGAAGAGTTTTCCCATTGAAGCAAACTCCCAGTCGATCCCTCGTACAGACATCATGGCGTTCTTCTCCCTCCCAAGGTTCACAGCATTTATTACACTCATTCTTCTTCTATCTCCCACCTCCTCGATTGTCAAGGCTGTGCTTGATCCAGACTGTGCACCAGGAGGGAATTTTGATTTCACTCATTGGGAGCTGGAGCTCCCCATTGGCACTTCCACCGATCCAGATACTCCAGAAACTATAAAGAGCGCCTCCCTCCAAGGCTGCGATGGTTTCCAGAACTTGTCACTCTTCTATACTGAGAGCTCTGACGGTGCAATGGAACACACCATTTCTTTATTGAATTCATGGATTCGAAGCTGATTTATCTATGTGCATTTAGGTGATGAAAGTACCCGGTTCTCCGGCTTCCTCTGGCTGCGTCACCACTGCAAATTCCGACCACTGCCGCACGGAGCTGCACGAAGAGAGTCCATCTAGCTGGGATCCCAATGCCACACTCAATAGGTTGCAAGTGACCTTGGCAGTCGCTGTGGCAGATAATTCAGAACACGGGACGGTCATCGGTCAAATCCATATCGTCACATCAGTCTCCAACAAGCCCGTTTGCTTGCTGTACTGCGATCAGAGCGGAAACATCGCTATTGGTGTAGAGCAGACACTCAGCGGGGATGATACGGTGACTACCCAGTTGGGCAATATACCACTCGGGACTATGTTCAGTTACGAGTTGGATTATTCTTTGAACGTATTGCAGGTTGGGATCAATGGGAATTTCACGACTCTTAGTACATTTTCACTGGATGGGCCAGCTAGTTACTTCAAGGTCGGCAATTATAATCTTGGGTCGACGCCTTCAGAGGTACACTTTTTCAATATCACTCTCGAGCATGAGGTTTAGGTGGACAGTATATGGGTCACTTGCAGTAGCCAAAAATTGTTTACTTCTCTGGTTCATACCATGCGTGGAAGGAGTAGAAAGTTGCGTATATACTAATGAAAATCGGAAGTCTGTATTACTATCAGTCTTCAGTTTACTATCGATCCTGAGTTAGGACGACGCCTGACACGCAACTGACACGTGATCGTTACTGTTGGTAAGCGCTCGGTCCGCCATAAGCGCTCACAATGTTCTCCATGACCATCACTACGTTCCGTACAGCGGCTCGTTATTCGAGGGGCTTCTCATTTAGCTCGAGACGGCTAATAACTGCTACATCTTTCCGACTGTCTGATCCATGGCCCTTACCTGGCACTCCAGAGCATCTAGCCTCAACAGCAACACCTCCCGATGAGGCCCGAATAAAGCCTTTGGAACGTCCGAATGAATCAGTAGAAACGCTCCGAGCACGATTGGTTTACCAAAGCAGAAAACGTGGGACTCTAGAGAGCGATCTGTTACTGGCTACCTTTGCCAGAGACAATTTGAAGGCCATGTCGGAGATGGAGTTGAAAGAATACGACAAGGTGCGGTGCGAGAAAGAAGAAACAATTCAGCTGAGACTAACACTCCTGGATTCAATGTGATAGCTGCTTGACGAGCCTGATTGGTATATATACTACTGGGCGACGAGAAAACGGACACCCCCAGAACGTTGGGCGAATTCTCCTTTGCTAGAAAAACTCAGAGTGCATGCGAAAAACGAGGGTAAGGTTGTCCGAAGGATGCCGTCACTTTAAATGGTGAGATCTCTAGCCCTCTGGCTCTACCTTCTTCACTAATTCAAGGACAGGCTTCTCGCAGGATCATTACAAAAATTATCAAGACGACCATGTACTCTAATAGAAATATACGCACTTTTATTTTCCGTAAATCGTCTTTGGCTGGAAAAACTGCCGACATTGCAGGTAGCCCCAGCTCTAGCGTAAAATTGGCTGTATAATCTTAACGCCGCAACTATAGTATGTTATCAAAATCGAAGGGAAAGTTTTTAGAAAGCTAAAGTCTAGTATTCATCCCGCTGCTGACCCTGCGGAAAGTAGTAGGACGAGATCTCCTATGTTTTTTGAGTCGAAGCCCCCATGTACATTATTACTCTAAAACTTTTTATAACAAAGGTAGAGACCTTCGAAGCCTTGGGAAAACCAAGGTTCGCCCTACTGCAAGATTTCCAATTTGCCCATTCGGTCAGCTTTCTAGGTAAAAGTACAGCCGGCGGTTTGCCAAACGGTATGGCTCGAGTATCTCCAGATCGCGTTCGGTTTGAAGAAGGATCCCTTCCAGACAACTTTTTCTGTGATACATGACGACCTGGTTGGCACAATGGTTTCGGATAAGGTGTCTAACTGAATGCCTGGATGAGACCTAAGTACCCTCAAACGCATCCGCTCATTCCGCCACGTTCTACAAAGCGCTTTCCAAGACCGCTTGTGCTCCAACATGCCTCTCCCCAAGCTTCCATTGATACACACGTTTCGGACGTGGGACGGATAGATAGATAGATACACGGCTCCGCTAAAGCGGGGTCCCGCATGGAACGGCCGAGGGTTAAATGTAAGCCACACAGTCTACTTGTTGCTGACCCTTGCAGAATTCGTCCCCCGCAGTGTGAATAACGGGTTTCACGTAACGCATCACTCGAGAGGAACATATTCCCAAGTGCTGTCTACTGAGCTTGCGCGACTGTTGAGGGTGAAGACTCGACACCCTACATCGAGTGGGCGATAGCGTAGGAAATTGACTTGCTCTACTTGTCGCAGTTGATAACACTTACAGATGGACTTTTAATGATGAATTGTAGACACGAAGCTTCTCTCAATTATGATAGATGAGCCCAACTATATTCGGGGACTGCCGCAAGTGCGACATTTGTCAACAGCAGAACAGCAGTCCTCGTGGCGCTTCAGTCTGCATGATTCCATCGCCTTCAATTCTTTCCCTTCTTTCCCTACATTTTGTCGTGGTGAGCAAACTTGGATTGACTTCTCAACGAACCTTGGAGCATGCGAAGCTATTCAGAATCAACATGGGAGTCGACTCGTGACAATCAGGAAGAAGAGCAGAGTGCACTGAGTCTAGAAGAAATAGAGAGCATTGGGTAGGTAGTTTTTCTCTATATTAGCGAGCCATGGTCTCTGGAACGGTTTTCTTTCAGAGCTTCAACTGCATTCACCAATGCGAGCAACTTCAACATGTATAATCCCTCTTTTGTTATACATCATGGCCGTATTCAGAACACGGCGTATTATGGCAAGAAACCCGAGCTATCGGGGGGCAATAATAAGGTAGAATTGGTACTTTAATACTTGATTTTGGATTAATCTTGCCTACTCGCACGCAGGGATCGCAACGAAGGAATTTCGAGTTCAACTTGACTATCATTCCCATAGATGAAATCAACTCAGGCAAGGTCATCTGTGTGCGAAAAGGATCGCGCTTTTATGCCGCAACAAGGATATCTGGATCTTCGATAGCTCTAGATGTGGTTGTTCAAGAGTTTGAGGGATCTACGAGAAAACAGGTAAGAGGCATTTCGCCGCTATGATGCGGGATCACTGAGGAGTGAACTTGAAGTCGATTTGACAGCAATGGGAAAAAACTCTGCGTTGCGTTCCGCAATCTCTGTAAGCTCGCCTTATCAGGTTGTCGTGTAATGACATGTCATGAATATTCATTAGGAATCCTCATCTCCTTCGTATTGTCGGAATATCTCCTCCCTCTATATCCGACCGTGACCCTCACTACATAGTCTACAAAGGAGGTGCGCCGCCCGACTCTCATTAGAAGGCGGTATTCTGAGCTAGTATTGTAACTCAGCGTGTAAATCCAATCCTCGCGGTCTGATTGCGTCATTGCTTGCGAAGAGAGACGTAGAGAGACTGGCGGGCGTAGGATCTCAGGTTGTGAGTATTAAGTCATTTCCGGAAGCACCGTATATGAACACTTCTTGTAGGTATATAGCATCGCAGTGAATCTGAATCATCTATGTTAATTCGTTAGCTAAGTCTTACCAGTCAGCACTTGATTATTTATCGAACCAAAGCCCGGCCCTTCGTCTTACAAGTATCGGCATTGAGGTGCGCATTCCAGATTTCTCTTGCTTACAACTTGACTTGAAAGTACGAGACGCCGCAGAACTTTGACGTATTTTCGGATGAAAATGGACGCACCGTAGTCTGTTTCACATCTGAGCCTGCTGATACCACGTATACCGAGGCAGAAATGAGCGATGTTACAGTTTGCAATACCTTCATAACCAAGGTCGGCCTGAGACTACGAGGTACATCTCAGATGAAAGACTGAACATTCTGAAGCTTTTCAGTGACGCCAACTTCATATTTCACCGGGAAAGACTCGACCGAATTGACCCCGATATCATAAACGAAGCACCCGAAGTTGATATCCATGAAACGTCCGGACTACAATCTAAAAATGGTTCTGCGACCCAGGTAGATTTCGGTAAAAAAACAGTGCAGAGCTTGGATAGCACCAGTCACCGTCAAGAAATTACTTGGATGTCTCGCGACTCCAATTTGACATTATCAGAGATGTGTCAGAGTTACGGAGATCTATTGGACCGTCTGCATTATTCAGAAGAACAAGGGAAACCAACCTCTATACCTCTTCCACGACATTTGGGGAAACGATGGACCGAAGTTCAACATGACTGTCGCGGCGGGTACCGTCGCGAGGAAATCACCCTTACTCCAGATGCTTTCCGTAATAAAATCTTGATCTTCGATAATCCATCTATCAACGAACGTTGTGATCTGTGTGGAGAGATTTTGCGATTACAATTCAGTCAACAGTCTAATCAGGCTCAGACAAATCCACCTGCTGCCCGGCTCAAACCGACCTCCAACTCACCTCGTGTCAAAAAGAATGAGATGAAAAAGCAACTGCTGGACGAGAAGCTGGGCATTGATGAAGACACTCGGGCAGAAGAGCAAAGAGTTCATGACTTGGAAGCACAGCTACAGAAGATGGAAGAAGAAGCGAAGGAGAATGAGTCGAAATACGCCCTCCAGGGGCGAAGACTTGACCAGCTGGAAGAGCTGCTGAAAGAGGGATTGGAGGAGGGGGGGTCGAAATCAGAAGTGGCGGTCAGTGTGCAGCTATTCAGTTTATTTACTAAAAATTCATTTCTGTTCTGTCTCAGATGGTAACACCTCAGTACGTACATGTAAAGCTTCAGCTCAGAAAGTACAACAGCTGAAGTACTTGACATTTCAGGAAACGTCAATCCCCTATGACCGCTGGAAATACTATTTACTTGGTCATTTGAAAAAGTCGGCGTACTAGACTCAATTTCCGCTTAACACTCGCTTCGGAAAAAAGGATAGGCACAGTTTCATAGGGCGGCGAAGCTTACGCACATTTCGGAGTGACAAATTCTCTGCAAAGATGGGAGGGTCTCCCAGAGGGCGAAACACTATAGGTATCGAGCTTGTTCCCTTTCTTTGATTATTCCCATGCATTTCCCCTTGTTCCACTGCACTTCCTTTACGATCTCTGGTCCCTACTCATGTATATAGATATTTACTTTTCGGACTCATTAGTATGGAATTCTGCTATTCCAATCTTTGGGCAAACAGAGGTGTTAAATCAGACGCTGAAAACGCGTAGCATCAGGTGATCGTAGGTGATGTCGTGTAGGTTGTGGCAATTCGTTCCGTTCGCGCCCCTCTTTATTTTGCTTCCTTCTATCTTTCCGTAAATTTTCTCTTATATTCTTTTTCCTATCTACACGTAGAATGGGTATAAAAGCCCTATTATATTTTCCCTCGCACCCTCAGAACTCTTTCTGATTTCTGAGGCTTGTGTACTCACGTAGGATCTAGATATTTAACAAGAGGACTTTACATATAGTACACGTTGTTAGCTGAAAAGACTAGCTATTCATCACAGGTTTTCTGCCAGCTCGAAAATAACATAACTACCGTACGACATGAGGGAGCCTCGACGAATTCTCTCGCGACGAAAAGACCTGCCCAGTGTTCAGACCCTCGAAAGGTGCCTTCCCAAACGGCCAAAACAAGTTGAATGTATATGTATCACGATAAAAAGACCTACGCAACAATTAATGTTGACATTCCTCGACTATTAGTGAGTGGGTGATAACATAGAAACTACACTCGCAGTCTGATGTAACTGGACTTAATCGTAAACCTCTCTATCCTGCGCGTCGCAGCGGCTGGTAAGTCAAGCTTGAACCTGAACTCAGTATATTTTTTTGTCCTTTTGGACTTGCACCTGCTACGCGTAGTGTGATGACCTCCTTTCGTACGTAGAATTAGATTCTAGAAACATTTTCCACACACATTGATAGAAACTTAATCAAAATGTCACGGTTGGCGCGCGGCCTGGGCCGTACCAATGGCCGAATTTTCCCGTTCTGGCCCAGCGGTAGTGTATAGTATATTCTTTTTCTTACTTTGGTCAGAGTCGGGAACTTTTGTTTGGCATCTTTCCTGTGTTGTTTCTCTGTGGAATGTACCTCCGTTAGTTATATCTCATCGCATATATTGTACGGCCCAGCATGGAGGCCAGTCCAAAAAACCAGCTTGTCGCCGTCTGGCATCGGGAACGTCGGGGGAAGCCCTCGGTGGCAGAGGCGGTCGTGATGCCATTATGAATAGTCCGGTGCTGATGCATGCCAAACATGTTATGAGAATGCTCGAAATTTTTCTTTCCTTGTATTTGTGGTCGTGAACAATCCCCGGGCCATGCAAGTCCACTCAGAATCAGAATCAGAATGGGAGTCAACCGACGACCAAGTGAAAGAGCCGGGTACAGAAACGCAGACCACAGGGTAGGTGATTTTTTTTCTATAATATCGGCTGGTTATGGTTTCTGGAATTGTTTACTTTCAAAGCCTCAGCTGCGTTTCCCAATGCGAGCGACTTTACAATGTACCATCCCTCTTTTGTTATACATCATGGCAACAATCATAACACGGCTTATTATCGCAAGAAACCGAAAAGATCGAGGGGTATTAACAAAGTAAAATCTGTGCTCGACTTGGATCAATCTTGGCTCTTACAAGAAACTCGAATCAAATGGGTGCAAACCACCACCGCTGCCGATCGTATCATCAACAGGATCAAAGAGATTGTGAATGACAACGTTATTTTTCCCGTGGTGGAACAACTGAATCGCGTTTGGGAGGCGTTGGTGGGGACGAAGAAGGATACGGAGCAGTATACTGGAGAGAAATACGCCAAGGGCAAGGGTTACGCTGATAAGAAGGCGAAAGACGCGAATGATCTGTATGAGGAAAAGAAGGAAAACGCTTACGAAAAGGTCAAGGGGGAAATGTGAAGAAATTGGCAAATGACGAACGACCTACTCTTGGTAGCTAAAAAGTTGTATTTATGTATAGTGTATAATTACTACTTACAATCACGGAAATTAGTTTTTTTAACTTTTTGTACTCTAGTTTAGGTTGAATACATGTTAACGAGGTTCAGCGATTCAATAGGACGAGAGTGCTGCAGCTGTTACTGGTTCGTTTGCCCAGGTTCGTACATTTGTCGGAAAAACCGAAAAGAGCCGATAAGCGCCTGTAAGCGCTGATAAACACCTTTTTTTTGAGACCGATTATGGCGATTATGGTGCTTACAAACATTAATAAAAATTATAATTCTGATGATTTTGGGGGCTTGTAAGCGATGACAACCGGTTTCCAGCCGGTTTCCAGTCAATTAAGTGAGTGATTTTTCATAATTCCATCAAGATATACTATGGTTGTCAGGGATCTTCTTTTTTTTGGAATTGGCTAATAACTCTGCAAATACTTACCCAAATGGAAATTTAAGTTCACAGTTTGATTCGCAGTGCTTTCGAGCTTCTGTGCCCCAATTTTTGTGTGATTCTGCGGGATGCTTCGAGCGTCGGGCAGTGACCGGTCAAAAACAGGGATCTTCTGCACCCTGGTCACGTCTCGTCACGGTAATTTTGGCAGGGTGGCAAATGCGGGCCGAAGGTTCTCATCCGCCTAAGTGTCACACTTCGAGTACTCTCCATCTTGGATTGTTCATCGAGCGGTTGATGCTCAACCAATTTCTTGGAAATTTTGCGCCACATCTCTTTAGAGTCTTCATAATATGCCGAGTCGCTTAAATATGCTACCTTGATTAGCTTTTCCTCTGTTCCTGGCACTTCAATGTAAAGTCACGCTTCAGAATCCTGAATTTTTCATCTACCGTTGGCTTCTCCCTCTGATACTCTTCACTTAAAGGTAATAGTTATCTCAATTAGCATTGAATCAGCTTGTACAAAAAATACAGAGGCTTTGGAACAAGCGAAGCATCCAGAATTAAGTATTTTTCAAAAATCGGAAGATCCCTGTTGACAGAAGATCCCTAACAACCATAGTACAGTTGAAAATTTCGGCCGTAATCACCAGAGTTACCTAAATCAGCATATAAACGGTGTATAAGTGATGTTAATCGGCTTGCAAGTGAATTACAACCGGATTATATCCGCGGACCGATTATGGGCCCAATTTGAAAAGTCCGACATTTCACCTAATGAATGATTTGGGCTATCCAGGTTCCTCAACTCCTGATGCTTTTCGTACGAATGCACTTGATGTACACTCACCCGATAAGTTGATCAACCGCGTTGAATTAGTTGTAGTTGCGTTTTAACGACTCTCACCGACGCCGTTCAATTGCGAGGGGATCTGCCTGATACTGATAGTACCAACTCAAATTGTGTACTTGCTATGTCGATTGACAGCGGAGTCTTGGCCGCGAAAATGGTGCGGCCGCATGTTCCAACGACTCTCACCATCCAATTGCGAGGGGATCTGCCTGATAATCCCAACTTTGTGTAGATTGACAGCGGAGTCTTGGCCACGAAAATTTTGCGGCCGCATGTTCCGATAGCGCGATTGTCCCCAAGAATGGCAGATTGGAGACGAGGGATGAAGTACCGAATACCGACTGTAATGACCCTGCCAGTCTCCAGATGCCTGTCATTTTATTCATAACACGATAAAGGACATTGCAGGTCTTGAAGAGTTCAGACTACATAGAGCGTGGTGCAGCTATTGCACCTAATAAGTGGTTCGTTCGTACTTTCCCCCGATGGTTTTTGCACGTTCACGTTCAGTCGTGAGGTCCGTTGCCTAGGCTGAATGAATACATATCTATGTCGCCCAGTTCGAGCGGTATGATAAATTCAATGTGCGCCATTTCACCTAAGTGATGAATGGTTGGTTGGTTAGTCCAGGTTCCTCTTTTAGTGCACAACCTGGTGCTTCTCGTACGAATCCACTTGATGTACACACCCTCGACAAGTTGATCAACCGTATTGAATTAGTTGCAGTTGCGTTGTAACAACTCTCACCATCCAATTGCGAGGAGATCTGCCCGATACTGATAGTACCAACTTTGTGTACTTGCTATGCCGATTGACAGCGTCGAAGTGGTCGCATTACATAGTTGTAATGACTCTCACCATCTCACAGTGTTCTCACTGGAATCACAATATTTGTATTACAGATCAGAACGGAAACAAGAAAAAGTCATCGGAATAATATTGTACTTACTTTACATCTTATTATCCTTCGTGAGCGTTTGATTCTGTAGAGTGGGAATATCGTCTTGCTGTGCCATGTATATGGAACGATTGACAGCGAAGAGAGAATTGAGCCCTGAAGTTCAAAAGAAATACATCATGATAAAGCTGTTAACCACAGGAAATAGGACAGCATCATGTTCGAGAAAGTGCAACAACCATCACTGACAATCGACCGGTGGAAAAAAATAACCGAAGCCTTGTCTACCCGCGGACTGCTGCTCTCGATAATATTTTATTCCAAACTTCTGCCATACCGATGGATTCAATAGTCCTGTCCAGGAAGCCCATCCTGTTTCGCGGATGGGATAGTTGAAAAGATCGGATGTGAACTTGTAGATTGTTTCTAGTAGCGCCATAGTCAGTGGCTTGCGATCCTCTCGTATTACGATACACTACGAAAATAGTTAACGTCGGGATTAGATAGGTCCAAGACGAAATAAGCTTTTGCCAAAATACTTGCCTCTCCAAGATCTAGCTGCCAGCTACAGCGTGACTTTATCAAAATTCCATAGGAGATAAGTAAAGAGTGTCATACATACTCAAATGGAGCGAGTGCATCACTAGCTTCGATTCGCAGCTTGACTGCGATTTCGTTGGTCCAAGGATCACCACTTAAACCCATCCTATATATATAACAAGAGGAACACCGAGAAGCTTAGTGACAGGACAGGGTTCTCCGCTGCTGAAGATGGGATGATTTTCCTTAATCAATTCATGCCGGAAGTACTGCATTGCGTCTGTTTTTCTGGTACCATTATTCATCAAGATGCGAATGGCCCAAGTTTCATCTGCACGACGAGGTCGACAGATGGGTTTATGGATGGGCCAATCTGAAGTCTGGCAATCCTTTGACTGGGAACCAGGGAGCATGCTGAGCACTTGGTGGTTTGTCGTGGTAGAAAGGAAATGGACTCACGCAGTACGCTGCGCCGTGGCATTTCGGGCATAGTGGCCAACTTTTTTTTGGTTCGGCTTCTTGTTTGCAGTTCCGACAGTAAGAATCTGTGACGGTATACATGATATTAGATATGAAGTGAAGCAGGCGAGTTAGTATGCTTTTGTATCCCTCCTAAGCTTTATACGGCTTTATATCGTATGAGATAGAGTTCAGTATGCCAACCTTGGTACGCTGCCGGCATTTGCCCACGCAGTAAAAAGGTTTACTAAGCTTATACATAGCAGTGACTGCGGCTGTTTGAAGCGCAGGACTGCGGGAATTCATCTACCGGTGGCGAACGCGCAGAAAGCCAGAAGAACAGAACAAAAAAAAAAACTCAACGACGCTGGGTATACATGACCTGAGACCTCGCTGAGGCAATTCAAATTATCCTCGAATTGAGACAATCTTGATGTTATGCACTCTCATTATAGAGTTTAGGGCAATGGAGTCTTGATAGAGTTGATGGTGATTGGAAGGCTTTGGGGCTTTACGAGATACAGGCGCTTTAGGATCTCGCCCTGAACCCGGCTCATTGACCGGCGCACTCGGCAAGTGCCGAGCCTTTGCCTCAAATAAATCGGCTTCAGTCTTGAACTCTTGCCGCAGCTTACAAACTCGGCAACTTTGTCGAACCATTAAGCTCATGATAGGATCTTGTCGGATGCGCTTTCGAAAGTCTCGAAAATTGACACAAAGGGGTCAAACCATTGAAGACTGTTATACCGTTGCAGAGTCATAATGTACATTCTCCTTCACTTTGGACTACGCAGCCTGATGATCGAAATGATCAATACCAATGTCAATCGCCCTATGTCCGAGTATGAATGTGCGAAAGGAATGATCGAGTAGTCAGTCTGGCTAACAAAAAAATCAAGAAACCTTAAAAATTCAATGCTCAACGGTTGGGGCTCGAAGGTGCTGAATACAGAGAAACCCAGAGAAACCAGGGGCCCGCGGGCTGTATATTGTATGTAGGCGTTCTAATCCTACAGTAATATTCTGAAATTAGCGAAGGGTAGCTAGCCAACATTAAACAACATAAGAGGGGTATGTGTCGAGAAACATGACTCGGACAGGCACAAAATTACATGCTTGATCAACAGAGTCCAATGGGTAAATAAAAGCAAGAACAAAGCAACATAAAATTTGCGAGTAAAACTTCTTTTTTTTAAGGCTGACTATCATGCTGGTGCCAGGATCTTGAAAATTCGGCCGAGGCTACTGAGCCAGCGGATACTGGCTAGAGAACAGGAGAGGATCCGCCAAGAGGAGGAGAACGTTCCGATATTGGGGTGATACTCGATCCTGCCAAATTGGGCTCTTAAGACTGTCTTCTCCCTTCAGTGTAACAGAGCTGTTAAAGGACGGAGCAGAAGAAACGGAGTTCAGACGAGCCAGGCAGGGTGGGGCCGATGAGAGTAGGAGTAGGAGTAGGGGGGAAGGGTGTTACTACTGGATGCGTCTTGACTAGCAGATTTACTGTGTTGACTTTGTTGTGCGCGTGACGATGATTCAGTGTGAGGCGGAGAAGGCAGGGAGAGCGATTGCAACGCCGAAGTTGCCAACGGGCCTCCTTGAGGATACTGTTCAGGACGAGACCTCAAGTGAGTCCGTTCAATGAGATCGCATTGGTTACACAGCTGAAAAGTGGAAAATGAATAGGTCTGCTGAGCGCAGATTTCAAAAATCAACTTACCTTTTTGCCTGGATTGAGCTTGCTTCTCCTCCATAAAACTGTGTGGGTAGTGCAACAATTGAAGCATCTCTTGCCCACCTGATCGCTCAATTTCGGGGGTGTGGCTGGGAAATTTACAGGCATCACGCCACTCCTATACCTCGGCTTATGCAAACCATATGGTTCGCGGGTAGAAGGCATACCTCCCGCAGCCATACCCCCCGTAGCCATACCCCCCGTGGCCATACCCATTCTCACAGGAGGAGCGCCAGTCATAGGTGGCGGTGCATTAGGAGCCGCGTATGAAGATTGAAATACTTCATATCCTTGGTGACCGTGATGATGATTCAATGGCGGAGGAGGTTGAGAGTAATAAGCTTGAGGTTGGGAAGAATAACCCAATGAGGCGTGAGCATGGGGCGGCGTATGCCGAGTTAGAGACGTAGAAAAAGAGGAGCGATCTACGGACACTACATCTTCAAATTGATGCTCGGGAGGGTAAACATGGGATATCTCCCTGTGGGGAAGCGAAGATAAATCAAAGTAGGCATGGGTATACCCTAAATGTACAAGGTATAAGCTCTCATGATTTCAGCTAAGAGTTAATCAAATCACATACCGTTACTGTCATTGAACCGGAGATAGTCTACAAGACACTGAATTAACTCTTGATTTTCCGGCATTTTTTCATTCTGACACCAGCAGATGAATCGATGTCGCAAAGGCCTGGAAATACTATCTGACAGAGGGATTTACATCATTCTCCAGGACAGAAGCCCATTCATTATCATGGGTAATTGCAATGTCTACTTCGTCATACTACAGATGATGAAGCATATGAGACATTGTCTTTAAAAAAAAATTTGAACCACTTGCATTGTCCAAGATCCACCTATTAATCATATCAGAAGGATTATCAACCTAGGTAAAGTATATCACTCATTGGACAAAAAGTCACAGCCAAGTCAAAGCTTTAAAGAACATACTAGATATCTGACAGGGTATTCATATTTATTGTCTTCTAGGGCGGTCCAAGGAGTTGACATGTGGGAGACAGACAAATCATGAGCTGAAGAATCTGCCACTTTGTGCTTTGGCAATAAGTCATCAGTGTCCATATCCGAGATATAAGTGACTTTTGAGCAAAGTTCGGGACTTTTCAGGAAAGGATTGTGTCGAACAGCTATCTTGAAGCCTCGCAGAAACACAGAGCTGGACTGACTGCCAGAGGCATCGCTATCACTCGAATGCGAGGCAAAATCACACTTGCAGAATAGATACCTAGGCCACTGTCCTCCATGCTTGGGTGGCTTAGGCACATATTCAAGTGTACACTTCCAGGATTGGCATTGATAAATGAAACGGCACCCCAAGCACGAACTTTATCAAAGTCCGTAATGAGGTAAAGCGCTCCATTATGTGCTCCACAAGCCAATGGCCCGTTGACATAATTGTACCAAGACTGGGCACACTTTGCAGCATATCTGTAAAAGTTGGTGTATTGCATATGATCACATCTCCTCTATGTCCAAACAAATGCACTATTCATTGCTCCACTAAGCTCCACAAATGCCGGGACTTGGCCGGGACAACTGTACAATCTCGTGGAGCAATGAATTAGTGGTTTGTTTGTAGGTAAACACGATCAGTAAGGCTCATTTTTTAAAAACAATGCTAGAGTTTCGTGAACAGCTGTATCGCAACACTAGTGCTGTGAGCTCAACACAGTATCGGATCATATAGCAAATACAAATAAACATCCCGCCAACGCTGAAGTCAAGTATTAATATCACGCTTACCTGATTTTGTTGATGCATGTGGAAACGTCACCGGAGTATCCAACAATGGGCTAGGAAATGTCATCGAAGGTTGAAAAAAAACCCCTTCGTAGATTAAAGTTTACGACGCCTCTCAAATTTCAAATTTTAGTACTCGGAGCACTACCCGAGCATTCCGAATCGATTACAAGATTTTCGACAATTAATGCCTACGGGAAGTCGTCCAGTCTTGCAAAAGGCTTGCAAGATCCAGATCATAAATACAAACAAATAGCGGCCCTGAATTCCGAAGGGGAACAGAACGATTGTACGAGAACGTTTTCGAAAGTTCAACACTTTTCTTTACTGGCGTTTGTCATCGTGAAATAATCCCCGAGGCATGCAAATCCACTCAGAATCAGAATGGGAGTCAACCGACAACCAAGTGAAAGAGCTGGGCACAGAAACACAGACCACCGGGTAGGTGTTTTTTCTTCTTCTATAGTATCGGCTGGTTATGGTTTCTGGAATTGTTTACTTTCAGAGCCTCAGCTGCGTTTCCCAATGCGAGCGACTTTAAAATGTACCATCCCTCTTTTGTTATACATCATGGCAACAATCATAATACGGCTTATTATCGCAAGAAACCAAAAAGATCGAGGGGCATTAACAATTTAAAATCTGTGCTCAACTTGGCATCAATCTTGCCTACTTACACGCCAGGGTTGCAGCGGAAGAGCTCTGAATCCAACTTCACTATCATTCCCAGACATGAAATCGACTCAGGCAAGGTCATTTGTGTGCGGAAGGGATCACGGTTTTATGCCGCAACAAGGATATGTGGATCTTCGATGGCTTCAGATGTGATTGTTCAAGAGTTTGAGGGCTCTACGAGAAAACAGGTATGACGCATTTCCCTACTATCATGTGGGGCCAGTAATAAAGTCAATTTGGTTAGCAATTGGAAGAAACTCTGCATTGGATCCCGCATTCTTTGTGAGCTTGTCTTTCTGTATTGCTTTGGTACTTACCATGTAATGTCATATCATGAATCTTTACTAGGAACCCTTATCTCCTTCAACCTGTAGGGACATCCCCCCCTTCCATCTCCGACCGCAACCCCCACTATATAGTCTACAAAGGAGGTGTGCTAATCCTTTTTTACACTTTTTTGCAGTCCTCTGAGCCAAAATCATAACTTCTCACAGTGTATAAACTAAACCCTCGCCGTCTGATTGCATCATTGCTTGCAGAGAGGGACAGAGAGAGGTTAGCAAGTGTAGGATCCCAGGTTGTGAGTATCAAATTATTTTCGGAAGTTCAGCCTGCCAACACATCCGATAGGTATACGGCATTGCGGTAAATCTAAGTTATTCACAAAACTTTTGTTAGCTAAGTCTTGACACAGTCAGCGCTCGACTATTTATCGAATGCAACCACGGCTCTTCGTCTGGCGGATATTGGTATCCAGGTAAGATATCTGTTGCGTGCAACTTAACCGACTCGTACAAAACTCCACAGAACTTTGACATATTTTCGGACGAAAATGGACGCAGTGTAGTTTGCTTCACATCGGAGCCTGCTGATACTGAACGTCGAGATGCAGAAATGAACAATGTTGTAGTTTGCAATACCTTCATAACCAAGGTTAGCCTAAGCCTATCAATTGACATCATACATGTTGGATGAATGACTGGGAACCTTCTGAAGCTTTTCAGCGACGCTAATCACATATTGCACCGAGAGAAACTCGACCGCATCAACGACGATGTCGTAGACGCTGCCGATTCTCGTGGATCATCTGGATTTCAAGGCAAGGATGCTACGGATGCCAGTGAGGAAATAGCGCAAAATCCTAATAGTACCAGCTGCCGTCAAGAAATTATTTGGATGTCCCGCGACTTCAATTTGACATTATCGGATATGTCTGAAAGTTACGGGGATCTACTGCACTTGCGTCCGCCTCCAGAAGGGGCAGACAACCGAGCGTCTATTGCTCTTCCTCGACATCTCGGGAAACGACTGTCCGAAGTCCAGCATGACTGCCGCGGCTATTGTCGCGAGGAAATCACCCTTACCCCAGACGCTTTCTGTAATAAAATCTGGATTTTTAGTAACCCATCTATCAACGAACGTTGTGGTCTATGTGGGGAGATTGTGCGATTACGATCCGATGCACAGCCTTCTAATCAATCCCACGAATCATCTTCATCCACCAAGGATTCGCAAGACTACCATACCACAGTGGAAGTAGAGGCGCGATTGAAAGAAACGTCGCAGTCATACATGTATTGTGATGTAAGCCTTTTTCCCCTCCCTCAAGTTTTGCTAACTCTGAAGTTGCCTTTGTTTTTCAGGTTAGTTCACCGTGGAAGGTGTAGAGCCTACCAGCCCCTCGCTGTATTACACGCTGGAAGATTCGATGTGGGGAGTGGCAACAGAGGTAGAATCTGCCAGTCCCTCACGGTATTACACACCGGAAGGTTCAGTCCAAAGAGAGACACCCTGGGTGGGATCTACTTTGCTGGATTCGAAGCAAGAGGAGTATGACCCTTGTTGGAAGACGTGGTCTGTAGCAGGTCAGTATGCCCTGCTTTGACATTTCCTTTTTCTATTTATCGTACTTACTTTGTTCCTTCTTCGTACTTACTTTACTCCTGTTTCCATGTTTCGTGTTTGCTTCCTTGATTACATATATGGTTACAACCTTGCTTATATTCAGCATATGCACTCGCAACACCTCAGTTTCGATAAAGGAAACTGAGGTGAGTAGTACAATTTATTCTTTATATTTCTATAGTTTACTTACGATCTACCTGGTATTTACTTTGTCTAACGGGTAGATAATCTAATATAGTTGTTTCCTTTATCAACTGAGTATTTACTTCGTCTAAGAGCCCCTGCGACAGATACTGTGCACAATCCTTTGGTCGCACCAGTCGAGGCCACCCTAAAATAGATAAGATCAGATGTACCCTAAACCCTAACCCAACCCTAACCCCTAACCTTTCGCGCTTCGCGCGAGCACCCTGCGGGTGCACCTAACCCCTACCCCAGCGCGCCTTCGGCGCGAGCCTAACCCCTAACCCTAACCATCTAACCACCTAACCACCTAACCACCTAACCACCTACCTGACCCCCCGATAGAGCCATTTGTTGGCAATGTCGCAGACAGTTCCCACATGTTAGGGAACTGCCTACAACATTGCTTGATCTTAGGGTGGTCACCGGTAGTTACCAAAGGATTGTTCACAATCGTTTGTTTGGTAGCACCAAAGATTGTGAACAATAGCTGTGGCATTGGGTGGGTCTAACAACCCTTTGCACTTGGGCATGCTCAAGGACATTGATTATTTGGCTCCGGATTGGAAGTGTGATGAACTGATTACTTTAGATTCTCCACGGGCGATCTTAGATAGCCAATGATATCCAGGCTACGGACATCTCTTTTTGGTCATTGGGTCTTGATACTTTGTTGGATGCTTCCTTATCTACTCAGCCCCCTGCTCCCATCGATCCAACAAAGATGTCTTTTGACTTTCCTTTATTTCCAAACGAAGACACCGACTCGGGGATCTCTGCAATGTAAGTAAAGGTCCTGCGTGGCATGACTCTCGAAGATGGGCATACTAGCCTTTCAGACCAGCTTGACAACCGGAGCATACTTGTTCTTTGGCCATTGTTATGCTCCGCATTCTTCCTCAAGCGTTCGCTGTTATCCCTCATGGACTCACTGTTTTCTTCACGATAATGAGCACTTTCCTCGAGGGCTTGTCGTCGTCGTTCTTCAAGGGCTCGTCTGCGTCGTTTGCATGGCCGCCTTCACGGGGAGCGCGATTTCATCTAACGCGGGGGGGGGGTGTTCGCTGATCAAGGATCAAGTCTGGGCAGAACAGCATATTGCATCTAACCGGCCTCTAGTGGTCGTTCAAATCTCCAAGCGAAGTTCTGGAGAGCGTCCTTCTGGAGAGCGTCCTTCTTGATAAATTCAGGGAGAAGATGAATTTATAGTGAACGGAGGACTTTTTACCGTAATGGAAATATACACCTTGTTATTTTTCAATCCTGGTTTTTAGCTGCAAGAAACGCCGACATTGCACAGGCTTTGGTTCTGGTGTAAAACCGGCGTAAGGATCTCAATGCTGCTATCATGCTCTCCAAATCATCCCAAGATGGAAGAAATGGTTTTGTGCAATAAAGTGAAGAGATACTCATCCCACCGTTGACTCTTGTCCCATGCGAAGGTGAATTTTCCGCTGTTTGTTCTCAGTCGCGGAACTGGTCGCCCAACTTAACAGGTTCAGGTCGCATGTTGGAGTGTTACTCGAAAGATCGAGTTCAAAGTTTGCATTCTATAACGTTCTTTCAGCTATATGCATGCAGTGAGTGGGCGACCTTGCTCTAGCTGATATTCATGATCTTCTAGTGCTCCTCCATGACACTGGGTCGACACTTGGCTTGATTCTGTGGCGCAAGTTGTCGATGAAGGCCTAGCGCCACCACGTGACACTGCGTCATAAGCACCGTCATGTCTCTCCATAGGCGCCAAATTTTGCTCATATAGTGCGCCTGGTTGATTGAATGAAAGACATCTTTCTTTTCCAGACATGCGAACCCAAGTTGATCCTCGCGGTTTAGCCCTTTTCGTGTTACTCGCCTTCACGCCGTCGTACACCTACGCTTCGTCGTGGTTCGGCTCTGGCTCAGACTCTGCCCCTTCTACATACCCGTCCGCCTTCTCATCGTGGACCCCTTCCCATTACCAATCATTCGAAAACACGTTCACCTCGTTGCGCGATGACACGTTTGAAGCGTGGGACGAATCTCGCCTTCGTCAGTGGCTGCTCGAGCAAGGTATCGTTGCTCCCAAAGGGCCCAGAGAAGAAATCGTTCTCGCAGCCAAACGTCGATGGAAAGATTGGCTCGACGCCAAGGATAAATTCGAGACTTCTGCGGGGAATTTGGGGAGTAGCGCATCCGACGCAGCTTCTTCAATAGCTTCCGGGGTTTCGTCCACGGCCCTTTCCGCGACTTCCGCTGTAGCTTCCTTCGCCGCTCAAGCTACTGCTGATTTACCCCAGCATCCTCTCGACGACACCAAGGACTATGTTTGGTCCACTTGGGATGATACCAATCTCCGCAAATATCTCGTCCAGAAAGGCGTCATCGATGATCGTACTGCTGCTGGTAAAAAGCGCGACGAATTGATCGCTATGATCAAAGATGGGTATAAGAACACCGAAGAAAACGCTTGGGAAATGTGGAGCGACAGTTACATTGTAAGTCCGACTGCTGCGTCGCTTACTGAGCCTCAAAATGATTTCTTTGTCGTAGCATGACTGGCTTGCTGCTCATAATCTTATCGACACACGCTCCTCCCTTCAAAAGAATCGGGATGAATACCTCGGCCTTATGCGTACCTACTACTACTCTACTTCTCAACGCGTGTGGGATTCGTGGTCGGACAGCGATATGAAAGCCTGGTTGGTCGACAATGGCGTCATCAAGAGCGACGCAGAGATTAGACGGGAAAAAATGCGTAAATTGGTCCAGGACAATTACGGCCATGCCGCGTCGACACTCAATTCCGCATGGACCGAGTCGCAGATGCGCAACTGGCTTATTGAACAGGGTTACATGCGCAGCGACGCCCAAGTGAAGCGAGACGAGTTGGTGCAACTGTTCAAGAACAAGTGGGTGTTCATTCTGTGTGTCCAAACTCTATTCTAATGTTATACCTCTAGGTATTCCGCTGTCTCCGCTACGATCGCTCCGTACTTTGTTTGGCCAGATGCAAGACTCCGGGCCTATCTCCGTGAACACTCCCTGTTCACTTCCGCTTCCTCGCCGTTCTCATCTTCCTCCTCTCAACAAACGTTCTCCCTTCCCAAATCCCGATCCGAGCTCCTACAAGAAACTCGAATCAAATGGGTACAAACCACCACCGCTGCCGATCGTATCATCAACAGGATCAAAGAGATCGTGAATGACAACGTTATTTTTCCTGTGGAGGAGCAGCTGAGCCGCGTTTGGGAGGCGTTGTTGGGGACGAAGAAGGATACGGAGCGGTATGCTGGAGAGAAATACGCCAAGGGAAAGGGCTATGCCGATAAAAAGGCGAAAGACGCGAATGATTTGTATGAGGAGAAGAAGGCAAACGCCTACGAGAAGGTTAAGGGGGAAATGTGAAGAAATTGAGAAACGACGAACGACGAACATTTGAATGCGAACGATGATGCTACTCTTGGTAGCTAAAAAGTTGTATTTATGTATAGTGTATAATTGCTACTTACAATCACGGAAATTAGTTTGTTTTTTTTTGGCTTTTTGTACTCTAGTTTAGGTCGAATACATGTCTTAACGAGGTTCAACGATTCGATAGGGCTAGAGTATGGTCCAGCTGTTGCTGGTTCATTCGCCCAGGTTCGGTGCATTTCACTTAATGAATGATTGGTTTGTCCAGGTTCCTCGATTCTCCTGATGCTTTTCGTACGAATCCATTTGATGTCAGATCAGCATCGTGGATCTCTACTCGCCGTAAACGCTTGCTCCATGATGTTCCAGAAGTCAGAAGACTCCCCCACTGGACAGGAGATGATGACTTGGAGATCCAGCACATTAACGAGAGCAGCCACATCCTACTAGAAAGCTTTCTGACTGATTGAGATGTGCAGTGTGTCGATCCGGCTTCACATGTATCTCTGGAGCTCTTGCGTGATAATATATCTCAATTAGTTCACTGCATTTTTGCTTTAAATATGACTTGAAAGACACGATCAGAATAATCTCGTAAAAGTAAACTAGCGATTAATGCCGGTTGGCATGTCAAAATACCAAGAACACAATGTCCACATTATAAATTATTATGATTACTTCTGCTTGCCCTGCTTGTGCATCTTCTTCGTACGCAGCATCAGGCTGGTCCTGGGCTGAGCGCTCTGACTCCGACTCCGGCTTCGCTTCCTCTCCATCAGCACCTGCCTCTCTCGCTCTCTCCAAATCTCCCTTTGTGAGGAGAGATCAGGCTTCTGCATCACTGGAGAGGACAGACCTTCAGACTCAGAATCAAGATCAGACAACTGTATCCTTGGCTTCTTCTGCAGCGCCGTGTTGGAATCCTCAACCTCCTGCTTCCGCTTCCTCTTAGATTCAAGAGGAGACTGAGCTTCCTTGAGGGGCTCAAAGGGATATCCGCCAGAACAATGCTTCAAGATTTTTGAAAGTTTTTGGCCAAAGTCCTCGTAGATGTCGTTGTTGAATCCTGTTAGCAGCAAATTCTTGTGGACACGGGGTGGATTTGTTTCAAGACGTTGGTATTCCTTCCGTAAGTTGAGCGAAAAGTCAACGGCGACTAAAATTTTTTTAGAATGTATTCGGAGGAGCTCTTCTTTCAAGGCATAAACATGAACACCCGGATTTATAAGAGCCCTACGTGGCCCAGATCCATCCATGTCGTAACCAAAGTAATTTTTTGCCCATTGTTGCACGAACTTGATGTTCTCCGCGGTGGGCTCTTTATGAACAGCGACGCGGTGGTGAAGGAACCATATATATTGCCAGTAGATTGATTCCAAATCGTGGACAAAGTGTGGCACAAATAACTTGCGGCTTGTTTGAATCTTTTCATGATCCATGAACAAGAGCGATTGTTCCTGTACTTCCACCGCCATGAAGTCGGGCGTGCCCTAGGAAAACGTCAACAGTTGGATACAAGGGTCAAATTTAGACATACCGTCTTTGGATCGTGAACCGACAAATCCATGTACCTCTTACAATACTCCAGGTCAGATATGATACCCTTCCTCGTGTTGGTCTCCGGACAACGATAGAGTAAGCAGTTGCCTCCGCTCATGTCGCGGTGAGTGTATCCAGCTTCACGAAGATAACTGAGGCCTGAAACAACACCATCAACTTGATAACATACATAGAAGAGTACTCACATTTTATCATGTCTTTCCAGCATATTAATGCGTCAGTCAGATCCATGAGCTGGTACAGACTTTCGCATACTTCTTTCGCCACCGAACGAATATGTTTCCGGATCGGATGAGGACGCGTAGGCCGCGGGGGTTTGGGTCGCTCATGTACAGGTTTCTCTCGGGAAGGCCGAGATGAAGATCGGCTGGAGTTGTGGTGGACGTAATCGTCCTGCTGCCACTTCTCTTCTGTGAATTTGCTTTCCGGGCACCTCAGAGCCCACCTCGCCTTCCCCTGAAATCTAACTTGTTCATCAACCAGAAATGTGAGGAAGTGGTTCCTGAGCTCCTCCTTATCGCTGACATTCGCCAAAAGATTGCTTTGAATCTGCATTTCTAGAAGGGCATCCTCATATAACCACGCATCCTTTAAGACATATTTACAACTATCGTCTCGTGTGAAGTTGATTCCGTCAATCACAACATCTCCAATGTTATTTCCACTGGTTTTGGAAAGTCGGATCACGACCCAAACACGAGTGGCCCGACCAACCATACGGAACGCAGATTCCTCGGAGAGGGGCTGACCAACAGTCAAATAGTATTCACCTCCGGCTTCATAACAGAAGCAAAGTTTGCCGTCACTCAAAGGGACTGGGTGCACCGTAGGGTCGAATCCTATTTCGTGTCTTTCGGCGTAGAGAATGAAGAGAAAAAATTCAATTAGGTATTTTGGGTTCTGAGATGTTATGAGTGATTAAAAGGGAAGGAAAAACGATGACACGCACCTTGTCGAGATCGAAAGGTTCAGACACTGTGATTGCAGTTCGCGAAAAATCCCAGAATCTGGTTCTACGGTTCTCAACCGTGAATCCTAGGACACGTTCCCGACAAGGATCATTCCATAGTAACTGGTTTGCGGCCCCGACCATCTTTGATTCATTCTAAACGGGTAAGTCTGAGAATGCCTGAGTGCATTAAAAGATGTACTCACATCACAAATTTTTTCCGCCGACTGCGCCAGCTCGAATTCCCCAATAGCGATGATTGCTGATGTGTCAACAAGAGACGACACTGTTTGGTTGCTGTTCCGGGGCATGGAAACAGTAGATGAGAGCGCAACCGCTCTCCAGTCCGGAAAGAAGGTATAGCCCGGTTTCGAATGACGAGAAGATGAGGTAGGAGATGGATGGGCATCTGACTGGGGCCGCAATGGCATTGATGTGGTTTTCGCGGCCGTTTGGATTGCCTGCGCGACGGGGCCAAAAAAAGAGTATGCGTTGTTCTCGCTCTTTTTGTGGCTCTGTTGAAGCCTGGTCCATCCATTTTCGTCTAAAAGACCGCGTTGTTTGAGCGATTTTGTGACAGCTTTAACTACATCTTTGGTTAAGTGTTCTTTCGAAGCGTATGTCTTGAGAAAGGTGGTCGGAGAGCAAGTAATAAGGTCATCGTTATGATCTTCCTTTATACGGGTCCGCATTTCGGTTTGTCGAACCCTGGTGCCTTCGTAAGGAACATAGGCTGAAGCTGATTTGCGAGGACTCGAGTTTGTCAATGATGATGTTCGTGAATGTCAGCCGACCGAGTTCCAAATCACGAAATCTCTCACATGCCCAAAAACCCGAATTTCTGAGGATTATGTAAGCTAGGGTTGCGGGAAAAACCTCCTCGGAGGTTCCGAACCTGGGGGCAAACCCAGCCCAAAAGAGGACCCGGTTCAGAACCGGTTGCGAACAGTTCAGAACCGGTCACGTGACCACGTGACCTCACAAAACTGTAGATTGAGATCCAATGCCTAATGAGCTTTGCTACGAAGCTCTATGAGATCACTGGGGCTGGGCATATCCAATACAGAGAGGAGGGTGGCTGCACCCGCAGAGTCAATTGAGCTAGAAATTGGAGAAAATAGCTCTGAATCATTGGATAGGGAAGGTATGACTGCTTTCGTAGAAACTAGGATTGGAAATTCAATCAATGATGAGATAGAAAGTGACTTTTCGGGTAGAAGTGCTCTGATAGTTGCAGGTATGAGTGCACGTTCAGCCAGAGGAGGGTGAGCATCAAGGTGAATTTCCTAGGACATCCAGTTAGGCAATGAGCTTAGGGCAAGTCGTTCAAATTTACTTGATACTTCATATCACGAAACCACCAAAGAATACCAATTGATTGTATCCCTAAACTGGTAGATATTGTAAGAAATAGCTATTATATTTCGAGTTACTCCAAAAGATGCGCTCCGCCGCTCCATTGCATTCACACGTGACCATGTTCTATACCTCCTTGATTTCTTGGAGGGGGGTCGGAACAGGTTCAGAACAGGTTGCGAACCCCAAAATCACGTGAGTCGGCGTCAAACATAGGTTTTTCCCGCAACCCTAATGTAAGCGCTTCGTTTCGGTTTCAAGACGACGTCATGCCCCGTGTCATTCAGTTTACCAGCAGTTGTTGCTTCCAACAGCTTCCGGAGCAGCAGCTCAGGAGCGGGACTTGTGAATGTACGATAACTGCTACATTTGTACTCTCTAAATCATTTGTTAGGACAAAGCTCAAAGCGCCAGCCCTTAAGCAACTTTACCGAGATTTTGGACTGAGACCGTCCAGTCAGTCGGGTAGAAGCGCATTGGATGCTCTACGAACATATGCCCAGAAGTTGAGGCAGAATAATGAAAATTCTTCCACCACCTCAGCAGCGTTGATACAAAATGAAGATCCACCGTTATCAAAAAAAAAGAAGCAATCTCCTAGGAAATCAGCGCAATCCAATCTTCATCTGTCTTGAGAGATTTCCTCAACAGGGCTGCCGATGATGTCCGCAGGAGCCTGTGTACAAATCTACTTTCTGTAATGTTCATCCACTAAGATCCTTTTTACTCAACAGCTGCAAGCCAGTCAACCCTCTCGAGTTGCGTCTAATCCACCACCTCCTACGGCTCTGAACCCAGCACCATCTCTCGCAACTGCTCACGCGCCAGTCGAAATTTCTGTATCCCCTCATACCCCTCAGTTAATTCCTCCCTACCTTGCGATTCAGAATGAGTGCAAAACCTGTAATTTCACTGAAGGAAAGTTCTCCATCGAGCTATACGGGGGCCAAAGAATTCATGTGGACCATCGCAATTGTCCAGAATCACCCCACGTTCGCTTAGCTGGCTTGACACCGGAGCAGCACCTCAATGCCGTGTCCGAGATATGGGACGATGCTTTACCCACTTGGAAAGCTGATCGGTGCCCAGTGGCGATAGATGGCATTAAAACTCCAGCAAAATATTGGCTGAGGGTGTTCCCGTTCACCACAAGCAAACAGGCTCATTCAGCATTTCGCACCCAGTGGCACAAATGGGAGGTAATTGTTCGCTCAAAATAGTTGAATCCAATGCTCACATTGAAAGCAGCTTCTAATGAACGGTCTTCAGAATCATGGGTTCTCCTCCAAAGGATTTTGGGCTACCTTTCGAGATTCGAATACCAGTTTCACCTTAACTATCGCTGGTCCCAACTCAAATTGTGTACTTGCTATGTCGATTGACAGCGAAGTCTTGGCCACGAGAGTGTTGCGGCCGCATGTTCCGATTGCACGATTGTCACCAAGAATGGCAAATTGGAGACGAGGGATGAAGTACCGAGTCCCGACTGTAATGGCCCTGCCAGTCCCCAGATACCTGTCATTTTGTTCATAACATGATAAAGGACATTACAGGATGAAGTGCGGCTTCTATTTCACCTAATGAATGATTTGTTTGTTTCTTCAGGTTCCTCAATGCTCCTGATGCTTTTCGTACGAATCTACTTGATGTACATACACACTCGATAAGTTGATTAACCGTGTTGAATTAGTTGCAGCTGCGTTTTAACAACTCTCATCATCCAATTGCGAGGGGACCTGCCTAATACTGATAGTACCAACTTTGTGCACTTGCTATGTTGATTGACAGCAGAGTCTTGGTCGCGAAAATGTTGCGGCCGCATGTTCCGATAGTACAATTGTCACCAAGAATGGCAAATTGGAGACGAGGAATGAAGTACCGACTGTAATGGCCCTGCCAGTCTCCAGATGCCTGTCATTTTGTTCATAACACGATAAAGGACATCACAGGGCTTGAAAAGTACAGACTACATAGGGTGTGGCGCAGCTATTGCACCTAATAAGTGGTTCGTTCGCCCAGGTTCGTACTTTCTCCCGACGGTTTCGGTACGTTCACGTTCAATCGTGAGGTCCGTTGCCTAGGCTGAATGAATACATATGTATGTCGCCCAGTCCGAGCGGTACGATAAATTCAATGTGCGCCATTTCACCTAAGTAATGAATGGTTGGTTGGTTTGTCCAGGTTCCTCAATTCTCCTGATGGTTTTCGTACGAATCCACTTGATGTACACACACACTCGATAAGTTGATCAACCGTGTTGAATTAGTTGCAGTTGCGTTATAACGTCTCATCATCCAATTGCGAGGGGATCTGCCTGATACTGATAGTACCAACTTTGTGTACTTGCTATGCCGATTGACAGCGTCGAAGTGGTCGCGTTGCATAGTTGTAATGACTCTCACCATCTCACAGTGTTCTCACTGGAATCACAATATTTGTATTACAGATCAGAACGGAAACAAGAAAAAGTCATCGGAATAATACTGTACTTACTTTGCATCTTATTCTTCGTGAGCGTTTGATTCTCTAGAGTGGGAATATCGTCTTGCTGTGCCATGTATATGGATCGATTGACAGCGAAGAGAGAATTGAACCCCGAGGTTCAAAGAAAATACATCATGATAAAGCTGTTAACCACAGGAAATAGGACAGCATCATGTTCGAGAAAGTGCAACAGCCATCACTGACAATCGACCGGTGGAAAAAAATAACCGAAGCCTTGTCTACCCGCAGACTTCTGCTCTTCATAATACTTTATTCCAAACTTCTGCCACACCGATGGATTCAATAGTCCTGTCCAGGGAGCCCATCCTGCTTCGCGGATGGGATAGTTGAAAAGATCGGATATGAACTTGTAGATTGTTTCTAGTAGCGCCATAGTCAGTGGCTTGCGATCCTCTCGTACTACGATACACTACGAGAATAATTAACGTCGGGGTTAGGTAGGTCCATGACGAAATAAGCTTTTGCCAAAATAATTACCTCTCCAAGATCTAGCTGCCAGCTACAGCGTGACTTTGTCAAAATTCCATAGGAGATAAGTAAAGAGTGCCATACATACTCAAGAGGAGCGAATGCATTGCTAGCTTCGATTCGCAGCTTGACTGCGATTTCATTGGTCCAAGGATCACCACTTAAACTCATCCTATATATAACAAGCGGAACACCGAGAAGCTTAGTGACAGGACAGGGTTCTCCGCTGCTGAAGATGGGATGATTTTCCTTGATCAATTCATGCCGGAAGTACTGCATTGCGTTTGTTTTTCTGGTACCATTATTCATCAAGATGCGAATGGCCCAGGTTTCATCTGCGCGACGAGGTCGACAGATGGGTTTATGGATGGGCCAGTCTGAAGTCTGGCAATCCTTTGACTGGGAACCATGGAGCATGCTGAGCACTTGGTGCTTTGTCGTGGTAGAAAGGAAATGGACTCACGCAGTACGCCGCGCTGTGGCATTTCGAGCACAGCAGCCAATTTTTTCTTGGTTCGGCTTCTCGTTTGCAGTTCCGACAGTAAGAATCTATGACGGTATACATGATATTAGGTATGAAGTGAAGCAGATGGGTTAGTATGCTTTTGTATCCCTCCTAAGCTTTATGTGGCTTTATATCGTATGAGATAGAGTTCAGTATGCCAACCTTGGTACGCTGCCGGCATTTGCCCACGCAGTAAAAAGGTTTACTACAGTTATACATAGCAGTAACTGCGGCTGTTTGAAGCGCAGGACTGCGGGAATTTATCTACCGGTGGCGAACGCGCAGAAAGCCAGAAGATTAGAACAAAGAAAAAAAACTCAACGAGGCTAGGTACACATGACCTGAGACCTCGCTGAGGTTATTCAAATTATCCTCGAATTGAGACAATCTTGATGTTATACACTCTCATTAGAGTTTAGGGCAATGGAGTCTTGATAGAGTTGATGGTGATTGGAAGGGTTTTACGAGATACGGGCGCTTTAGGATATCGCCCTGAACCCGGCTCATTGACCGGCGCAGTCGGCAAGTGCCGAACCTTTGCCTCAAATGAATCGGCTTCAGTCTTGAACTCTTGCCGCAGCTTACAAACTCGGCAACTTTGTCGAACCATTAAGCTCATGATAGGATCTTGTCGGATGCGCTTTCGAAAGTCTCGAAAATTGACACAAAGGGGTCAAACCATTGAAGACTGTTTTACCGTTGCAGAGCCATAATGCACATTCTCCTTCACTTTGGACTACGCAGTCTGATGATCGAAATGATCAATACTAATGTCAATCGCCCTATGTCCGAGTATGAATTTGCGAAAGGAATGATCGAGTAGTCAGTCTGGCTAACAAAAAAGTATCAAGAAATCTTAAAAATTCAATGCCCAACGGTTGGGGCTCGAAGGCGCTGAACACAGAGAAACCCAGAGAAACCAGGGGCCCACGGGCTGTATATTGTATGTACGTGTTCTACTCCTACAGTAATATTCTGAAATTAGCGAAGGGTAGCTAGCTAACATTAAACAACAACACAAGAGCGGTATGTGTCGAGAAACATGACTCAGGCAGGAACAAAATTACATGCTTGATCAACAGAGTCCAACGGGTAAATAAAAGAAAGAGCAAAACAACATAAAATTCGCGAATAAATATTTTTTTTAAGCCTGATCATCATGCTGGTGTCAGGATCTTGAAGATTCGGCCGAGGCTACTGAGCCAGCCGATACTGGCCAGAGAACAGGAGAGGATCCGCCAGGAGGAGGAGAACGTTCCGATATTGGGGGTGATACTCGATCCTGCCAAATTGGACTCTTATGACTGTCCTCTCCCTTCAGTTCAATAGAGCTGTTAAAGGACGGAGCAGAAGAAACAGAGTTCAGATGAGCCAGGGAGGGGTGGGGCCGATGGGAGTAGGAGAAGGAGTAGGGGGGAAGGGTGTTACTACTGGATGCATCTTGGCTAGCAGATTTACTGTGTTGACTTTGTTGTGCGCGTGGCGATGATTCGGTGTGAGGCGCAGAAGGCAGGGAGAGCGATTGCAGCGCCGACGTTGCCAACGGGCCTCCTTCCTGTTCAGGACGAGACCTCAAGTAAGCCCGTTCAATGAGACCGCATTGGTTACACAGCTGAAAAGTGAAAAATGAATAGGCCTGCTGAGTGCAGAATTCAAAAATCAACTTACCTTTTTGCCTGGATTGAGCTTGCTTCTCCTCCATAAAACTGTGTGGGTAGTGCAACAATTGAAGCATCTCTTGCCCACCTGATCGCTCAATTCCGGGGTTGTGGCCGGGAAATTTACAGGCATCACGCCACTCCTATACCTCGGCTTATGCAAACCATATGGTTCGCGGGTAGAAGGCATACCTCTCGTAGCCATACCCCCCGTAGCCATACCCATTCCCACAGGAGGAGCGCCAGTCATAGGTGGCGGTACATTAGGAGCCGCATATGAAGATTGAAATACTTCATATCCTTGGTGACCATGATGATGATTTAATGGCGGGGGAGGTTGAGAGTAATAAGCTTGAGGTTGGGAACAATAATCCAATGAGGTGTGAGCATGGGGCGGCGTATGCTGAGTTAGAGACGTAGAACCAGAGGAGCGATCTACGGACGCTACATCTTCAAATTGATGCTCGGGAGGGTGAACATGGGATATCTCCCTGTGGGGGAACGAAGATAAATCAAAGTAGGCGTAAGTATACCCTAAATGTACAAGGTATAAGCTCTCATGATTTCAGCTAAGAGTTAACCAAATCGCATACCGTTACTGTCATTGAACCGGAGATAGTCTGCAAGACGCTGAATTAACTCTTGATTTTCCGGCATTTTTTCATTCTGACACCAGCAGAGGAATCGATGTCGCAAAGGCCCTGGAAATACTATCTGACAGATGGACTTACATCATTCTCCAGGACAGAAGCCCAGTCATTATCATGGGTAATTGCAATGTCTACTTCGTCATACTACAGATGATGAAAGATATGAGACACTGTCTTGAAAAAAAATCTGAACCGCTTGCATTGTCCAAGATCCACCTATTAATCATATCAGAAGGATTATCAACCTAGGTAAAGTATATCACTCATTGGACAAAAAGTCAGAACCAAGTCAAAGGTTTAAAGAACATACTAGATATCTGACAGGGTATTCATATTTATTGTCTTCTAGGGCAGTCCAAGGAGTTGACATGTGGGAGATAGACAAATCATGAGCTGTCAAAGAAGAATCTGCCACTTTGTGCTTTGGCAATAAGTCATCAGCGTCCATATCCGAGATATAAGTGACTTTTGAGCAAACTTCGGGACTTTTCAGGAAAGGATTGTGTCGAACGGCTATCTTGAAGCCTCGCAGAAACACAGAGCCGGACTGACTGCCAGAGGCATCGCTATCACTCGAATGCGAGGCAAAATCGCACTTGCAGAATAGATACCTAGGCCACTGTCCTCCATGCTCGGGTGGCTTAGGGACATATTCCAAGTGTACACTTCCAGGATTGGCATTGATAAATGAAACGGCACCCCAAGCACGAGCTTTATCAAAGCCCGTAATGAGGTAAAGCGCTCCATTATGTGCTCCACGAGCCAATGGCCCGTTGACATGATTGTACCAAGACTGGGCACACTTCGCGGCATACCTGTAAAAGTTGGTGTATTGCATATGATCACATCTCCTCCCTCCTTCTGGAAGGACAAGCAAGGCACCCTCTGAGATTGAGGTTGTGAAGGATTGTCCTGCCCCGAAATCCTCATGTACCGATCTAAGAATTAAGTTCAGGGGCAACATTACAACGCAAAAATAACTCGAGACCTACGGGATGTGACATCTGCCCGCGATCTTGACTTTGCGAATAGATGAGGGTTGGCTAGCAATATGGGAACCTGGTTCAAATTCTTCCGACTCTTCAATATCGTCGTAATCAATGTCGAGAAGCTGCTCGAAATTCTCGGGAACTCTCCCCAGGTTTAATTCGTGGTTTGCAGGATGACATGTATTGAAGAGATAACTG
The DNA here is from genome assembly GCA_000827265.1 of Collybiopsis luxurians FD-317 M1. NCBI lineage: Eukaryota > Fungi > Basidiomycota > Agaricomycetes > Agaricales > Omphalotaceae > Collybiopsis > Collybiopsis luxurians. The sequence continues at coordinate 22,716 of KN834796.1, read as the reverse complement.
AACCCTCCGAACTCATTCAAAATTCCGATATCGCCAATGTGAACACCCTTTTGCTTGTATATGCCAGGTAGACGCCCTCCCTGGGGCTTTGGTTTCCACAGAGGATACCCTCGCTTCTGAGGAAACATGAACTGTGCATATGATTCCCTTTCTGTCCATGATACAGATCGCGGATTTTCAGCAGAATTGGCATGATGAGTATCAACCAGAGATAAATCGGAAGCCGAGCATGCACTCGGAGATCCACTGGATGTTAGCGTTGGGGCTGGTGTGGTGGTGTGGAAAACAGGGTTAATCATATGTATATGGTGTGCCCCTTGGAAACTCCTGCAGAAATATGATAGAAGAAGATATTGAGTGCATCTTTAGAACGTACTGAGGTCCAGAAAGTGACATGGAAATGCTACACCAAAGAATACGACGTCAACTTCAGTGTTCTGACGTGCGAGTATGAGCTATACACATTCATTACTTACAAATGATATGTGAAGCTATCACTCTAGTAATCCTTGGCCATTAATGACTCTTACTCAGGTAGATCGCTTGTTGTCCACAGCAGATGATGTACGTGGGTGATGAGATGTGGGGACTAAAGAATGGAAGTGTCACGAAGTGATGTTTCCATTTGTATTTGTTTGTTCGACTACCCTCGAAACTGTATTATTCCTCCTAAGCACTATACCGTATGAGATAGAGTTGGTATGCCAGCCTTATAACTGGGGGATGGAATGTGATTGGGTCATAGTCATACTGTTTATCTAGAACAAAGTAGACTTGGGCACGAATGGACATTTGAACAGAAGCCCGCGAAGAATATCTCATACGTACCTATTACTATACCACTTCACAACCCATGTAGAATGTTTGATCGGACAGCGCTTTGGTGGACAAAGGCGTCATTAAGCTTGACGCAGAGATTAGGCGGGAAAAAAAACTGTCAGCCGGTTCAGGACAACTACGGCCATGCCGTGTCGACGTTCAACTCCGCATGGACCGAGTCGCAGATGTGTATGGAGAAGGGCTATATGCGCAACGATGCACAAGTGAAGCGAGACGAGTTAGTGCGTCTGTTTAAGAACAAGTGAGTGTCCATCTTATGTGTTCAATCTCTACTTTAACGAATGCCTCTAGGTACTCCGCTGTACTTTGTCTGGCCAGATACAAGACTCCAGGCCTATCTCCGTGAGCACTCCCGGTTCGCTTCCGCTTCCTCTCGACAAACTTGCGTCCTTCCTAAATTCCGGTCCAATCAAATAGGCGCAACAAGTACTGCTGCCAATCGTATGATCAACGGGATCAAGGAGATCGTGAATAATAATGTTCTCAGCCCCGTAGAGGAGCAGCTGAATCGCGTCTGGGAGGTTTTGGTGGGGACCAAGAAGGGTACGGAGCAGTATGCTGGAGAGAAATACATTCAAGGCGACGATTATGTCTATAAGAAGGCGAAAGACACTACTAATCTGTATGGGGAAAAGAAGACAAAAGCTTACGAGAAAGTCAAGGGGGGGAATTTGAAGAAATTGACGAACATTTGAATACGAACGCCGATGTATTCTAGCTAAAAGTTGTTTTGATACTGAATAATTGCTGCATACGATCACGGTAGATTAGTTTGACTTTTGTGGTTTAGGTTAAATACATATAAAGAGGTTCAAGCGATACAACGATTCAATAAGACTACAGTGTGGCACACCTGTTGCACCTCATGAGTGGTTCGTTCGTCCGGGTTCGTCCATTCTCCTGATATCTTTCACATTCAATCGTGGGGAACCCGTTGCCTAGGCTGAATACATATGCTATCCTGCTCGAGTAATACGATATATTCAATAGGATGAAGTGCGGCGCAGCTGTTGCACCTATTCAATGATTGGTTTGTCCAGGTTCCTCCCTTCCCCTGATGCTTTTCGTACAAATCCTCCATATGTACGTATTCGATATGGTGATCAAACTCGTAGAGCTAGTTGCGTTATCATGACTCTCACCGTTGAATTCCTGAGCGGATCTGCCTGATAGTCCCAGCTTCGTGTCCTTATTTCGCCGACAGCGTTAAAGTAGTTGAATTGTAACGATTCTCACCGTCTCACCGTCTCACAGTATTCTCATAGATCACAATACTTGTACTACATATCAGAACGGAAATAGGACAAGTCATCCGAGTCATACATACCTACCATCTCATCCTTCATGAACATTTGATTCTGTAGAGTGGGAATACCGTCTTGCTGTATATATGGATCGATTGACAGCGAAGAGAGAATTGAGCCCCGAGGTTCAAAGGAAAAAAATCACGATAAAGCTGTTGACCACAGGAAATAGGACAGCATTTGAAAGTGCAACCATCACTGACAATCGACTGGTGGAAAAAAATAACCAAAGCCTTGTCTACCCGCGGACTGCTGCTCTTCATAATACTTCTTTCCAAACATCTGCCACACTGATGGATTCAACAGTCCTGTCCACGGAGCCCATCCTGTTTCGAGAATTGGATAGCTCATGAGATGAGATATGAACCTGTAGATGGCTTCGAGTAGCGCCATCGTTAATGGCTTGCGATCCTCTCGCATGACAATACACTGCAAATATAAGTAATCAGGGTCAAGATTAGAAAAACGACTCGAGTGCCGGATAGTGTACCTCTCCGGGACTTTTCAGTTGCCACCTAAAGCGCGGATGTTGTTATAGTAAATAGGACAGGAGATGTAGTAAAAACTGTTGCACATACATATCAGGGGCGAATCCATTGCTAGTTTCCACTCGCAGCTTGACTGCGATTTCGTTTGACCCAGGAGCTCCCTTGTTTATTCCCATACTATGTATAACAAGAGGAACTCCAAGAAGCTGAGTGACAGGGCATCGTTCTCCACCGCTACTAAAGATGGGATGGTTATCCTTGATCAATTCATGCTGAAAGTACTTCATCGGGTCTTCATTCCCGATACCATTATTCGACAAGATTCGAATGGCCCAAGTTTCATCTGCGCGACGAGGTCGACAAATTGGTTTATGAATGGGCCAATCCGAAATCTGGCAATCCTTCGACTGTGAAGAATGACTGAGCGTGTGTATTTTGTCGTGCAGTGGTTGTAAGGGATGGGTTGCTTACGCAGTAAGCCACACTTTCGCATTTTTTGCATAATGGCCAGCTTTTACCAGCATCGGCCTCTTGTTTGCAGTTTCGACAGTAAGTATTAGTGACAGTATACATGGGAGGGATGAAGTGAATCTGGTAGGTCAGAATACTTTTTAACTATCAACCGTGTGTACTAAGCTTCATAACGCATGAGATGGAGTTAAGTATGCCAACCTTATAACGGGGGATGGGATGTGATTGGGCGATGATTCGTCTAGAACAAAGGCCTTACCACACCTTTCATTTCATTATGAAGTTTAGGGCAGTCTGGTCAATTGGAATCGCCTAGGACTGGTGTTGGTTCCCACCGATTTACGAGATATTTAGAGTCTTGGAAGATCACCCTACACCCGACTCATTTACCCGGGCAGTCGGCAGGCGCGGAGCAATTGCTCGGCTCCCGTCTTGAGCTCTTGCCGCAGCTTACAAACTCGGCAACTTGGTCGAACCATCTTCGAAAATGTATTCTTTTCCAGTATATTTCGAGTTCTTCTTGATTCGAAATCAACCAAGCAGCTCATGATAGGATCTCGTTGGAGGCGCTCTAGAAAGTCTTGAAATTGTCATAAAGGGCTCGAGTCTCGACGCTTTCTTGAACCGATGAAGGCTGCCTTACCGGTGCGGAGTCGTCAAACACAGTCTCTTGGTATCAGTTGACCCAGAAATCAATTTGGACTATACAGCCTGATGACCACAAATGATCAATATCATTGACAATCGCGCTATGTCCGAGTTATGGATGTGCAAAAGAAATGATCTCGTCAGTCGGTCTATTAAAAACTATCAACACTGTTTGACGCCGATATCACCTTCCTGCTGTGGGACGTTTTCCATACTCGGTTAGCTGAACATTGTACAGCCAGGATATCATTGTTATGTGTTCACTGGTGTTTCGGGAGTCGGGCTAGTCCAGTTTTTTTAACATTCTGAACACAGCGCTTGGCAGTAGCAAAGATTGTGAAACCATTGCCCTCACCCGATGCGGAATGACTTGAATCATATCAAAGTCTACACCGCTCCATCCCGGTACGAACATAATTGACATCATTATGTTCTGGCTCTATCTCAGTATCTATCATGAACTCATCGTTTCCCTCGTAGCACTTAAGGGATGAAGTTTATGATGTAGAGATGCCCGCAGTCTATGCAGGAATGTTCTGAAGGTCAGATGCACAAACGCTTCCAGCGACCAGTACGGTTTCCATTTTGCTAGATATCAAGACCGATACTTTAATTAGTGGCAGTCCGACTGGTTCGGAATCATCACTCTTGAAAAGGAGCCAATTCAACAGCAAAGAAATGCCTCGAGGTATAACATAATTGTGCGTATACATGGACGGGAGTTGTTGCTGTTTTGAATCGAAAACACACCCAAATGGTATCTGTAAACTTTCCTCCCTGCTGGCAATAATTCCGATTCCGATTCCGTCGTTCATTTGTCCAAGTACATGATACCTGCTCGAGAAAGAATTCGAATTTTTCATGCATTAACGAGAATGTAGCTGGTATCTTCGCCCCCTCGGCAACGAACTGATGTAAATAGATTCGATGGGCCAAGTCAGATGAACTGGGCTGATCGCCAACGAAATCCCGCTTCAAAAAATTGAACATTCTCGAAATCAGATCGCTCTGATGTCCATTTTAGTCGTATGTATGCGTACTCTGCGGCATACTGCATGAACTCTGTGCTAAAGCCATTTTACAGCTCGGCATCTTGCATTTTCCCCAGCGAATGAAAGGGAATGAAGGTAGCGCCTCGTAGATGCATCATGATGATCATAATGGAAGGCCAGGCACTGATGTCGTTACAGCGGGATTGGGGAAAAAACTCTATGACCCAAAAAATCGATGTTGGGGCTTGAAGGCGCTGAACACAGAAATCTCAGAGAAACCGAAGTTGCCTTGACTGACAGACGATATGCGACGACAGAGCAGTCCTGACATATGCTTGTTGAGATTGGGGGGGCCCGCGGGGCTGTATATTGTATGTATATACACGTTCTAATCCTACAGTACGTTCTGAAACGAGCGAGAGGTAGCTAGCTAACAACGACACAAGAGGGGTATAGGCAAGGTATCTGAGAACAAGCAAATCATCAAATAAATAATCGTATATCCGAAGAGTCCAGCGGTTGTAAAACCGGGTAAACGCTGTACAAAATTTTTTTGAAAGTGGCCTGACTAAGGCAGAAGCAAAAATACAAGTGCTGATCGATTGAGTCCAATGGGTAAACAAGAGCCAGAGCAAAGCAACGTAAGATTCACGAGAAAAGAGTCCTTTTTTTTTTAAGCCTGACTATCGCGCTCGTGGCGAGATCGTGAGGATTTGGTCGAGGCTGCTGAGCCAGCAGATACTGACTGGGGAACAGGAGACGATCTGCCAGGAGGAGGAGGAGAACGTTTCGATATCGGAGGCGATACTCGGTCCTGCCAACTGGACCTCTTATGATCGTCCTCCCTCTTCAGTGCATGAGAGCCGTTGGATGACGGAGGAGAGTTCAAAGGAGCCAGGGAGGGGTGTGGCGGATGGGAGTAGGAGTAAGGAGGGGCTATGGGGGGGAGTGTGTTGTTGGAAGTATCTTGGCTAGCAGGATGACTGTGTTGAAGATGTGGCGATGATATACTGTGAGGCGCAGAAGTCGGGGAGCGCGAATGCAGCGCCGAAGTCGCCAACGGACCTCTTTTATGAGGGAACTGTTCAGGACGAGGCCTCGAGTGAGTCCGTTCAAAGAGACCGCATTTGTTACACAGCTGGAAAACCGGGAAATCAATGGGCATCCTGAGTGCAAGATCGAAAGACCAACTTACCACTTTGCCTGGACTGAGATTGCTTCTCCTCCATGTACTCGTGTCGGTAGTGCAACAATTGAAACATCGCCTGCGTACCCGATCGCTCAATTTCGTGGCTGCGTCCTCGGTATAGACGATTGGGACATTTGAGTGCATCGGGGCACTCCCATACATCGGCATAGGCAAACCATACGGCTCGCGAGCTGAAGGCATACCTCCCGTCGCCATACCCATCCCCACAGGAGGAGGGCCAGTCATAGGTGGCGGGGCACTAGGAGCCGCGTACGAAGATACCTCATATCCTCGGTGACCGTGGTGGTGGTTCACTGGCGGAGGAGGTTGAGAGTAATAACCTTGAGGGTGAGAAGAGTAATACGATGGGGGCGCATGAGCATGAGGCGGCGTGTGCCGAGTCGGAGGCGTAGAAACAGAGGAACGATCTAAAGATGCCACCGATGGGGTAGGCGAGTTTGTAGAGGACAATGTAGCAATTGGAGGAGCGTTAGGTGGAGACGGACGTCTGTCAAAATGACGGTGACTATAGCTGGAAAAATTAGAAAAAAATGCATAATCGAAGAGAGAAGCGAGCTCAACTTACGAAGTCATTGGGTAGGGTTCGTAAAGACGACCAGGCATAGATTTTTTGTGGTCGAGGAGGTCGCGTCAGAATAAGTTCTGAGCTTGATGTCTGCAATCAAAACAACAATTAGCGGTCAGCTTCGCAATCACGAAATTTTTTACCAACATTGATGGGGAAAAAAAACTAGGTAACTTTGTCGAGGAGAGTCTTCTGTTGATATACTGATACACGAATGGAAGACTGGTCTCAGTTAGTATAAGAGTAGTTGTTGTCGAAAGGCGGAAATCGAAGAGCAGATGTGCAGGGCCAGTGAGAATCTCTGACGGGGATGATGAAGGATCAATGCACATGCCCGGATGGTATTTATGAGGAATCAATAGAAGGCCGTTCCTTCCAAACAAAGCGAATGCAATCAACTATCCAATCCCAATTGAAAGCCCAAATGGTATTCCTGTGCGAGAAGTGTTGATGATGAGATATCTGATGGAGAACACGAGGACTCAGTAAAGCAATCCGAGTGGACCCAGAACTATGGCTTCAGTTTGGTTCACTATCAACTACGGTTTAAGTTTGGTCATCTCAGCCCCCTCTTTCCTTTTTCAGCTATGAAAGGAAAGGAGATCATCCAGAATCGAACAGCCAACCATCCATGATGCGGTAAATCATCTTGATGTAGTATCAGTTGGTTGAGCTGAATCAGACTATGCAGTGTAAGGCGATCATCAAGATGAGAGAAGGTTGCGGTGAGCGACAGGCTCTGCTGTTCCAGTAGGTGTTTTGTGGGGCGATAAGAAGCGGCAAGTTTCAATCGTGTGAGAATGACATATTTCCAGAAAGTCACTGGGAACAGAAAGTTTACGGATACCCACCTGCCCATATGCAGCTGCATTTGTGCCTTTCAGCTGCAGTCACTTGAGACTGTCCCCGATATCTAAAGATAGTTCCGAGGGACGACCCTTTCGAGCAGAGCGAGCATATAGCATATGTAACGAGGAGAATATTGCTGCTCAAATTTCCTAGCCTTCCGAGGAGACAGAGGGCTTGGAACGCACAAATTTTCATCTGGGGATTACGAAATCTCGCACCCAATTGTTCTTGATGAAGCCTAAATTAACTCTGGCGATTCCGGTCGCTCACAGTGATCGAGCGCAGGTTCAGGTCACCAGTGGGAAGGCCATAAATTGGCCGGTAAGCTGGCAAGCATAATTCATGCATGCGTAGTGTTCGGGGAACCAGTAAATGCGAAGTTTTTATAACCTTTCATTCTCCCGGTGAATGGGCCTCCGAGAGAGTTGAGAGTAAGTAATCCCTCCTACGCCACCTATATAGAGCCCACAAAAGTAACCATGAACCTGCCGCGAAGCGTCTGGTAAGCATGACTGAGACTAAAAACAGGGTATAAAGAAGTCGCTTACCTTGAGGTTTACGAGCTCGATCGCCCTCGTTTTTGACGTGTCGCTTGAGAATACTGGATACATATCGACTGAAACAAGGTTTTTGGGTGAAGGAAAATGATAACTAGCGTCCTATCACTTGGAGACAGTCAAACAAAAAGTGATCATACGATTCATGCCTTCCTTTTCGCAGGATTGAGGCAATTAATCCTGAATGTGTCACCTATGAAATGATACGTTATTAAGTCTGGATCTCTTCTTGTAGCGTATAGTAGCAGCGCGGAGATAACCAAATAGCGTATATGGAGTCAGCTTTCGATACGGGAGATGGAAATGCCAGCCGTACCTCCTTGACTGCAAAGCTACAGCTCCTAGAATAATCCAGCGCTTTTCAACTTCCGTCATTAACACAAGCTCCTGTTAAAATCTGTAATTAATTTTTCCCCAAGTTCTGGCGGTCATCCATGATGTAAGGCGCACAATGTGTTTCTGTAAAGAAGCTGACTGGCCTCCCGACGCTCTTGCCGTCTCGTACCAATTGATAACTCGCTTCCGTTACGCTCAATTCTTTTCTCCTAACCATGGACTTGGAGCCTATTATGACAATTCGACATGTTGCGTCGGGAAGCTGGATACTATTCGAGGAGAGGCCTATTTACTATAGCCATACGCAGGAAGCAGAGGCTAACCGAGCTCGTCGGTATCGACTGTGGAGACAATTTTTGCATATATAGCTTGGCTGTTAAGCTGTTAACATATCAGTGATACGATCGGGCACTTGCGAATTCACACTGGAACATAGGCGTTAATCACGACTCTCGAAGTTGTTCGAGATGTTCAGTCCGGCGCAAGATGTTCGATAACATGGTTTACGTCACCTACGTTAAGCAATGAGATAACAAAATTAGTTGCGATGTTGCTACATCGAGCGACAGTACTTTGAAAATTTGCACTGGAAGATTGGTCGCAACTTGCAAGCTTTTGGTCGTATTACGCATATTGGGCGTCGTAGAGCGTCTATTCGTGTCAATTTAGCGCTCGCTACAGCACGTGATATAATTTGTCATATTTATCACCTTGCTTGCAAGGTCTATTCCGAACCACTTGACTCTCATTTTGTTCCCGGATCAAAATCTGATCCCGGCCGTTGCATTACCTCACCTTACTGCAGAAGCGGCAGTCACTGTCAGCCGTCTTCTCGGCAATGCCCTCTACCTCTCAAGCTGTGTCTAGGCATAAACTACGCTTGTGAGATATCCACCATTCCTCGTGTCGTCCATTGTTCCATGTGAACTCTACCTTGCTAATACAAGCAACATCATACATAAATATCAACCAGTGCCCATCCATCTACTATCGGTATCGATTGCCGGAGTCATCATTCCGCTCGCCATCTATTTCAATTTTTTCTCAGAAGAACACCTTTAAGGAGCCCCATGTAAGGAGTACAAAACAACATATATCTCTATGCCATTGTCCTTCCAGATAAATCATTCTACAACTAAGTAGTTGTCTGCAAACGGCATCATCGGCAGAGCATTGCCGGCAAGTGGCAAATTAAGCAAGCGGCAAGCAAGGTGTTGGCCACGTGAGTGGGCCCATTCATCTATTCAATTGCCACACGCGCATATATCCTTTGTTCACAACCACTTCGACTCTATATCCTCATTGCTCAACCATTCGCGTCTTGCTTCTTACCCTCCACTATATTCTTCGCTCAGAATCCCGACTCAACCTGTCAAAAAAGCCTCCCGTTCAAGGCCTAATCTAGGTTCGTGTTCATCAATTGATCTCTTGTTCGCTCTATGAAGACGCGTTCAGATTATCGTAATAGTTTCTCATATCAGTAACAGATCCTCCGCTCAAACGAAAAGATGCTTCAATTTTCGAATCAAAGAAAACGCACATCGTGGACAAACGTTAATCCGTTCCAAATCTCGTTCATCAATTCTCAACTTCGTACAGGATTTATCCCGAATTTTCACAAAAAGGAGCGTGTTCTCGCCTTAGCTGAGGGGTTGGAGGTTGAGGTTTCCGGCTTCTATCATGAAATCCTCGAAACCAAGCGCGTACTGGCCGAACTGGAACATTCCCACCAGCTTTTGACAAACCTTCTTGGGCGCACGCAATCCATCGTTTCACCCATCCGAAAACTCCCGGTCGAAATTCTGCAAGAAATTTTTGAACACTACATGTCCCAGTGGGAGTACTCCCTTACAATTGGAAGTCTTTCCAAGCACAATTCTATTTTGCCGATTACTCAGGTCTGTTCTCACTGGAGAGAGACTGCGCATTCCATTCCCGGGCTATGGTCATCTATATCTGTAGATCTAAACTTCTTTCGACACGGCTCTCTTGATATATCCTATATCAAACAATATCTGTCCCGTTCCCGCAATGTCCCGCTGAAGATTGCTGTTAGCGGCTCTCCATTATCGAACCGTGACATCGCGTTTTCCAAGGCTAAGCAGCTTTGGCTCTTGTTGTTAGAGCATTCACGGGCTTGGAATACCGTGAATTTGTCTGTGTCCAACCAATCTTTCCACCAAGCTAGCCAATTCTTAGCCTCGAGGGGCGAGGATCCATTTCTGAACCTCCGATCCATCACAATGTCCGATATGTCGGACCCGCATTCGCTTTCCGTCAATCTCGAAAGACTTACTTACCTTAAAGTATCTTACTTTTCCGGCACCTCCCTTGAAGAACTTTTCGATTCCTGCAATCACTTGGAGGTCTGTATCCTCGGTGAAGTAGACTGCGAGGACCCTGACAAGGATACGAATGCACGCTCGCGTACCCTAACCCACCAGCATCTACATGAATTGCATCTTCATTCTGGGAGAAATTTTTCTCCGAATGTGCTTCTAACGCTGTTCTTCCCAAAACTGAAAAAGCTTTGTGTAACTAAAAATGCTCCGTGGGTATTTCCTGATGAATTCGAGATCATGGCGCTGCTCGAGCGCGAGTCTGGGGGGCTGCCACGGTGCTCTCTAGAGAGCCTTCATCTTGCCGGTTTCGACCGGGAGTGCGCAGATCCCATTATATCTACCGTCCAAGACACCCTTTGCGCTCTCAGTGTTCAGGATCATGAATTTACTCGCAATGATAATATTTTAGCTGGCCTTTCCCAGCAAGCACTTCCCCGGTTGCAAACCCTGGACATGATCGGCGACACGATGTTGACAGATTTAGAACGGGCACAAGAGCTCATCTGCGCGCTTGTCGAGTCGCGATGTGCTCTAGGTCCAAATCGGTCGGTAATCGGCTTGCAACGATTCAAGTTCACATTAGACGTTTCCGTATACGTTTCCAAGGAACTTTGGGAATGGCAGGGACTGGCGTGTTTGGAGGAATATCATGTCCTGAAGCAGTTGAAAGAATATCAAGAGGAACGAGCTACTTTTGTCGAAGCGATCCGAACTCGTTTGGCGCCCTTGATCGATGCGGGTCTATCTCTTGAGCTCAAAGTGAGGTTCACAAGCGCTGATGGTGAGGACGACAGTGCATACTGGGAACAGGAAGAGGAAGAAGGACGAGAGTGCAGGCTGAGGTGAGGAACAAGAAGGTGAAGGAGGAGAGAATTCAAGCGGTAGCAGTAACGACGACGACGAATCCGAAGAAGATTATTGACTGCTGTCTGTTGCACAGAGTGAAAGAGACGAATAGATTAGCTCCGTATTAGGAAATTTTCGGGTATTCATTTCATTTTAGTACGATTCCAATCGGATTTTTTGACATTGCTGCAGTCTGTACAACCTTCACTGGTGTAGTACAAGTAATATGTAGAGCTCTGACCAGCGTGGACCAATTTAGCGCTCGTTTTACTGCACGTGATATGATTTGTCATACCTATCTGAATTCAAATTTGCCAAACGCGTCGATGTATCCTTTGTTCGACTCTATATCCTCTCATTGCTCAATGTCCAACTAATCGCTTCTTGCTTCTTGTTATTTGCTCAGAGTCTCGACTCAACCTGTCAAAAAAGCCTCGCGTTCAAGTCCTATAGGTTCGTGTTCATCAATCGAATTTAAGGCGAGTTCAGATTGTCGTAATAGTTTGTTATATCAATCAGAGAGCCCCAAAAGGATGCTGCAATTTTCGAATAAAAGAAAATGCACCTCATGGACACACGTTAATCCGTTCCAAATCTCGTTCATCAATTCCCAACTTCGTACAGGATCCATCCCGAATGTTCAAAGGGAGCGTGTTCTCGCCTTAACTGAGGGGTTGGAGGCTGATGTTTCCGGCTGCTATCAAGATATTCTCGAAACCAAGCGCATACTGGCTGAACTGGAACATTCATACCAGCTTTTGACAAACCTTCTTGGACGCACGCAATCTATCGTTTCACCCATTCGAAAACTCCCGATCGAAATTCTGCAAGAAATTTTTGAACATTACATGTCCCAGTGGGAGTACTCCCTTACGATCGGACATTGTTGCAAGCATGATGTGGTCTTGCCAATTACTCAGGTCTGTTCTCACTGGAGAGAGATTGCGCATTCCATTCCCGGGCTATGGGCATCTATATCTGTAGATCTAGACTTCTTTCGGCACGGCTCTCTTGATATATCCCATATCAAACAACATCTGTCTCGTTCTCGCCACGTCCCGCTGAAGATTGCCGTTCGCGGCTCTCCAATGTCGATCGGTGACATCCCGTTTTCCAAGGCCGAGCAGCTATGGATGATGCTGTTAGAGTATTCGCAGACCTGGAATACCCTGAAGCTGTTTGTGTCCAACCAATCTTTCCTACAAGCTAGCCGATTCTTAGCCTTGAAAGGCAAAGATCCATTTCCGAACCTCCGATCCATCACAATGCCCGACATGTCGAACCTGCACCTCCTTTCCGTCAATTTCAAGAGGCTTACTTACCTTGAACTTTCTTTCTATTCGGGGACCTCCCTCGAGGAACTATTCGATTCTTGTAATCTCTTGGAAGTCTGTATCCTCGGTGGATATCGGTGCGAGGACCCTGACAAGGATGCAAATGCACGCCCGCGTATCCTGACCCACCATCATCTACGAGAGTTGCATCTTCGTTCCGAAAAAAACTGTTCTCCGCATGCGCTTCTGACACTGTTCTTCCCGAATTTGAAAAAGCTTTGTCTTCACAAAAATACTTCATACGCACATCCTCACCCAGCCGAGATCGTAGCGCTGCTGAGGCGCGAGTCTGGGGGGCTACCTCGGTGTTCTCTACAAAGCCTTCATCTTGCCGGTTACGACGGGGAGAGCGCAGACTCTATCCTATCCAGCGTCCAAGACTCCATCTCCACGCTCAGTGTTCATGATTATTATTGCTTTCTTCCTGATCATATTTCAGTTGGGCTTTCCAAGAAAGCATTTCCCCGGCTGCAAACCTTAGAGATAACCGGCGACGGGAGTTTGGAAGAATCAGAACAGGCGCCAGAGCTCGTTTGCGCGCTAGTCGAGTCGCGATATGCTCCAGGTCCAAATCGGTCGGTGATCGGCTTGCAACGATTCAAGTTCACGCTAAACTTTTCCCAAGAATGGGCGGAACTCTGTAACATTGGGGTGGAGGACGATGAAGACCTGGAGCTGTTGGAGCTATTTCGAGAAAAACGAACTACTTTGCTCGAGGTGATCCGAACTCGTTTGGCGCCCCTGGTCGATGCGGGACTATCTCTGGAGGTCAAAGTGGTGGGGTTCCCAGGGGCGGAAGATGAGGACCAGAGTGCAAGTGAGGAAGATGAAGAAGCTAGCGAGGATGAGGAGGAAGGAGAGGTTTCAGGCGGTGACGACGACGAATCCGAAGACGATTATTGACCGCCGCCTGTTGCACGGCCGTACCGACGACCGCTGGTTCGCCGTCGTCAATATTAGCCGGAGAGGTGCAAGAGCGTAAGAGGCGAATGTCATAGCTCGGTACGAGGACTATTAAGCAATGAACCTTGCACGAACTTTCGAGTCTTCATATTCGTTTTCCCATTCGAATTAATTTTTTTGGGACATTGATGCAAATTTTACAAGCTTCGTTGGTGCAGTATTAGTAATACGTAGAGCTCTAGCCAGCGTAACTGACCAATCTTATGAGTTTCCATGCGTACGGAGAGATCGAACTTCAGTGACGTACCATTGTCCCTTCTTCGCTGCATTATAAAGACGTTCCTTACTTCATCTCAACCCTAGCATAATCTTGTCGTGATTGAAGGGCTTGATCATAGAACCTTCTGGAACGGCTGCAGATCTGGAATAACGGTCCTGGAAGACCGGATTGAAGAGTTGGGCATCTTGCACGGAAAAATGCAAATGCGTCTTATTATAGGCTCAAGGTAGATCCGAAAATTCGTTGGCTTTTTCAGTTTTGACAACGATGGTACCAAGAAATGGCAGACCAGGAAGGTTGGACAGCAGAATCTCAGAAAATCCTAAAGCATCTGGCTGTACGTCCAAGGTGGAACCGGGAATTTGCTGGTTTTTCTTTTTCGTGACGATGACGGTGCCAGTAAAATGCCGGAGAAATATTCGTGACGACGAGCGAGTGAACTAGAGCTACCGGTAGACATTATTCAGAGTGGAATCTGTTGACGACGTAAGCCAGGAGTTCAAGAGGGAGCTCGCGACGGCGTCGCACCTCGAATTGAAAGTATTAAGCAACAACGTCGACTCCAATTAGCCCTAAGCGCAGAGAACGTAATTTCCGGAGTCCCTTGAAAAACCCGCGTTGGCAGCAAAAAGCTGAACAGACGTAAAAGGCCTGAATAGCTGGGTCAGTTGTTCATGAGCCTGGTAATTCCGGAGCGAACGTTTGAATTTCCTCGCTTAGTGGTTTTCCTTGAAATGTGATAATTTGCAACGCACAATCCCCATCCCGCGGTCCTGTTAGTCTCAAAACGAGCTCATTTGCGAAACAAAGTAAATTCGTCTCCTCTCTGGCATTGTGTAGTTACAGAAATAGGACGACGAAGTTGTGGTCGAGAAAAAAATAGACGTCTATTAAAGGATAGAGCTGCCAGCACATCCAAGTAACGCAACGCGGACTTGACGACTGTATGATGAACGGCCGGCAACGCTTAGCGCATTCTGCCGCCTAGAGGCATCTTCCACACAGATTTCTCGCCACAGAATGTCGGAAAGGGTTCTGAAATTTTCGCATGTGATCCTTTTGAAAGACAAATTGTACAGACGGCCGTCCTTCTTGGCCCTGCAGGAAGGAGAATATTGGAACCCACAGGAAGGATGCGGTTTAGTAGTAAATACGATGGACCCGGGAAAGATCTTGATGAATTCTCTTTCCGGACCTTGAAGACATCCTATGACAACCAAGTAGAATTGGGATCGGAAGCACGCGAACTTGCACTAGCGATTTCGTTTTCTTCGTCATGTTCCTGGGGCCTTTTCTGAAGGATGCGAGGATCCTTGAGGCCACAAATTCACAGAAGGCATTAACCAGGCGTAAATATTCCAAGTCCGACAGTCGAATTGAGCATGTGCGGGAGACTGATTCTCTGATTCTCGTTGATTTGAATGACATATCCTTTTGAGGGGATAGTACAAAGGGACGAACGTGACGAATTCAGTCGTAGTGTTGGGATTTGTCAACGCAATTGCGCGCTATGACTCTGAGAAATGTTGATGGGATGCCATGAACCGCCCGGTTTAAAGCGTGCCAAAGCGCCATCATCATTGCTCAGGCCTCTCTTGCTGACCATTCTTGCCTCTTGACATCCATCATCCATGAACAACACTGACAGACGGAACACTTCTTTACCTCCAGAAAGGAGGACCTTTTCGGACCAGATGTCTTCTCTAGGCGCTAGAATCAACCGGGCGCTAAGCAGAGGTCGCAGCCCCCAGCGGCCAGCAACAGATTTCGACAATATGTCGTTGGCTAGCTCTACCGCCACAATGGTCTCCCAGCAAGGTAAGGGACTTGCCTTTTGCAGGAAAAAAGGGAACAGATGATGGCGGTACAAGTTAAAGTCGAGAGATAAAGCCAACTGTCTCTTATCGTCGTTCCTTATCTATGTTATGTTTCTTGGGCTGCCGGCATCATATTCCACTCAGCAGCCCATTCAAATAGATATGGGACTTGAGAAGCATTTACTGAATTGATTTTTAGGTATTTTAGGTGAACGTTCGGTATCGAGGGGCCGGGAGGGTTTACGAGTGTGTAGTTCTGGATGTTCCTGACAAGGGTTCTGCGTTCTGATTCTTCGGCAGCGTTCTTCGGGAAGAGGAGGACTTGGAAATATCATCACCCCTTCGAGTGTCCCGGAGAATTCGACTTTGGAGCATTCGACGTCCCCTTCTCGAGGCAGAGAGGTTACGAGGCCGTCAGTGCCAACTGGACTTGTGCGCATGCCTATTCATTCACTCATTCAGTTCTCTAAGAAACTAACGGAAGTCTTGGCAGCCATTTTCTAGTACCGGACGAGGAGGTGCAGGCAATATACGTGTACCGGCTCAAGACCAGTTCGACGCCGATACTATAACTCTCGTCTCAACTGTTTGTATCCAGTCTTTTTTTTTCCTGGGTCACGATCCTTACATCGTCTCTCTTTCATAATGAACAGCGGTCTTCCGATACTCCAGATGCACGATCGCCCTCTCAAACGTCTCCAACACGCAACATGCTATCGACAGGCAGAGGAGGTATAGGCAACATCAAACGAAACACTGGTGGAGATTCTAATGGTAGGTAAGATGTTTTTGAAAGATTAACCGTCCAATTCTTTCGTCTGATCCCTCTTGCAGTCAGACGACGGGGACCGGCGAGGGCAG
This sequence comes from Collybiopsis luxurians FD-317 M1, assembly GCA_000827265.1. Taxonomy (NCBI): domain Eukaryota; kingdom Fungi; phylum Basidiomycota; class Agaricomycetes; order Agaricales; family Omphalotaceae; genus Collybiopsis; species Collybiopsis luxurians. The sequence goes on along the minus strand of KN834796.1, from coordinate 6,073 downwards.
TAACGGGCAGCAAGCTTGATGAGTTTAGAAAGTATTGATGGGCTTTTGGCGACCTGTCTAGTATACATGTTGGGGCATGTTGTAATAACAATTTCACTCGAGAACGCGTTCCTGTACATCGATCACTTGCTATTCTATCACAGGGGCAAAGCGAAAGAGGAGGTTCCAGATCCTGCCAACTACGTCTGCATCGCCCTTCAGCAAGTCTCAGAACACAGAATGTTAGAAGGTTTCTTATCGGACAATCCATGACGTGGCACGAATAAATAGCTTGATTATATTATTATTTGACGGCGACTGCTTCGAAAGGGCACAACATAAAACCGAGGCGAATTCATTCGTCCCGCTACTTCTGACATTGTCAGGCCCAACTAGACAGGATATAAGAACTAAATACTGAGAACTGAAAGAACTCATCCCACTTTGAACGGCCAATCCACACACGATCGCTCCTCTGCGACTCAGGCAGCCAGGAGCGTGCCCCTGAGTACAACCAGAAACACCGCCACTGGCTCGCCAAGTCCTGGTACCTGCCCCACAAAATATGTAAGAAACGGAGGCTTAAACGGAGATAAAGTCTACATACCGTTAGCGGGGAAGCATAACATCTTCTCTGCTTCACGCAGCTGGAAGCCGGACGCCCTGAGTGCATAGCGCTCGTCTCCGAAAAGGCGGGACGAAAGATGCTCCTGTTCGAGTCTTTCACCCCCTTCAAGACCCCCGACTCAGCGCTTATACCTAATCCTCCTGCTCTGATCTTCGAAATGCGGTGCAAAAAGGGTTTTTCAGAGGCCTGGGCCCAGATAGGATACCATCTGTAGCCCCTTCTCTGCACCCCCGTCTCAGAGTCCGAAAATCTATAAAAGACGGGGCAAGATGAGCGAGAATGATCCAACAAACTTGAACTCGTAACTCGAGCACCCACAGTAACAACTGGCCTTTTACTACCCAACACAAACTCTAGTCTTTTAACACACGCGCTCTAACTGCTTTTATCATCCACCATCATGTCGTACACCGCTGGCTATTCATACTGCGCCGCTCACGACGATTACTTTACCAATGCCTATGAGCGGGACCAACACATCCAAGCGTCGAAAGACCACCCGCAATGTCACATTTGTGACCGCCGTTTCCTCAACCTGCATACTCTTCGCAAAGTAAGTTTTTGCTCTCAAAGATCTCCCACCGGAGATGACGAACAACTTACTGAATGCGTTCTCTTCTCTGTAGCACTTTGTCATCGCAGTTGGCCACCACTATTGCGAAGAATGCAGAAGACACTTTAAAACCGCCGAGGGGTTAGAATACCACCTCGACCGAGTTCATCGCTCTAGCGACGACTCTGACTCGGACGACGAAGATGATTATCCACCCTACTACCAAAGCGTCGATGACGACGATGATGACTGGGAGGACGAACAAGGCCTCGAGCGGTATCCCGATGGCGTTCCTCCCGAAAGTCAAGCGCACAAACGAGCTGCTGATGATGATAACTCCTGGGAAGCCTGGGACGATTTTGATTTTGAAGACGAGGAAGACCTTGTTGATCCTGTTTCGCAGGAGAGTAACGGAGAGTCAGATGATGAAGGAGAAGATGATGAGGATGAAGAGAACCTTACCCACCAATTCGTGTGCCCCATGTGCGAGAAGGACGACTGCGCCGCGATCTACACTACTCGATGCGGGCACCTGTTTTGTGCCCCGTGCATCACTGCGGCGTTCAAGTACACCCACGAATGTCCGATCTGCGACGAGCCAGGAGAGGTTACCCAATTGCGCAGACTCTACGTAGCTGCTTCGGACGAGTGATCTTCACGTTGTATCCATCATTTCGTATATCCAAATACTACTTTTTTCACTTGTAAATTTGACCAGATTTGACCGTTTGATAATGAAAACGCTCGGCTCTTTGTGACTGGCTGCTGGGCCATCTGTCGTGAAAATCTTGGCGACGTAAGTTTCGCGTCGAGGGAATCGGAGAAAAGTTAGAAGGTGAAAGTAAGGAACCATACACGATGTCCTGTCAGCTCCAACCCAACGGTAAGACGGATCCGAGTTACACTTGGCAAACACTTGGTGGTTCGGGTTAAAGCCACTGCCAAATTCCAAAAAGCGTGACCGAGAAGTTGTCAAGTTGTAATACGCTCACGTGCCAAGCACGGCCGGGATACCACTTTGAATTGACCTCGCCATGGCCGAGCATGGCCAGCGTCTGCTAAATCCGACGACCTTTGTTCTCTTTAGTACTCTGCGGACGAACTTGATCTTCAATAACTGGCATCAGAATCTCTGCACCTGGATGAGCTCGAAGGTTGGCCCCAGTCGGCTCATTGAAGACCCACAATTCTTACCCCCAAGTCTTTTCGGACGTAAGTTCTTGGCGAAGATCAGAAATTTTTTGGTTCTATGCGTCCATCTCGCCCGCTTGACAAACTTGTTTTTACGAATAGTTGCTCTTCGAGGCAATTTGAACGTCTTCGAAGAAGGTTACGCTTTATTCACGCATCTACTCTACTCCGTGCCTTCAGTCTAGATGGTTATCGAATCACGAAATCCCTGTCTTCTTCATCGGAATAGCTGCTGATCTTTGACCTCGAAAAAGCTTCCGCTTACTACCGTAAAAGCCCAACGGTCCTTGTATTCTGCCAGTGAAGCAACCCCTAATCAGGTCTTTGTCGCGTTGTGGCGTTTGAAAAGTTGCGCTTCCTGATCGTTGGATCTGGTCCACTCTAAACTATACCATACCAAGCAAAAAATCCCTGCCTTCGTCCGGATATTCTTCGAGGTAATTATCCATTTCTCACCATCCATTTGTCACCTTTGAAAAACTTCTTACAGCGATAGATGGCGCAACTTATCGATACAATGATCGTTCGCGACCCTAGTCTTCTACAAATAGAGTCCACAGTCGGCTCCTTTTCGCGCTGCATTCATCCTTCAAGCGAAAGTGCTCTAGCATTCCCGCTGTTTTTGAGATTAAGGCTTTTTTTTTCCAAATACTGCGGTATCATCGGTATTACATTGAATTCTGTGAAAGACAAGAAAAAGAACCGTTCGCTTGTCGCGTCTGGCTATGATCCTCAAAGGTGATGTTGATTATCGTTAAATTAACCGTCTGACTGTTGACAGTCGGGGAGAGTTTTGCTGGTGGGCCCGAGCGGAGATAGAAGAGGGAGACGGAACCCGCCGAGAAGCCGGACCCCGCATTCCATAAAAGGTAAAACACGTTTACGCGACGCTTAATAAAGAGTGACCGTCGGCTCTGCACGTTGTCTACCCTGGCTGTCGTAGTCTGTCGTGTTCTGTCGTGTTCTGTTGTGTCTTGCTGTTTGTGAGTGGCCATTTTAGTATATATCGTTTGGTGAAGCCTTGACAGAATTTCTTCTATTCCCAATTTCCCAAACCAGCTGCGGAAACAGAATTGTCTCCTTCAAAAACAACGCTTCCTCGCTCCTTCTCTCTTTTCCAATGTCATCTCCCAAGATGTCGAAAACCGAAACATCAGCCACCAATCAACCACAATCACCTCCAAAACTACCACGCTCCCCGTCCTCACCGTCCTTCAAACATAAACCCCCAGCCATCTCCACCGTTGCCTCTAGCCTCCTATCCAAGGTTCGACGTAGCGCAACTGCCCTCAGTCCCATTCATAGCCACAGCCGTCGCCCGTCAGAGGAGTCTGAGTCTTCATCAGAGGAAGAACGAGATAAGGCTGAAGAAGGAACGAGGACTGAAGGAACGAGAGCTGCGAACCCCATCACATCATCCCCTCAATCCATGTTCACCCTACCCACGACGCCGACGAAAAACCGCAGGGCGCGTTCGTCCACTTGGACTTGTTCCTCCTCCGAATTGCCTCCATTAACCCGGACTTCATCAGATTCGCAAAAGGAACGAGTCGAGTGCAAGGATACATTCGTGTGTACCGGAGGCGTGAACCTTCCGCTGCTTTTACGTCTGACCAAGGCGAGACTGTTCGAGGACGCTGAAAATCGGGCGGGGATTGGGATGGGTTTTGGAGGTGGGAAAAAGATCGCTTTGGATAGCGAGCGGTGAGTGTTTGACCTGGACGTTTCAGCAAAGTCCTGTCGCTTATGAGATCGATTTTTGTAGGTGGACGTGTACGATCTCTGGACCTCCACCGCTAATTCCAACGACTCTTTCACCACCCACTTCACCTCGATTTCCCTCTCCACAACCCACAGCGGCACCAGCAACGTCCCCGCCCGCCACATCCAGATCCTCTTCGTTACCGACGAGTCCGTTTTCGTCTCCAGGAAAACCTCGTCGACGCGATTCGGGGTCTACTTGGACGGGCAAAGCCAATTCCACAGGCTCTAGTACGAGTCTCGCAAATCGCAAATACAAAGTTCATATTCATTACGCTGCGTACGCAACCGTCGTTGATACCACCTCTACGAGTCCCGTCACACCTAGGACACCCGACTACCACCAACCGGTAGAACTGGATCGGGCCAAGGAAGGGAGCGTGCGAGGATTAATGACGATTGTCAGCAGGAAGGAGCCTGGTTCATGACCATCAGGGCATCCTGTTCCTCGGGCTGCTCGGGGTAGACGTTCTGTATCTATGAACTTGCGACAGGAAGCATGGACATACGTATTTGCCCTGAATTCCTTTCAGTTCGCTACCCCGCTCTGCACCCCCTGCGATACAATCGTGTCATTCCTTCTGTCGCTTTCCTTTCCTATCGGTCCTTTTGATGTCCCTCTGTGAACTCTTTCCCGTAATGGAACGTTCGGAGCATGATCATTTCTTCGGTTAACAATTATCTCCCTCCGCCTATGTCATCCTCACTCCCTCCCTCCCTCCTTCCCATACATGCATATCGCTCCCATTTCCTCTCATAAAATACTCCCCAGCGAGTCTGTTTGTTCTTGTGCAATCCAATATATCTCACATCAAAGTACATTACACTACATCTCCTGCCATCCACTGTCCATATACCTCCCATACAACGACGGTCGGATGCCGAAAAAATTACTACGCGCTCTCGCTTACTTACTTACTCATTTCCACTGCATTTTCTGGATTTGCATTTGATTTATCCTCACATATACATACATATACATAAGTACACTGGGGTCGAAAAAAAAACTGGTTTTCTGTATTTGTACGTATGTAAATACCGTACCGTATACCGTACTTTTGTGAATACTGGTTACTGTGTCTTGCTTGAAATTATAAAAGAACTTTTTTACTAGGACTAGTCATTTCATTCTACCTTCAACGGTCGTACCCGGCCTAAGGACGAACTAAAAGGATAGCCACTCGAGAAAGACAAACAGTAGTCTTTTTCACCGACTTTCGGGTGATGAAAAGGCTGATCTTTTTCTTCGTCTTTCTCGAGTGGCACCGATAAAAAATTTTATTTGAAAAGTTGTCGAAAGAGAAAGAATGTTTTTGGTCAAGCATGCTTCAGTTTTCGCCACTTGCAATCTCACATCGACTCCACTGCATACAAGCAAAAACCAAGTCAACCCTCGTTGCTCTCTGAGAGCTTTTCGTTTTCAATAAGTTGAGGATGCGTTTTCGCATGAAGGGATCGGAGAAGGTATATAACCCGGATGTCCTGAGACATGAGAAGAGATGCGATGACGGTGTCATGCCAATTGACGCCATTCTCGACATCGTTACCATCACAAACGACTTCACCAAGGATTATTGTTCATCCTTGAAGGAGATCCAGGACAGAGACCTGTGCAGCCTATACAGACTCTATTCAGCGTTGCTCCCTCGACTCAATGATTAACGTTTGAAAGGAAATGTATATGTGTACGGTGAGTATGTTCAAAGTATAAAGTACGTGGTGCATATGTTTGGTCATCGTCGATCTTGCAGACGAATTTTGACATTAAGTTACAGGTTCAGTGTGATGGGCGAGAAGTACATACATACAGATAGCGTATATGAAACTCTAGGCCTTGTCGAATGAATGACCCTTTCCTCCCCCAACACACCGTGACGGCGTCTAGCCCGAGCTTGAGATTGTGGATTCATTCCTTTCCTCCCCTCTCCTCTCTCTCTCTCTCTCTCAACTCCAGCGACTGA